>JANHMN010000007.1:65723495-65767453 GCA_030674055.1 Rhabdomys pumilio
TCTCTCTCTCTCTCTCTCTCTCTCTCTCTCTCTCTCTCTCTCTCTCTGTGTGTGTGTGTGTGTCCTCTCTCCTCTCTTTCCCCCACCCCATTGATCTAAGATATCCAGCTCTTGAATTTTGACTTAAATTTCTGGTTGCTTGTATTTTGGGTTTCTGACTGAGTTCTTTTGTGTCTTGAGTTTTTAGATGGCAGATAGACAGGATGACTGAATCAAAGACTCAGCTCTCAAGGATCTTCAGCTTTCAGATCATAGACTTCTCAACTCCTATAATCACATAAGTTAATTACCAGAAAAAATTTCTTCACATATATTATATACCTTTAAATGTATCATTTTATAAAGCTATGCACTATTGGTTTTGTTTTTCTGTAAAACTATAATTAATGCATAGAGAAATGTTTGATATCCAGTATAAGCAAAAGAATATGGCATACTTCACTACACTGAGTGTTTGTGTGTTTGTGTGTATGCTCATGTTCATGTGTGTGAGTGTGTGTTTCAGTGTATGTGTTTTTAGAAGACAAGAGATATGACTAACATAAAATGATATATTTTTAAATTCAGGATTGAGGAGAGCTTCTCAAACTCATTTTAGTACACATCATAAACCTTATTATATTATTTTTCCTAGAAGGAAAAATTCAGGTCATAAGAAGACATATTGCACATTCTAAATGAACTTCCATCTTAATAACTCCCATTAAATAATTTCATATAATTACTATATTTTTAAGAAGCTACACAAAATATAACAAAGAATGCAATTATTAAATATCCAGGATGATTTAATTCTGGGTATTAAAGAAATTTATTATTTCCTATTGTCTCTTCCTGTTATTAATAAAGTATATTAAGTTAGTCACGTTGTTCCAAATAGAGTGAGGCAATTATCATACACACCAGTTATATATATATATATATATATATATATATATACATTCTCTGTAGTAACTATATTTCCAAAACCAAACACCTAGATGTTTATGTCTTGAAGACTCATTATCTAAATAGTTTTTGGTTTTGCTGAAATTTTAATAGCTATTTTTATGTTTCAAAGGATATTATAATAGCCTGATTAAGAAATCTGAAAAATCATGTTCATAAACACACATATTTACACACATTAATTGTTTTCTTTTGAATGGGATGCAGTATTAAAGGTTTACATCCTGATAAATTCCAAAATCCATCTATATCTCAGTCTGGCTTCCCTACTTCCTTTCTCTCTGACACTTAAAACAAATTGGCAATAAAAGTCAAAGAGACTTTAATAAGGCAGAGTGGTTATTTTGCAGGTGTAGCTTTTGATTTAGAGTTATAAATAAGATCCACAGGAAAACCTCTGCTAGCTGTACGCCAGTAACTTCCCAGCATTTCTTGAGCTCCACCTGACCTCACCTGGCCTTCCTCTCTTCCAGCCACTGATACCTTGTGCTGGCATCAACTATGAAAGATCTTTTAAAAGCGTCTAATGGCATATTTATTATCTCTTACCATTAATGCTTTGGGGCTATTTGCTGGTGCCTTAGAATTTAAACCCTTTGACTCGCAAACAAATCAGTAATGATGAAATGGTCTGTGTATTAAAGTCTCTGTGTAAAAAACGTGTTTATGTCCCACTAGCTAACAAAGACATAAACATACTATAGCACAGTTCTAAACCTCTTATTTAATGTGGAACAAAAAGGTGCAAGAATTATATTATGTAGATCTGACAGAGAAGTAACAAGCCAGTACTTAAAATTAGGATGAAACACATGCATAAAATTTTAAATATAAATTTACTATTTAAAGTTAAATTTTTAACTATCAAAATGTATGAGGAGTTTCTTTTTTAAATAAAAATTACCTGAGAAGCCTTTGGGTAACAGTCACTAAAATGTAGCAATACAGATTCTAAAATATCCATTAAATGAAAACTCTGAAATTTTGTCACCTCTTTCTATTTCTGGCCCTATAAGAATACCAGACTGTACCCTATGATTATAATCCATACATCCTCTACATGTATGGCAGGCAACTGAAGCAAGGTTTTGAGAAGTTAGGAAATTCAACTTGATAATTTTGTTTGAATTAGACATTAGAAGTTATATCTTTTAAATATTTTAATTTATTTTGTGATAATATATGAATATACATGCTTTTTTAAATTTGTTTTTTATTGAATATTTTATTTACATTTCAGATGCCATTCCCTTTCCTCATTTCCCCTCCCTAGAAAACCTCTATCCCATCCCTCTTCTCATGTTTGCTCCCTTACAATTTTTTTTAATGTCAATCAAAGGCTTTATAAGTCTGGTAATGTTCAATAACAAGATGCCCATACAATCAGAAGTATAACCCAATACCCAACCTAGATATATCAACTATCTTTGATTGGCAGAGACACACAAACATCTGCCTCCATGTTCCCTGCCTCTCTCTCATCACCAAGCTCCTTCTCTCCTTCTCCTCCTCTTCCTCTCCTTACTCCTCCCACCTTAGCTCCTCCTACATATCATTTTTCCTGTTAAAATAAAACTTTTATCTCAAAATACAATTAGAGCATAACTATACCAATTTGAGTCAGTAAGGTACAAGATAGACCTAATACCCAGTTCATCATTTTGTTGACTAACCAGAACCTCTGTCATGTCTCCTAACTAAAACAGTTAGTTTTGAACGTAGGTTTTTTCTTGGCTTTAGAATGAATGTCAGCTGAAAACCATCCTCTCAAATCTTTTTTCTCAAAGTAAATAGCTAGGATTGGCTATGAGACTATGTCTTCAACCCTGTAAGAAATCCAAAATGACTGAGTTAACTGAAATTATAGGAAGCACAAAGCATAGCTTCTAAAACTTAGCCAATTTATAGAGACCACTGAATACCTGGACAGTCCCTATACTACAAAACATTGGAACATCCAATCTTCATCCTTCTAGCCCAGGATCATCTGACAGACCATAGTGATGCAGAATTATTAAGGGCTGATTACTCTCTTGGCAGATATAATCAGTTGACTATTCTGCAAGTGTGTCCTTTTCTGGACAGTAATTTGTCTGTAGAGGAAAAGAGGCAATTCTTGCCTAGTGGCTGTCTCACCACAACTGGAGTAACTCCAAGTGCTCAATTTCTTCTTAGAATCCAAGACAGGAAGCTGACAGGAGCAGACAGGTCTCTAATAAAAATGAACACTAATACAGAAATGTTTGTAATGTCAATTCTGTGGACTTCTAATGTCTTGAAAACCAACTATTCATGTAAGGTAATCTGGACTGCTGTCTGTTAACTCATCTCACCTATTTCTAAATAAAATATAGAAAATACCTTAACAATAAACTCAAGGACATGAATTTGCTATAGGCCCTTAACTCACAGGCTAACCATCTCAAATCAGTTAGAAAAGTTAAAGAAGGACTGGGTATAATCCTTGTATTCCTAAATGTGTTATATAGGCACAATGCCTATGAGAGTAACAATATTAATTTCACTTTTATATTAATAAGAAGCTCCTACCAATGAAAACACTAAATTTAAAATCAAAGTAAATTTTATACCATTTAAGAAATTATAACTTCATCGTAATAACAATTATACTTATTTCTTTCAATAGGTTATGGCTATGCAATAAATCCTAGCTAATCCTTCCTGTTCCAGCAAAACCATTACTTTTCCCTAGAAAGACAGCCCAGTATTAACCACCTCAGTCCCCAAGCCCAGTGAATAGGGGCTCTGACTCTTCATTAATTTCTTCAAGATGATTATGGGCATTGAGATATTAGAGGAGGGGCAAAAGAAAGACTAAATTGATAAGCCTCTAATGCTGTGTCTTTACTGCATCCAGCTGGAATTCCAGGACATCAGAGGTTTGAGTAGGTCTGCTCAGCTTGATTGATGAGTAGATACACCAAGGCTGTGTATTCTGCAATATACAATTCTCAAAACAAATTTTAGTATTAAGATAATTTTTTGTTTGAACTATGGAATCTAGTCTTCTGGCAGCCTGCCTATGTCATGTATAATCCATATAATTCTGGGAGTTGCTATGAGGATATGCTTCCACCATCCTTTCCATCCCACCTCCCTGCTCCCAAAATTTCCCAACACTAGGGATTCCAAACTTTCAGGCACCAAGGCTGTCCACTTCCACTGATGCCTGGCAAGGCCACCCTCAACTACCTATACAGGTGGAGCCATGAGTCCCTCCCTTTTTGTTCTCCGGCTGGAGATTTTAGAATGGCTACTCCAGCTTGTTTCTTAGAACCATTTGCTTGAAAAATTGTTTTCCAGCCTTTTACTCTAAGGTAAATTCTGTCTTTGTCACTGAGGTGGGTTAGCTGTATGCAGCAAAATGGTTTCTCCATCTATGATAATTGAGAGTTTTGTTGGGCGTAGAAGCCTGGGCTGGCGTTTGTAATCTCTTAGGGTCTGTATGACATCTGTCCAGCATCTTCTAGCTTTTACAGTATCTGGTGAGAAGTCTGGTGTAATTCTGATAGGTCTGCATTTATATGTTACTTGGCCTTTTTCCCTTATTGCATTTAATATTCTTTCCTTGTTTAGTGCACTTGGTGTTTTGATAATTATGTGATGGGAGCTATTTCTTTTCTTGTCTAGTCTATGTGGCATTCTGTAGGCTTCTTGTATGTTTATGGGCATCGTGTTCTTTAGATTAGGGAAATTTTCTTTGATAATTTTGTTGAAGATATTTATTGGCCCTTTAAGTTGGGAATCTTCACTCTCATCTATACCTATTATCCTTAGGTTTGGTCTTCTCATTGTGTCCTGGATTTCCTGGATGCTTTGTGTGAAGAACTTTTTGCATTTTGTGTTTTCTTTGACAATTGTGTCAATATTTTCTATAGTATCTTCTGTACCTGAGATTATCTCTTCTATCTCTTGTATTCTGTTGGTGATGCTTGCATCTATGACTCCTGATTTCTTTCCTAGGTTTTCTATCTTCAGGGTAGTCTCCCTTTGTGATTTCTTTATTATTTCTACTTGCATTTTTATGTCCTGGATGGTTTTGTTTAATTCCTTCACCTGTTTGTTTGTGTTCTCTTGTAATTCTTTTTTCTTTTGTTTGATGTTCTTTTTTATATTTTTTATTGGATATTATATTGACGTTTCAGATTTTATCCCCTTACCCCCTCCCCCCCCCCCCCCTCAGGAACCTCCTATCCCACCCGCCCTCCTCTAGCTTCTATGAGGATGTGCCCTCACCTACTCTTCCACTCCCACCTCTCTACCCTTGAATTTCCTCCCACTCGGTGTTCAGCCTTCATGGGACCAAGGATCTCCTCTCCCACCTATGCCTGACAAGGCCATCCTCCCCTACATATATAGATGAAGTCATCGGTCCCTCCATATGTGCTCCCACATTGGTAGTTTAGACCGTGGAGAGCTCTAGTTGATTGGTATTGTAGCTCTACTCATGGGTCCATAAACCCTTTCAGCTCCTTCATTCTTCTCTCTAACTTCTCCATTGGGAACCCCTTGATCAGATCAGTGGTTAGCTGTGAGCACCTGCCTCTAAATATTTCAGACTCTGGCAGACCTCTAATGAGACTGCTATATCAGGCTCTATTCAGCATGTACTTCCTGACATCCACAGCAGAGTCTACTTTGATGACTGTACATGGGATAAATACCCAGGTGGAATGGTCTCCAAATGACCCCTCCTTCAGTTTCTGTCCCACACTTTGTCTCCATATTTGCTCCCTTGAGTATTTTGTTACTCCTTCTAAGTTGGACCGAGGCATCCACACTTGTTCTTCCTTCTTCATGAGCTTCATGTGGTCTGTTAATTGAATCTTGGCTATTTCAAGCTTTTGGGCTATTATCTGCTGATCAGTGAGTAGATACCATGTGTGTTCTTTTTGATTTGGTTACCTCACTCAGGATAATATTTTCTAGTTCCATCCATTTACCTAAGAATTTCTTGAATTCATTATTTTTAATGACTGAGTATTACTCCATTGTGTAAATGTACCACATTTTTTTGTATCCATTCCTCTGTTGAAGGACATCTGGTTTCTTACAGCTTCTGGTGCTTCCTGTTTAAGCATTTCTACATGTTTACCTGTGTTCTCCTTAAATTCTTTGAGAGTGTTATTTATGTCCTTAAAGTTCTCTATCATCTTCATGAGAGGTAACTTTAATTCTGAATCCTGCTTTTCCAGTGTGATGGGGTATTCAGGGCTCGCTATGGTGGGAGAACTAGGTTCTAATGATGCCAAGTACCCTGGGTTGCTGATGCTTATATTCTTGTGCTTGCATTTCACCATCCAGATCTCCTTAGTGCTACATGCCCTGTCTCTGACTGGAGCCTGTCTTTCCTATTATCTTGGTCATATCAGAACTGTGTGGGGTGGGTGTTTCTACTGGGGTTATAACTGTGGCCCAAGATCTGCTCAGTGCTCAGGTGCAGACAGGAAGGAACCAGTGCTCCAGGCCAGGAGTGACTTCCTGGGTCCTAGTGGGTTCCAGTTACTTCCTGTTTGGGGCTGGCCGGCGTTGCTGTCTCCTTACCTAAGATGTTGTTTGGGTTAGAGCTCCTGGGAGGTCTGCTTCTTCTGGGTTCTGTGAGATTGCAGGCAGAGCTGCCACCCAGGATCTGCTCAGTGCTCAGGCCCAGACCTGAAGGAGAATATGCATGGTCTCATAGGTGTACACATCTGTGTACAACTATGTATATTGTATATGTGCATGCAAGTGTATGTATGTATGTTTGTATGTTCATTCATGTATATCCATGTGTATGTGAAAAACAGAGGTACCCTATCAGTTTTTACTCAATTTTCTTATTTTTTAGAGAGTGGTGGTGGTAAATGTTCATTTATTCAACCAGATGTATATTTTTTAAATATAAAAAAAATGTTTTGCATTTCCATTAAATAAAAGGACAAGTTGACCTTTGTCAGATGTTATAAATCTAAGAGAAGACAGTTTCATTGTTTAAGTGTGAAAGTCTGAAAAACAGACTGAGGCATGGTGCGAGAGCAGGGCAGAAAGAGAAAAAGGATAGAATAAGGAGCTCAAATATTACTCTCATTCAAAGTTGCAAATTTAGGCTATTGTGCAATCGCCTGTACATGTACATGTACAATCATGGGTTTCTGTAATTTTTAAAACACAGGGGTACTAGACCTCTAAATAGCACTAAACATGTCCCTTTGACACAGAGGACTGAACCAGGCCCAGGCACTTTATGTTGTAATTCGGACTGTATTCTTCAACAGAGTCCAGCCCTGGCAAATCAGATTCTGGCAAGTTAATGCTCAGTCACATCATTTTTCTTCCTTCCTTATCTCCCTTCCCTCCTTTCTTCCCTCTCTCTCTCCCTCTCCCTTCCCATCCTCCCTCTCTCTTTCCTTCTTTTCTTCTTTCTCTTTGAGTTAGCTTCTCTTCCTGGCCATGGAGCTCAACAATTGGCTAGAATGACTGGTCACAAATCTTCTAGCATCCTCTGCTATTTGCCCCTCCAGCACTGGGATTACAGACATAGATTACCACAGCCAGCATTGTATGGCGGTGCAGGGATTCAGGAAGTACTTTATGCACTGAGCCAACACTGGCCTCGAACTCTTGATATCCCTACTATACCCCCAGCCTCCATATCCTGAGATTTCAAGGACTATAGTTCTGATTAGATTAATGCCCCTAAGTACTTTGAAAATGATACTTAGAAATCCAGTCATTGAACAAGATCTTGAGAGTTATTAAATGCTTCTCAATAATCCTGAGTGTTGTTGGTATATGGCCAAAATTTCGAGTTGGTGAATTAACAGTTAAAAACTCAAGACAAAGGGGAATTTGTAAGTCTGACAGCATTTTTTTTTTTCAAAATCTGATAGTCAGTGATTATGAGTCCAGGGAGTTCTTCTGAGCATGTCAATGATTCCATGCCACTGCGTTGATTTGCCTACTCAGAGGGGATTTTATCATGAAGTGACAATGTCTGTACACAGAAAGGCATGCAACCTTGTGTTAGTCTTGCTTTCAGGGCTTCCAACAGGGTGATTGCTTCCATTAGCTTAACTAGTTCAAACACTTAGTAGGTCAGATTTGTGACCCCTCTTTCTTCAAGCACATGGGCATTCTGAGAGTCAAGTGACAGCATCTTCAGGAAGCTCTGTTGTGAGTCTGAATTTGGAGTAATTGACACCAGTAACATAACAGCATTAAATCACTCATATTTTTATAGTAGATAAACGAGTCTGCGTATAAATATGTTCAAGGATAGCTTGTAGGTGGCAGAAGAATTATGCTATAACTTTAACAGCTAATAAATCTTTATTTAAGCAGGGGACCTCTAAAATTTAATTAGGCATATGAAAGCAGAGATCATTCTGAAAGGAAAAATATGCTAGTTCTCACAAGAAAAGGCATGATCTTTATGGAATATGTCAGGTTAAAACGTACTGCTCTGTTACTATGTTCAAAGAAAGACTTCCTGGTAGAGAAGCAAACACCTAACTTTAAAAAAATCTAATAGATGTTAGCCCGAGAGTTTTCTGATCTACTTCACAGTGGAAGAGAAGAGGTCTATTATTTGAAATTCATGTCCATTACTTAGCTGAAACCAGCAGAGGTTCCATTTTCTTTCATCTCTTCTTCTTTTCTGAGTCATGGAGGGTCAACACAGGCACTCCCACTCTGCAAAAATCTCCTCAGGTGTATATCTACGCTGAGGTAACACCATGCCTTCCACTATTTATATATCTAAATTATGACTGCCCTTGAGTTCTGAAATCATTCTTAAAAGATAGAAACCTACAACTGTATAAACAATATATACATGTATAAATATATACATATATATACATATATTTAGTGTGTGTATATGATATATATGTGTGTACATATGTGTGTATGTATATATACATGGGTTTTTATTTTTATTTTAAGCATATATGTTTGCCTCCCTAGCTTTATATTCACTATATGCATGCCTGGTGCTTGTGGAGGCCAGAAGACAGTATCAGACATATAAGTGGCTGTGAGCTACTGTGTATAGATGCATATATATATATAGTGTGTGTGTGTGTGTGTGTGTGTGTGTGTGTGTGTGTGAAAGGGGGGGGGAGAATATGAGAATATATCATGGTACCTTGCATGAGTTCATCACTATATTTTCAGAAGCCAAAGATTTCTAAATGAGAATCCCAGGCGGGTGTTAAATACCACCCTCTGGATTCTTTGCTTATATTTATTGAGTTTCAGGAGACTTTCCAAACAATATAAGCTACTGCTCTACTCTTTGTTACCTGCAATAACTAGATGGCATATTCCTATTTCTGAAGACACAGAGAAATCAAGCTGAGAACTGAGTGGAAAATGGCCGTCCTTCTGGCTAGCATTCATAGTGCCAGAAGATTCTATCCAGGTTGACAGGGAAGAAAAGTCATTATCAGACTTAACCAGCAAGTTGGATCCTTTGTGCTATAGTTTTGATCTCGATTTGTCCTCTGGTGTAATAGTGGCAAGAATGTTTTAGAATTAACTATTTCCTGATGGATTTGAGTATTGTTTCTCAAAACAGAATGCATAGTTGGTATAGAAATCCTCATCAAAAGTTCATGGGGAGATGACAGACTCTAGTGGTAAGTGAGCTACTGATGGTTTGATAAATTGACCTGTAGCCAAACTGCCTCCTAAATATTGTTTATGTGTTGTGTATGTGGATTAGCGCCACATCAGCCTGTGTTAGGGAAGCTTTTTCCTTCAGAGGAGGATGATTGATGTGGATTGTCACACTGGTCAAAGCTCCAAAAGGAAGTGACTGGTAAGTGCTTAGAACTAAACAGGACATGAGTATTATTCCATCCAAGTCACAGAGGACATATGGAAGAGGGGGTAGCAAGATTATAGGAGGCAAAGGATGACTTAAATCATAAAATACTGCCTTCTGGGTATGGCTATCACAATTATGAACACATAGTCACTGTAACTGGAACTATCTGCACACAATTTGCTCTGTCTCTGTTTCTGTCCCTGTCTCTCTCTTTCTCTCAGGATAGGATGGGAAGTGACTGGCAAGAAGGGAGCTAAGGAAGGTGTGGGAGGGCTAAGAAAGGGCAATGGTAAACATGACCTCAATGCATTCGACATATAAGTATCAAAACAAATTATTCTAATGCAGAGACTGCTCTAGATGCTCTGAACAGAGTGCACGTCTTTCCTTGATACAAGGGTGTTGAGAGAAATATAAAATAACTCCTGGGAAAAGGTGGCAATAAGCTTTGCACAATAGTTGTATCATTTTACCCTTCCATAAACCCAGAATTTGATAGGCACTGAAGAGGCAGATATTGAAGGTCTAACCTCTACTCTCGTGGAACCTAATCTAGCTGAGAAGATGAGACCTAAACATGTGTTGCACATAGACATGGTTCAGATGAAGCCCAAGGTGAGATGTAAAACGCAGCAAAGCATGGAGACAAATACTGAAGGGCACACTGGTGCTCAATCCAAATACCGTCACACATCATTAATGATACAGTGGAAACTGAGCTTATATTGTCATTTCATTTGTTCAAATGCTACTTTGTCCTTTTTATGAACTTCACTTAATGATATTTAAAAAAATATTTTGAAGTTAAAAAATTAGGGAAGGGGGACACTACTCTCTTTTGTGAAAGACTTAAGGCATACCTTTAAATGACTACAAAACACAATTGAACTAACTAACTAACTAACTAACTAAAAGATGACTCTGTAATGTTAGGAGAAATAACAATATTTTCTCTTTTCCAAGTGCCAGTAGTGGGAAATCCTATATTCAATTACAAACTCTTGGCAATGACTTTGTGGCTTGTAGCTCTGTCTGAAAGACAGCACTGACTGGACTAGGATCAGATGCCTGGCTTGATCCAGTAGCTCTGCGCTGGCTAGGTAAATATGAGCAAGCCTGGGATATCAGCTAGTAGGGACCATATTGGAAGCCATGACCAGACTACCTCTAAGCTTCTTTGCAGCTGTGAGATTCTATGAGAGTCTAACTCTTTAAAGAGACAATACTTAGCACATTTATTTCCATGAATATGAGAAAGTAATCATTCCATTACAATAGAAATGGTTTAGACTTTTCTGGAAATTATATCAGGTTTAATGCTACTGTTTCTCAGATCTAACAAAGGGGTTTTGGATTATTGGGAAATTATAGTTTTTCTTGGTAACACTGAAAGTGACCTGACTTATACCCTGAATGAGAACATTAATGTTATACTCAAAGTTTCTTTTGTTTCCACTATAATCCATAGAATTTTGAGAAGAGATAGAGTTTCATGATGTAGTTGCTAGTTATGCAGTGTCAATTCACCAACTGTGGTTTGTGAAATATCAAATATAAATTCAACCCAAGTCTATCATAAGTTTCCTTTATGTTAAATAATTTCCCATGGAATTATTATTTCAGAGAGTTAATTTAAGGTTTGTAAAGGTGAAAAAATCATGTATATTTCTTACATACTGATAATAGAAGATTCAAAATTCCAGTAGTTAAATATAACAACTGTATCATGTCATTCATGACTGTACATTGGGTGAAGAGTTGGGGCAAGTCTTAGAAAAGTCCATCAATCTCTGTTGTACATAGACAGGTCTAGAGATAGATTGGTATAGGACTATCCTTCTGTGTGGATTTTTATCCTCTAGGTGCCTTTTCCCGCATATGACCTATTTCTTCACTGGGATCTTCTAAAGCTCTCAGGCTATCCACGGGGCTCTGTGTTAATTTGTTTCGCATCACTATGAAATATCTAGTATAAGCATCTTTTAAAATTGAATGATTTATTTTGACTCAGTGTCGTCCATGACCAGGTGATTTCACTACTGCTGTTCCTAACGCAAAACAAAGCATTGGGGTATAAGAAGACACTGCAACATAACAGGGCACCTCATTGTGAACAGAGGAAAGACCAAGGGGTCTAGGCATAAGCTATGCCCTTCAAAGGTAAATTCCAAGTGACCCACCCTCTAAGCAGGCTTGGTCTCTTAACTTTCCACAAGTTTCCAAAAGCACCATTAAATCATGACTCCATATTGTCATTTGTGTACTCAGAGTAAGTCCAGCAGGTCCAACAGATTATTTCTTCCCTATCCCCATCTCACCCTTGCCGCTGAAAGACATGGTTAAACTAACTGAATCACAAAACAAAACTATACGAATTCTAGAAAGGGATCTGTGGGGTACAGGGGGTGTGAGGGGTTAAGAATGAGAAGAGAAAAGGTAGGGGCTAAAATAATTAGAGTGTAAAGCTGATGTTTTTAGTTCTAATTCTCTCATGTGCTGTTGTTTTGGTAGTAGATGAGTTTATAAAAATATGTCATAATGAAATTGGGACATTTAATGTAAAGCTGTACAGCCTCTGTTTTGAATATGTATTCTAACTGTATGTATGCTGTTCATTAAATTGCTTAGACTTTGGGTCTGGTTAATTTTGGTATGCGATGTTTTTATTTTTCTACAAGTTTTTTAAATAATAAAGTTTAATAAACCTTAAAAATGTATTGTCTACGTGTACGAAATTGTCAAGGAACAGATTAATTTTAAAAAGCTAAACAAAATTATTACTCTGTTTATCACATCCATGAAGTCAGAAGCTTCATGGTCCAGTTAAAATTTCCAAAGCCTTGTCATCTGACAATTAAGCCTCTGTCACATGAGCCTGTGGGGAACATTTTATATCCAAGTCACAGCAGGATTCTGGTGCTAAAGCAGGCCAGGTCCAAAACAACAGAAAATTACTTCTGTCATATTTTATGGTCCAAAACAAGTCATAAGGCTAGGGCATATCAAGGAGTATGGTAACAGATTTCATTTCTGTGGGAAAGACAGCAAAACCACATTGTTACTTACTGGTGAAGACCCAGAGAAGCCTGGTTTATTTGGGGACATTTTAAAGGACCATTCACACCTTAAGTAAAGTCAGCATACAGTAGGCATTTGGTGAACAAGTAACATCATCCTTATTCCAACTCCATCCAGCTGACACTGGTCTCTTTGCAGCAGCACACATTAACTCTGTAAGTTAACGAAAATGAAAAAGATGTATTATATTGCCCAAATTCATGTTCATCTTTTTTTAAGAATTGATTAGGGTGTGAGCCAAATTTTCTGGATCTAGACGTTCTACTCTGACTACTGAAAGATACTGGTGTACACTGGGATGAAAATGAATAACAGGAAGTGATCAGTGAATGACATGAATGTGGGGTGTCATCCAGCTGGGTCACTTTAGGAAACCTTCTTTGTTTGAGACAACAGCTGATTACATTCAATGAGGATGAATATTCTTTGACTGTTTCTTAGACTCTTTCAAAAATTTAATTAATCCTGTGTAAATTTACAACTGGGTTCCAGACTTGTATTTATTAGTAGATGAATTCCTAGGAATATAGCTAAACCTCATAGTTTCAGGTTCCTGTGAAAACTGTCTGAAGAGACTCAGTAAGACATTGGAGGGGAGATGGCAAAGCCTGAAATCCATGTTCCATAGTCTCCTGAACTCAGTCTCTGTGCCTTGTTTTCCTTCTTTAAGTATGATAGGAAAACAGTGACTACACTCAGCAAGAATGCAGAAGAACAATGAAAAATATCAGTCATGTTAAAAATATAGGCAACTCATTATAAAAGATTCCATTATAGTACATTCATACAATGATTTAAATCCAGGTATCGAACATTTTATATAAAAGTATCATGGAGAAAGGTTGTATTCTTCATACTGTAGCTTTTATTATTGCATCATTTGGTTGAGTCCTTTACTGAACTCTGAATTTTATTTGAACCTGAGATGACAGTCAAAACTGTGGGCTACTTGATAATCCCCATGAAGATGACTAAAATGTTTTTGTGAAAGCCCTGCAGACTGAACCCATTTAATTTAGAATGGTTCTCATACCAGTAGAAAGAAGCAGATGTTCCCAAGCAAATACACTTGGTTTAGTATACTTTACATTGGATTTAATAGACAGATGTTTTGACTATGACATGGCAAGACAAGGATTTGAAATGGTGGATTGGAAAGGTTTTATCCATAAAAGTAATTGTTCTTGCATTACAAAGTGCAGGATTTACATGTGGAAAATGTCAGCTTATTGCAGCATCTCATGATGGATCGTGTTACCACAAGCCATGGAGTTCACTAGGCATAGAAACAAGTAACTTTGGAGGGGCCCTTTTAATAGGCATTACATGGGGAAGGGCATGGAATGATATTCTCAAATCTAGAATCATTCGAGTTATGTAGCTAATCCTTGATTATACACATTTGGAATTATGTGTGACCTTCTTCTCCATAAGAATGTGACTTCTGTCTGTGTTATTTCATGAGGTAAAAGCAGTTTCTACATGTTAACCACTATGCAGACAGATTTACAAATAAAGAGTCTATTTTATCCTCATGGAAATCAGGAAAATGATGCAGAGAAAAACTCTAAATAAACCCCGTTAATAACTCGTAAAGCTAGAAAATCTACATTGTATATTATAAATTCCTTCTTCTCTTTCAAGTAGATGAACTTACTTAAAGACTGTGAAAATGAAAGCCTGGTATGGATAGCGTGTTCTCAATAAACACTTGTAAAAAAAAGTGCCATTCCAATGTCAAAGATAAGTCGTATTTGGATTACACACATGACAATAGATAAAGAAATGGAAGTGATTTTCTTAAGAGTCCTCTGTGTTTATACTTTTTTTCCTTTGAAATACTCAACTTCATCTTTCACCCACTGGAAAGAAGATAGCTAAATAAAGACAGAATCTTGGGTAGAAACACCTCTTGGATAAAAATTCTGATTCGTGGGTCACATGTACTTCTTGTGGAGATCCACCCAGGAACCACATGGTCTGCTAACATTTCTGTGGGGATTAACCGTATGGCAAATGTGGCTTTTTGTAGAGAAGGTGACTGCATCTTTATCAGTCTGTGCACCCTTGACAAGAAATGACTGGCAACGGATTAAACCAGCCATAGCCTCTCCCAAGGACAAATGTAGGTTTTACACAGCGAATGTCAACGAAAACACTTTACTGTGTTTCTTGTTCAAAGGAGTGTGGGGGCTGGAGAGATAGCACAGCAGTTATGATTCCTTACTGCTCTTGTAGCTGACCTAGGTTCAGTTCCCAGCATCCTCATGCTGACTCCCAGACATCTAGAACTCCAGCTCCATGAGATCCAATTCCTCTTCTGACCTTCATGAGCTCCATGAGCACACATACTTAAAAACACACATATGCACATAAAATGAAACAAATATTTTTAAATTTAAAAACTCAAGAAGAGTAGAAGCAGGGCCTGCATGTGGCTCATGAATTAAAATAACGTGGGAAACTTATTGAAATAATAACACATATGTTCTTCAACCAAATTTTAGGAGCTTTCAAAGGAGTAATGCAGAGACTTGGGTATTTTTTTTTTTTAATACTGATACAGTATTAGGACTCATCTTTCCCTGGGGAGTGGAGAAGAGGTCAGTCTATTAGAGTGAATAATAAGTGTCTTTGCCTTTATTATAAGCATACTAACTAATGTTAAGTTTCCTATGAATAAACAAAGACATTAAGCTATGGGGCAATTTGACCTCCTAACTGTTGAATTCCTTTGCTGATGTTTATTGGGGCCGTGGAGTATGCACAAAGGCACAAGACAGGAGTGATAGTGTTACTTCTTAGGCAGCTAGAGATGACGTGTCTTGTCACTGGCTCCCTTGAAAGCTGGCTGTAAAAACTCCTGATTGGCGTGAAGTCACTTCTAGTCATCCATGGGTCTGCCTGGTTGCTAACACAGTCAACCAGCCAGACCTATTGCCCTTATGCCAGCATCAGTTGTCTTGAAACTCCACAGAATCCCTGAGAAAACCAGTGATCAGAGCTGATAGCCTGAAGGCACAGTAGCAGCTAAGAATGCTTCAAATAGTTTGCACCAGACTTTTTGATATCAAAAACCTGGTTGAATTCTAGGTGAGCTTGAAGCTATCTCTAGATGAAGAGTACTTCTCATGGTAGTCTACGGGATGTGGGATGGGGCTGTTGCCATTGGCGCTAAAGAATCAAGGATTTGATTGGAGTAAGTACAAGGCTCCATTTGTGCCTCGGCTGTGCAGTGAGTCCTCTAAAGATCTAGCCTCTTGCTGTCTATGTAAGGTGCTTAGGTACTTCGTGGGTACCAGAGAACCAGCAAGAGAGATAACATCAAAGACAAATTAAAAGCTATATGTAGAGAAAGAATAGAACCTGCTACCAGAAGAAGTGGAGAAAACTGTCCCATCTTTAGGGCCAAGAGCTATAATACTAGCTACTATTAAAAGCTTAAAGCTGTTAAACCTTGATTTCCTAGGTCAATGTGAGAGTTAAGGGCCTTGACCACCAAAGCCTGCATGAGGACTATAAAGTTAGACAGTGTCGTGTGCTGTTCCTCTTGCCTGCTGCCACCACAGATACCTCCTGCTGACAGCAATCTTCAGAACTATAGCTACTTATAATTTATACGTAAGATTCCATGGTAAGGCTTTCATGTGTGGGGTGGCAATTTTTGGTGATGAAGCTTCTGGAGTCATTTATGATCCTGTAAGTAGTAACCTCATTAATTTACCAAGAGCTACTTGGATGCATTCTTGTGTCTGTCATTGTCTGTCCTCTTTACCTAGGTTGAATAGAAATACCTTCCTCCCTCAGGAAAATAAGCAATCTACAATGTCAAAAATGGATGCAACATGTTGACTCCAATCCCTGTCTTTGGGTTCCTCAGCAGATGTGCAAACTTGTGAGGCTGTAGAACATTTAAGAGGTCGAGTCTGGCTGACGCAGGTTACTAGAGGAGGGTCTTGAAGGCCATTACCTGGTTCCACCACGTGAAGAATGCCCATCATATGCTCTCACTGCTATTAAAAATCCTGATTTTTCCATCCTTCTGGAACCATGAACCAAAAGGAGTCTTTCCTTTCATATGCTGTTTCTGTAAGCATGGTAGCAAGCAATAGAAGCCTACCTTATATACCTTTTCCTGTGCAATTCAGGATGGTTAGTTTGTCTTAGACTCTGCAGTCTTGAACTCTGACATGTAGTATGGTCATGGTCTCACCTGAACAGAAATAATACCTGGCTCTTAGGATTACTAAGGAGATTAAAAAACAAACAAACAAACAAACAAACAAACAAACAAAAAACCACATACAAAATTATTTAGACTAGCATCTGATACAGATCAGCCAAATCATGTTTTCATTCATTAGTTCACTCAAAATGTGTCCTCTTGTCACCATTGTCCGAATGATCTCTTTGTCTCCTTTTTCTCTTTGAAGTTCATCATCTTTCGTTGTCATGATTTTATTACTTAAATTTTGTTTGTATTCTGTTGTTTACTATTCATTTCAGATGCTTTTTTCTAAGAAGATTAGAATATTGCAGTTTAGGGTGGGGTCACTATCTTATTTTATACTTCCCATAGCTCAGGGAAGAATAGCATTACACGCAAGCTCCCAGGCATCTCAAGGGTGATGAATGTATTGTAAGGAAATTCTTGAGAACACAAAAAACAGGTGATGAGTGTTTCAGGAAAATGGAAAGATGAAAGAACTCAAAGAATAAAGGAGTCAGGACCGACAGATTGCCGAGAGCTGGAGAAGGAAATCACTCAATTTGCTGAGGAGAGATTGAGATTAAAGAACCGATTTTCGTCTGGAAGAATCTCATAGGAGGGCAGATTTAAAGTTTCTAAGTGGGCGGGCAGGGCTGGGTTATTTAAGTACAGGGTCACCTTCCCTACATCAGGGATAGACTTCTGTGTTTCACACCCAATTTTGTTCATCACCAAATACCTGGACATGAACAAGAACACAGGGGTCACCAAAAAAATTATGAGAGTTTAGGATAATGAAAAAGTGTGAATTATGTACCATATCCTTGAGATCTGACTCCTCTCCTGGTAAAGTAAAACCTCAAGTTAGTTCTTTCACCTGCTTTGACTGGCTGAAGGCATCAGGAGCCAACCTCATTTGGAAATTTAGCCTTAATTTGAGCCACAACATAGGGCCCACACAGCTAGACATTTAATAAAAATCTTCACTTGTTTATTTCTTTCCAACAGAAAGAAAAATGAATATTTACTTTTGTCGTTACCTGTGATGTAGAGTTCGAGTGTTCTGATACTTTCACAATGAAGCTAAAAGACTTCTCCTCCTTTGTCTGTTTGTTAGTGGTTAGATCTGGGTTCTAACTTTCCGTGGGTAAGCACAAGAAGGGTTGCTGTACCTTTAGACATTGTGTCCTTCCTTTTGTGTCTTGCATAAGCAGAAGCCGTCTATCCATCTGCTGCTGCATAGGAGGCTCTTGCTTGCTTATTCGGAGTGTCTGCCTCACTTTCGCTTCATCTGCAAAATGAGTGAACTAAAAACCCATGTCAGAATAAGAACTGTGGGAGTCTGAAAGAGACACTTGGGCCACTGGATCACTGAGCGGTCCCTCTGTTTACATGTTCCTGCCTGTCACTGCACGGGTGCCATTTAGTCCCCTCTTATTTGCATTTTACTTATTTTTGTTTTAAAGTCACCTTTAAGCTGTGTCTTTCAAATGTGTCTGAGGTTTCCTAACTGTCTTAACAACATATCCGCATTACAACGGCAGCAGCAAATCTCCTTCAGTTCGGGTTTTGTTGAGATAGTTTGAAAGACAATTCAATTGCATTCATCTGTATTTAAAACCTTTTTCTGATTAAATTTGATTTTCACATCTTATATTTGCCAAAGTCTGCTTCATTGTGTGGCTATTTTTTGGTTTTGTTTGTCTGTCTGTTTGCTTGTTTTGTTTTGTTTTGTTTTGTTTTGTTTCAGTGTTGGAAAAGCAGGTTTGAGAAGAAGGCTCAGGACTAGGCCGCTTGACCAAGCCTAGTTGGTGTCTTTATAGCACAACCCATGTCTTCTGCCCCAAGATGAAAGGACTCAGTGAAGGGGGCTTAAGCAAGCACACTTAACGTGCTAAACAAAGCATTCCATCATTTTATTTTACAAGTTATGGGTGTGCTTTTAATAAACTCATCATCATCATCAACACACACACACACACACACACACACACACACATACAAAGAAATAAATAGATTGGTTCTGCTTAAACCGGCATACAAAGAGCTTGGAAGGAAGGAGGAAAAATATTTAACACCTCTTAGGCACTGGAAGGTAACTTCACACTTCAGCCTCATGTCAAGAATGTGTGATAACAATTTGACAGGAAGTAAGTGGATTCTGTCCCAGGCCTTGCAGGGAGATGACCCTGGAGCATAATGCTGTGATCTGCAGGCCCTTAGCTTCCTGCCCAGCAGGGGGTAGCCAAGCGCTGGCAACCGGGAAGCAATTCAGTCCTGCAGGAAACAGCCCACCAGCCAGAAATACAGCTCTCTGATTGTAGAAGCCAGCTCTTCTGGCCAATGCCAATATGTGAATTATTTGTTCCAAAATAGCCCCTCACCCGATGCCTCTCTTGGGATCTGAAGCTTAGGTGACTGTGTTCTTTGGAAAGAGATTTTTAAAAATAAAGATGATACGTTATTATTTACTTGTCCAAGACTTGAACTGAATATTGGTGGGCTGTAAAGGCAGGAGGATTTGAGTGTTTGAGTCTTTGTCTTCCCCAGTGTGCTAAGGGTGTGAGCTTTCACAGATGTGGACAGGCAGGTCTGGTCGGCTGCCCTGGCTCTCTGAGTGCATGACTGCTGATGGGAGAGCTTAGCCACTGTCACAGGACATCTCCTCAGAGAACCTGGGAGCCAGCAGGTGAAAGGCCTGGAGAGCCAAGGTGATGACTGACAGGTGAGAAGGCAGGGGAAGAACTCTTCAGTAGGAAGAAGGATGTGTGTGTTTGGGGCGGGTGGGGCGGGGGGGTGAGAGGTGAATGCAGAAAGGAACAGCAGCAATCTGCTGTCTGCCTAGTTGCAGCTCCAGCTACTTGCTGACTGTGCTGCCCACTCAGAATGCATCCTTCTGACCTCCTCATACTTACTTTGGTGCTTCCTGCTCAGGCCATTTTCCTTTAAGGCTGCTTTTCTTTGTTGTTGTATTTTTCCCCCCAGTTCAATGAACCCTCACATTATGGGTTTCTGTTGTCATTCTAACCTCTAATACACAACCATTACGTCTTATCTCGTCTTCTAAATTACTTCAAAATCCAATTACAAAGCCCTCTCTCCTCCAAGAGCACACAACTCTCCACATTACTGAAATGTTGGGCTTTGCTTTGTCTTTCTAAATTAATAATAGCTACCATTTTCCGTCTGTTCTTTCCAAGGGATTCGGTTATATCATCACACAGATTTCCAAAATGCAGATTATGATTCTTTTTGCATTTTTTGCTGGGCTACAAAAAAAGCTAAAGATAATTTCCCAAATATTCATAACAGATCCGTCAGTTTTTAGAATCAACTTTTTGAAACTCCATCTCTAAAGAAGACAGCATTTTAAAATCAGTTAAAATTTAAATTAAATCAGCCAGAATTTCACCCTTGCTTTACATTGCAGAAGCCAGTCTCTTCCAAAGGTTTTATGTATTTGAATAGGTCTGTTTGTTTTCACAGTGATTCTAATGACACAAGTGAATATTTAATCTAATCAAAGTCATCGTAATTTTCTGGAATCCAAGGGAAATGACTGTCTCAAAGGAAAATTTAAAATTTAATGAATTATAAAATATTTTGGTAAAAGTGAACATGCCAAGAACATTTTAGGAAAAACTTTTTACACATTGAGAATATGCATTTCTGTTTGTTTGTTTTGTTTTGTTTTTCTGACAAAGCAGAAGCATAATTGTGACATATAATTGAAAATTACTTTTAGAAAATGATTGTCAATTTAAATCTAAATTTAGCTTCAGAAATATTATTTGTTTGAATGTTTTATAATCACAAACACAAAACAGAATTGTAACTTCTTCCTTCCTTCCTTCCTTCCTTCCTTCCTTCCTTCCTTCCTTCCTTCCTTCTTTCTTCCCCCTTCATTCCTTTCTTCCTTCCTTCCTTCCTTCCTTCCTTCCTTCCTTCCTTCCTTTCTTCCTTCCTTTTTTCTTCCCCCTTCCTTCCTTCCTTCCTTCCTTCCTTCCTTCCTTTTTTCTTCCCCCCTTCTTTCTTTCTTTCTTTCTTTCTTTCTTTCTTTCTTTCTTTCTTTCCTTCTTTCTTTCTCTCTCTCTTTCTTTCTTTCTTTCTCTCTTTCTTTCTTTCTCTTTTTTAAAGATAAAGTCTCACTTTTAGCTCTCATTGTCCTGTAACTAGGTATGACCGTGCTGGCTTTGAACTCACAGTGATCTGCCTGCCTCTGGCTCTGTAACTGTCTTTCTTTCTTTCAAACTCTTTTAGTTTTGCGCAGAGTATATTGGACAAACCTAAGGTACCCAATTATTCAACGACAAAATGTGCTTCTCTAGTAATAACATACAGAGTCCATGAGCTGCTTCATTTTAACTTCACAATGTAAAATTTGAACTTGCGAATGTTTTGGATTCAAGCTTTGCCTAATGATGCTAAGTGTATTATAAAATGCTAAGAAGCAGGAACAGTCTTATCCTTATCAGTGTTAACTAGGCATCAGCTTAATAATATCTGTAGTTATTCTGGTTATTTTGTATATTTATTATGCTCTAAAATGGAATCTTTACCTCCATAAATATTAAAATATGAAAAGATATATGTGTTACATTATGTATTTTTTTAAAATATATTAGTTCCAATTAAGAATGTTTCAGAGGCCAAGTGAAGACCAAGGGGGAAGATAAATATGAAGCCCTTGGAATGCATAGGCTGACTGAGGTGGAGCAGAACTAAGCACCGAACACCACAAGTACACACGGAGCATAGGAACATAGAACACTAGCGATTTCCGAAATGAGAAGTGCTCAGCAAAGTACAGATCCTGGAGCAGAAAACGGAAGCTGCTCACAAAGCAGATTTGTCCAGCTTATTACAACTATAGACACAATACATGTATATGCAAAGGTAAATTATGTACTTCATGTTTTCAGTTATGTTAACAAACACTTTGTAATCTTAATTTAATATATTAATACTTCACTGATAACAAAAGGAAGACATTCCCGCTCCTTCCCCTTTTCCTCTCTCTTTCCTCTTTCCTTATTAAAAAAAAATATATATATATTTTTCAATGAAAATGACAACTTAGCCAGAATCAATTTTTATTTGTATCTCTGAAAGTCTTCATATTGTCTTTTCATTTCAATGTATCCTAAATGTCACTCTTAGTATTTTTAAAAAATAGATTCTAACATAGCTTGCACATTTCTTTGATGTATAAATATTTCAACAGTTGATTTCAACAGTTGGCTGGACCTCCTGTGTGTAGAAACATATTCACTCAACTCTTTTTTCTTTTTCTTTTTTTTAAACCATTATGTTCTTTCAGGATGTCTGGGTTTTGATTTCTAGATTTTATAAGCTTTTTAACATAAATGATTTTTAAAAATTATTTTGAGAAACTAGGTTCAAATTCACACAAGTCAAATATATAGGTAGCCTTAAAGGGTTGACTCAAATCCGAAATGTACTTTCTACCATGTGTGAGTGCTACATGGCAATCTCAAAAAAGAATATCTAACTTGATATCACTTTCTTTTGCATATTTTACGAGGCTCTATTTAAAAATAAATAAATAAAGACTTGGAGATATTGTCAGCTGATTACCATATGGGATGCACGACCATTGGATTCTTTTAGATAATTTATTATTTAAGGTGTTCAACAAATGGAACGTAATTCTAAGATGCCTAGCATTTAAAACAAAGTCATCTAGAAAATAAGCTGTGGGGTTTTAGTGAGTGGGCCACCCTAGCATGTCCCTAGGACTTTGGCTTCAGACTAGGCTGTGGTCACAAAAACAAACTTTTGAAGACCCCTTGCATGTTCTGGGTCCAGGAAAAGTCTTTATGTAGCCTTCAGAAAGATGGACACAGAGGGACAGGAGGGAAATTAGCAGCCACTGTTAAGACTTTAATGAATAAGACAGAGCAATACACAGGGCAATACACTGTTCTTGGCTGCTCACTGTGTCTTGAAGGCTGAGTATTGGCTCGATTCCCCAAATCACTAGATCATTATGATCTAAAATGGCAAAGTCCATGACTTAAAGTCAACACTACCTTTAAAACCCAGAGTGAAATACAGTAATATGAAATAGCACAAAGCATCACGGTATCGCAGATGTCTCCTCCCATTAAATTTCTCTGTTACAAGGGGTCAGTAATACCAAGTATATTTTTCAAACTGACTGTGTAGTTCTCAGTTCATACTGAGTAAACGCTCTGCTAGATTTAATCTTTTTTAAAATAAGTACTGAAAAAAAAAAAAACCCATCCTGGTTTGAAATGAAATAAAATTTAAAGGTTCAGAAAAGAAGTCTTCAACTTTCTAAGAATTCAAACAGTTCTTATAAAGCACAGTCTTGGTCAGTTGGATGTGAGTGAATGGATGAATTATTTCCTTTAATCCAGTGAGAGTTTACCAAGACAAGAATACAATCGTTGTGGTGAATAGAGACCCATCGCCAGATATTTGACTTTGCAAACAAAGAGGCCCAAGACATCCACAAAACTCAAACGTCCCTTTCCCTATCTTTAAAATCCACAGTCACATATTTATTCCGTATGACATTTCAAAGCTGTTCAATGATCCTACTCATTTAAAAGGGCAACTTTTAAACACTAAGCAAAATAGAGAAGTAAAATTTTCTTTGAATGGTCCAGGCAGTAGGAGAGAAAAACTATTTGGAAAATGACCCCACCTTCACTAGGACGGAAGTACTATGGGTCTCTGAATTAGGAGGAAAAAAAAATCCATGCAACAGTGCCTATTGGAAATGACTAGGAAATAAATCTCTCTCTGCCTCTTTTTTTTCCCCCTTAAAATAAAGTTCAAGGCAACATTTAAATGAATAATTATTTACCATTCTGTTAAATGCGAGCATGCGTGGCAGGCATCATCTATTGGCACAGATGCTTTTTCTGCTTAGAATGGCTCATTAGCTGCTTTGTAGGTTGCACTGCTTTTAAGATTCAAAGTCAGAATCTCCCCTGTTTTGCTGTTACATTTCTGGCAGGCGGCCAGCAGCAGATATGCATAATATTTCACTGTTAGACCTTGCAAACATCATATCCTGCTGTGCTAAAGAAAACATTGTCCCTTACCACATGAAAATAATCCATCACTTTTCAATCAGCACACAAAAAAAGCTCTACCTGTTTTTGCCATCAGACTCAAGAAAAATTAATGGCCCCAGTGTGAAAGGTGGACCCTCCATACATGATCCATTAAAGTACAAACTAATCAAAATATATCTAGCATCTGATTTGCTAAGCAAGAGGAAACAAAAGAGATGTAATGAAAAAACTAGGCCCTGCTAAGACTCACACGACTGTGTTCTATCAGTATTAACCTTATTTATTTTAAACGTGGGTGGACATAAATAAAAGATCCTGAACCAAACCCATTGAATTCAATCGATTCAAGTATACAGACACTCTGTATTTATCTGGAAAAGATGGTCCAAGACACTTACCGTGGATTGGAGGAAAATTTTTGTAGTAAAAATATCTTTAAAAAGTAAAAAAGACAGGTTATAAATTCTCCCAATGGGTCATTAGACAAAATAATACATAAAAATAAACGCTTTCCTTGGGAATAAAAGTATCAGTATTTTGTCAACTTGTACATGCTTTTTAAAAAATCATTTCATTTTTTGGGGGCTAGCAACATGACTCCATGGGTAAAAACTCTCGCAGTCAAGCCCGAGGACCTGAGATCTATCCCCAGGACTCACATGGGAAAGGAGAAAACTGACTCCTGAGGGTTGCCCTCTGACCTCTATATATGCGCCATGGCAAGAATGTGCATAGAGATACTAAATGAAAATAAATAAAAATGTAAAATAAAATCATTTAGTGCCTTTGGCAATGTTGATGTCATAATTACTTTTGAGGGAGCAAGAGATGAAGACTTGTTTCAAGGCTGCAAGATTTTTGCAGCAATAATTTAAACAAAGATATCAACCATCTTAGAGGAATGCCTACAGCAATCCATTCTGTAACTTTTTCCTATCAACATTGGAGTTGCTGAGATGTCTTCGTTTCTGCTGGATGTGCAGAGGTTCTCTCTGCCTCCATCACCACTGCTCGATTTGTATGAATGGTGTCATATAGGTTAATGCATCTAATAAAAGTATTAATAAAAACAGACATAGTGGAGTATGGTTCTTTTATTAAGAAGTTATCTGTACTGGTAACTTATTTTGTATTATGAAATCCTTTCAATAGTCTGATCATTTATTAACAACAATCTTTTTTTTCTTTTCTTTTTTGTCTTTTATTTACATTTTAAATTCCAGATTTTATTCCCCCTCCCCTCATCCACCCTCCAACTGTTCCACATCCCATACCTCCTCCCCATCCCCTGTCTCCAGGAAGATGTCTCCACTACACACGCCTACACCCAGCCAGACCTCTAAACTCCCTGGGGTCTCCAGTCTCTTGAGGGTTGGGTGCAACTTCTCTGACTGAATCCATTTCCAGCAGTCTTCTGCTGTATATGTGTTAGGGTTCTCATATCAGCTAGTGCACACTACATGGTTGGTGGTCCAGTGTTTGTGAGATTCAGATTAATTGAGATTGCTGGTCCTCCCACAGGCTTGCCCTCCTCCCCAGCTTTTTCCAGCCTTTTACCAATTCAACCACAGGGGTCAGCAGCTTCTGTCCATTGAACAACACTCTTTTTATCTGAATTTCCAGGTGTTTTTTTTTTATTTTCTGCATCCCCCTGCCTCCAGTTCTTCGTGAGACCTTCCGTAGACTAGACCCTCAAAAACATTAACTGTGTCACATTCTCCCTTCAGCTGAAGTCCCCTGGAGGAAGGAATAGATTTGGAGAGTTGTAAAGTTTGGAGCCCACTAGTTCACATACTAGTTCACATGAAGAAACTGAAGCATGGGGATTATAATGTGTGTGGGTTTTTTTTTTTTAATTCTTTTTTTTCTTTTTTTGTAAATTGTTATTTTTTTGTTTTTTTTTTTTTTTTTTTTAGAGAGATTTTTTTTTTTTTTTTTTTTCTTTTCTGGCTTTTAACCAAGAGTTCCCCCTGCCCCGTCCCCCCCCCCCCCCCCAGGGCTGGGATTAAAGGCATGCACCACCACTGCCCGAAAGATTGATTGATTTATTTATTTTATGAGTACACTAGCTGTCTTCAGACACACCAGAAGAGGGCATCCAATCTCATTACTGATGGTTGTGAGCCACCATGTGGTTGCTGGGATTTGAACTCAGGACTTCTGGAAGAGCAGTCAGTGCTCTTAACTGCTGAACCATCTTTCCAGCCCCATTAATTGGATATCTTATTTATTTACATTTCAAATATTATCCCCTTTCCCTGTTTCCCCTCGGCAACCTCCCTGTCCCATCAGCCCTTACCCTGCTTCTATGAGGGTACTCCGTCACCCACCCACCCAGCCACTCCCACCTCACTACCCTGGTATTCCTCTACACTGGGGTATTAAGCCTTCACAAGACCAAGAGCCTCTCCTCAAATTGATGCCAGATAAGGCCCCTTCAGTTCCTTCAGTCTGTCTCCTGACTCTTCCATTGGAGTCCCTGTGCTCAGTCGGATGGTTGGCTACGAGCATCAGCATCTGTATTGCTCAGGATCTCGCAGAGCCTCTCAGGAGACGGCTGTATCAGGCTCTTGTCAGGAAGCAGTTCTTGACATCAGCTATAGTGTCTTGGTTTGGTGTCTGCCTGTAGAAGGTCACCCAGTTGGGGATGAAGGCTGGGATCTTCTGGAAGCCCAGCTTAATGGCTTAATGCGTGCTCATGAGTTCCTTGGTTCTTGTCTTTCAAATGTTAACTTGCATGTACACAACATAAACATCTGAAAATGTAGATGCCTATTGTGTGGGCCTGAGGCTGGGGAGGATGTTTGAAGCAACACAGAATGAAGAAGTCTCTCAATAACCTTTGACATCTCACCCTGCATCCTACTGACCTATGTGAACATTCCAGTCTGGTTCACAGGCACTCACTTGACTACATTTTGAGTGCTCTGACCTCTCTAAACTTGGTTATAAATTCATTCTCTTTGCTATTGACTATTGCTTTAAAACTGGATATGTCTTCCTTCAATCCCAGACTTAATCCCCAGATCCTTCACAAAGACCTGTGTATGACCAAATGTGAAATGATCTTTCTCTCTTCTTATTAGCTTGGCAAGTGAGTACCTACATCTTCAGCAGCATGCAAAACAAGTATATAAAAGTTAGGAAATTGGCAGCAGAGAATGAGGTCCATTAAGTTATAGGACAGAGAAAGAAAAATCATGAAATCTTTAGAATTATCATATTTTCTACTAGGATAGTTTTGTGCCAGTTGAAGAAAAAGAATCATAGTATATTATAGATTGTCATAAATGTTTTTAAAAAATAAATGTCAACTATGTTAAGCCATTGTGGCCCATGTGGTCTCATTGACCAACACCCAGCTCTGCCATTGTAGTAGGAAAGAAGACACTGGATATATGTAAAAAAAAATTGGATATGAAGTGTTTAATCATACTTTATTTCCAGACCAAAAAAGTGTCAGTATTTAGATTCACTCTGTCTATAGTGCTGCCAGTCACCATCATAGACAGTATCCTAAAATCAAGGCATGGAGGACTTATTAAACCACCAATTATTAGTTGCAGCTTCATCAACTTTATAATAGAAAGCCAGGTCAGGGAGAAGATGCAGCAAGCAAAGCAAGGAATTGAAGTCATTTTTCACAAGTTCATCTTTTTTGGGAAACATTCTCCATCATTATGTGTCACTTAGCTTAAAAAGTCAAATTTCAAAGTTCTATAACCTTTTTATGGGAAGATGTCACACGAGACCCAGGATGTACACATGTGATCTTATTATGGAGAGATATCGCATGGGCCCTAGCACATACATCATGCACGGAATTAGATACGCAGATTCCCCATCCCTGTAGAATAAGCATTAGCAAAGGATGTATTCCTCAAGACACTCACCAATGTGATTTATAGTCTGAGCGCTCAAATTTACTATGTCAATCATTTGCATCAGAATCTGTTGGGCTGATTGAAATGTCAATCTTTGTCCAATTTAGACTTTATTTATCAGTGCCACTGGAGATGAAGCCACATGGTTTAACAATGTGGATATAAAGTTGGGTTGGCAGTGAGGTGGGTTATTGAAGTTGGCTTCTTCAGAAAACAATCCCTTAGAGGCTCTTCTGAAATTGTAGAGAAACTCAGGAAGATAAAAGAAGACTGTCTTTGGATAACATTACTGGTTGATTATTGAAAGGTTTCAGACAACCAAGAATACTACAAAAATATTCACAACTGCATTTTTATTGTCACTATCGTGGCAAGAATTTCTTGTTTTATCTCTTTAAGCTTTAATATCTACATATGCGTGTATGGTCACCAGAGATTATCATGCTATGCTCTATTCAAGTAAAATCCATTCCAACCATTTTTTTAAAAACACATACAAATCTCAAATTTTTTTTCAGATTCGTTCATTTGTTTTTAAATTCTTTGAAGAATAATTGGTATTCAGTGAAATATATATTTTATATAACTAAGTTAATTAGTTTGGTTATATGTCCATGCTTACAAAACTATTATCTCCAAAAATGTAGTAAGCGTGTTGACATTCCAAAGTGTCCTCTACAATCTTCCTATGCTTCTCATACCCCACATGCATGCAACCCCTTCTATTGTTTTATGTCAGAACAGATCAGTTTTGCTTGGTTTTCATCAATGGACATATAGATACTATAAGAGTCTTCTCTTTCATTTCATGTATTCAAATCTTTTGCTTGATAACTACTAATTTATCAGATTGGTGTACAAGTACTTGTTTATGTGCACACTTTTGAGAGACTTTTGGTTTTCAGTTTTTGAGTATTGCAAGTAAATCTATGTATATTTGTGCCCAAGTATTTGTGCTTATTTGTATTCATTCATCTTTCCCATTAAGTGGGACGAAATGCTGAATAGCACAGTAGTTTCAAATTGAGCATTTTAAGAACACACATAACTTTCCCACTGGTGCAGTAGTAGGAGTATTAACACCATTTACCAGCTTTCTTCCTTCTCAGCATTGTGACAGGTAGTTGGTACTTTTGATTTTAATTTAACCATCCTAATCACTGTGTAGTTATAGTTTCGTGAAACTACAATGGATGACTTAAAGACTTCATGGCTGAAAAAGCAATATAGCAAAGTGCGTTCAGCTTTTTTTTTTCTCTCTTTTCTAGACACTTAAGTTTCAGTCTACTACAAAACTTCTCTCCATTTAATCATGGCCAAAAGAGTTCATTCACCTTTCCCCTTTGAGTTCTGCAGATAATCATATACCTTTAAAAGATCTAACAACCCAAATTAGGGCTGACCTAGGGGCAAGGCAAAACTCGGTCCATGTAATCAATCATATCTGTTTTACTGAACAATAATGACCCTAAGTACAGGAAGACAGTTTCAGTGAGGCAGACTTGTTTCCATAAATTCCTTAATGGTTCATAGATAGAAAGGGGTTTTTGTGTTCGCTTCTGTTGTGCCTTGACATATCTACTACCCTCTTGCTAGGCACAGGTTAGTTTACTAGTGTACGGTTATGGCACTATATCAAAGCATAAGAATTGCCGACTCAGTAGATCAGCTGACCTATTTTGAAAATGCTGCCTGAAGTGACTCAAGCTGAGGAAAAGAATGGATTGTGTAATATCCAGCATCACAAAAGGCCTTTACAAACAGTAAATGTTGGCAGCTGCCTTGGGTTCCATGTATAGCTATTCCTCTCAAACCAAGAAAACTCAAAGACTTGAAGTCTTTTTAGCAAACGTAACAGAGACAAAACTTCTCATTTCAGTTCTAGGAGAAAAAAAGAAAACAACTATTGTGTTGTCAGCACTCACCAAAGTATGATCACAGCAAACAAAATTATCACGAATCCCAAGAACATGTTTCGCAGTGAGAGTTACTTGGTCATTCTGGTTCCTGGTTTCATTAAACTTCAACTACCCCAGTATTTTATTCAGTTACTGAGAGGGGAGAGTTAGCCTTTCAAATCTGTAACTTCCTTTGGACACATTTCCCACAGTTTAACATAATATACGAGAGAAATTGTGCAAATCCCTAGTCAACTTCTACCCTTTAGAAAATGATCCCTAAATTAGAATGAACATGTGAGACAGTGAACATCACGACCTCTAAAGAGACATTTATGAGACTCTCAGAGTGAGCAAAATGATGGTCTTGACAAGGGTGATGAAGCTGAAGATGAGGATGGAGTGCTTAATGATGGCGATGATGAAAACAGTGTACTGTTAATGATAATGACCAGGCGACATTCTCAGGGTGTTTATTCTGGGCTGACAATCTGCTAAAGGCTTTGGGTGCATTGTCTCATTTAGTCTGTGCAAAGCCTTGTCAGCTTGGTCCTATTATTATCCCCCTTTTACAAGGAAGTTCAGTGAAATAAATTACATAGACTGTACGCCACTCTGTAAGCTCTCTCCATTCTACACTTGTCTCTCTGTTACTACAAAAAAATGGGACTTAGCTCTAATAATTATTATTAACAGAAAAATTGGAGGACAGACAATGTGCAATTTGGTTGGAGGAAGAGCTCGATAGCTCTCAACCTGGATAACAATCAGTTAATGGCTATAGATATCAGGAAGACAGGAGAAAGCTCTTGAAGCACAGATCATTATGCAGCAGCCCAGCATGTTTATTAATCATTGTGCACAATTAAAATGCCATTTCATCCCTCTAATTAAAACAAGTAGTTCCCTGAGGCTAGCACCTGAACTAATGAAGCCTGGTTGCTTAAGGATCTCACTCAGGGAAGGGAATTAAACAATGGAGGCTGAGGTATGTTTACTAAGTTGCCCGGACAACATCAAATTGTGTATGACATCATGAGCAAGTAGACCAGTAAAGACTGGTCTTAAAGAGCCTGGTATGTCTTGCTTTCTGAGTAGAGACTGGATTTGAGCATTGAAATTATTGTAGCTTTTTAATTAGTTGGATCCCATCATTGTCAACCTGTATATGTTACAATTCATGTGGGCTGTTTTTCTTCCTTGGTATGTCAAGCTCATGTCTTGCTGCCCAGAGAAAGGTGTTTCAGGGACTTTGTGTTGTCATCCAGGTTATTAAAAGAGTCTTACAGGCTTTTGAATTGCTTTGACTCTACCAATAAGATGGTATTGATAACCCTCAGATGCACAACTTAAAAAGAGAAAGATAAATTGACAAGATAACAGAAAACCCAGGATCCAGTTCAGCATTGGTACCTGGACAGGACGGTCAACAATAAAACTCTTAAGTCTCTTTATAATAAAGCAAGAAGACAGGGATATACAATGATAAAGGTTTTTTTTTATATAGTTCTAAAACCATAAGCTTTAAATGTAAACAATTCTCATTATATCCTAATTTCTCTAAAAATTTGGCTGAAGTGTCTAGTTTATTCTTCTTTTAACATTTCTGTTTGGTTGACCACCATATCATGTTAAATATGATATTTTGCAACTATCATCTACTGTGTTAAAAACACAAGGGCAACATGAGTTAGGTTAAATTTGCAGATTTCATAAAGTATAGATTTTACTATCTGATACTTCAAGCCGTGGTGATGTATTACTCACCAGGAATGGAGAGTCAGGGCTTCCAAGGGGTTGCTTTTCTTCAAGCTAACAGCTCAGTCCTCTGCAATTGAATGCTTGAAAGACCTGACTTCACATTGCTTCCACTAGAAACAGCTAGTGCTCTCTTACTTCCCTGTGTTATTCCCATGACCCTTGAAATATGCTCATATTCCAGGAAAACAGCTTACCCTCAAAGTGTGAATTAGACATGATTGTTCTGTTTATGAGACAAAAATACACAAGAATTGGACCATGTTTTAGATTCTTTTATAAATAAACCACATAGTCCATTATTGTACACAGTGAGGGTAACATGAGGTTCCCAGACCCCAAACTTATCTGATGAACTCAGATTTGCTTAAGTAAAAAAAATCAATTAAGAACTTCTAGTACTCCTTCCCGTCTTCCGATATCTCTTCTGAGCCCTAGGTGCAGGAGCTGTGTGGAGGAAATCTCATTGGGTCTCTCTTTTCCAGGCAAAGAACAACAAGAAACTGAGGAATGCTGGGATTTAGAGAGGTACTCTATCCTAGAGAAGAAATCCTTATATAATACCAAGTAGATAGCCGTGAACACATACAAGTAACATTATATGACTTGAACAGGTTGTATTTACACATTTAGGGACATAGAAACACACAGCATATACATATGTAGCACGAGTTAACTAAAGAGGCCATCAATTTAAGAGGGCAAGGGAACATTTGGAGGGAAGAAAGACTCATGGAAACAATGTAATTATATTTCAACTCCAAAAACTGAAAGAAAATTGAAGTACTTCCAGAGCCTCTTCTTTGCTTCCTTCTGGCAAGTGAAAAAAAAAAAAAGATGGTCACTGCACACAAGTGTAGTTGTTCTCTTGTCATGATATAGCCAACAGTACATGTATGTCAGGGCATGGTGCCTTCACTTTGGCATGCAGACATGCCAGAATCGTATATGGTTATTGCACCCCTCAGCTTCCTGCTTTCCATATCTGTAACCAAGCACCTGGCTCCCATGTCTTTATTTAAAACAAAGGTGAAAGGCAATCATGATGTGGTAGTAAGTTTACTCATAGAAAACAATGAGAAAATATTTGAGCTTTAATTTTTTTTGTACTATCTACTCTATGCTTAGGACAAGGAGTCTGTTGATAATTGTAGAGTCCAAACTCTGGTTATAAAGACTAAGATTTTCAGATTGCCTTGTGATTGGGCAATGGTTCATGGCAACGCTAAACCTTCGTTTCCAAGCTGAGGCTCAGTTTTTCTTTGTATGTCATTGTATGAAGTAAGACTCAGTCAATAAGACATCCAGAAACCAGCAGAGAGCAGCCAATAACTCAGATCGAGTGGCATGATAATTGGGTTTCCTAAGCCTATTTTTGGTATTAGAACAAGTTAATCAACCATAAAACACAAACTCATCAGAATCTAAGGTCTGATTCAATTAACTTCTGGCCTCAAACACTTAAGTGATTTTTTCCCCAAATTACTATATCATATTTTGCCAAGAAATAAAGGATTGCGTGCGATAGGAAATTGCAAAGACAGAGTGAGAGCTATTTCTTCTAAATGGCATTGCTTTACCGACAATTCTTATTTTTTAAACAGAAATAAAAACAAAGCTTTCTTTTCACTCAGAAGGGAATAGATCCAAATGTGAACTTTCAAGTTAAAGCAGAATTTAAATTTTATACTTTTGTTTATTTGTTTATTTAAAGTCTTCCTTATTTTCTTATATCATAATTACTCTAAAACACTGGTAAACTTAGATATTTGGGCAACATGTGATTCATGCCTAGCTTTAGATTTATTTGGTTTAGACTTTGTGTATAATATATATGTGCCTGTTCATGCAATGCAGATGGGAACTTGTGCGTGCATGCATGTGTGCATACGTGTGCATGTAGAGACCAGGAGGAGTGTCAGGTGATCTTGATCAGTAGTTGTCTGGTTTTTAAAAAATTTGTTTAGTTTTGTTTTTGAGATAAAGCACTCATTGTTGTGAAATTTTCCAAACAGGGCAGGCTAGTCTGACCAGCTGAGGATTCACCTGTCTCTGCCTTCCCATCCTAGGATTACATGTGTATGACACCCTGTCAGCATCTTTACAGGATTCTTGTGGTTCCTTAGGTCTTTGTACTTATGAGGAAAGTACTTGACTGGCTGATATACCTTCCCAGCCCTGATTTGTAACTTCTTAATATTTGTTTTGCTGTTACAGTGATAAACTCATAGTGAGCCAGGCAAGTCCACTAGTCTCAAAATCATAGCTATAGCTTTAGAATTTCCAGATGTAGGTCTCGGACATGAGACAAGAAGCTGTGAGATGTGAAACTGGTGTAGTAAAGGAAAAGGAGATGTGTTTCATGATTGACCATCCCATATATGAAGGGTTGGAGGTGTAGCTCAGTGATCGGATGGAAAATCTTCTGTATTGTAGTCCAAGCATCAGAAACAAAAGTCCTATCTATCACATATTTAGCTGTGTGATACTGGCTAAGTTATATAATTTCTATTATTGACAGGTTCTTGTTGTAAAATAGAAGGGAAAATATCGGCAGGGAAAACCAGTAAAAATCATGCTTCCCGTTTCCCAAGTCATCATTGCATTCTGGACCATGTTCTCCTACCTTTAAAGATAGCAGAAAAAAATGCTGTGACTTTCTGGAGGAGGGGTTAATAGATTTAAGAAAGTAAAAAGTAGCTCACTATTTTGGAAGGCAAGTCAAAGTGTCTGGACATAAGTAACTGACTTCAAAATGGAAGATGGGATATCTAGTCAAAGGTACAGACAGCCCTACATTGATTGTGTGGGTTGTCAAAGGATGAACTGACTGTGGTTGGCTAGGTATCAGAAGATAATCTAGAGGACATCAGTAAAGGTAAAGAAATGCAAATTCACTCATGCATTTTTCCCAAAATGATTTTATACCAAGAACCTGTACTATTTCTGTTATTAGAGTAAAATATTCATGGGATATCTGGGGAAACACACAATACACACGTGTACATGAGAACACACAGTGCTTGGTGCTAGTAGCAGTAATTAATAAGGCATTTTGAGAATTTAGAAATGAATACCAGAAGAGTTTGGAAGGCCCTGTAAATAAGCAGACACATTATGAAGAAGGGACCTTTCGTCTAGTAAACAAGAAATAGAATTTTGTTAGAGTAAATGTTTAGGACAAGACAATTCCAACTTTGGGGATATAGAAAAGACACAGTCATGGTTATAAAGGTTTCGTGAATGAAGGGAACAATGTAACTTCAGTAGCCAGGAAAGAGGGATAGATAGAGAGAAGGTTCAGATTTGTAAGCGTTCACATGCTTATTATGGTGTATTATGTATGAACTGAACAACTGTCAGAGGGTTCATGAAGTGTTACATGAGTTTGATTGTTATAGAAAATAGTTCCAAATTTAAAAATATTATTATCATTTTATTATTGTATGGTAAAGGTAGGAGCCAGTGCCAGGGTTGGTGTCAGAAGGCCAGAGGACAATTCTCTGGAGTTTGTTCTCTCCTTCTGCCTTCACAGGGGTGAAGTGAAAACTTCTGTTTTCTTGGGAATGTCAGTTATGTCAAGTGATGTTTTGCTGGAGAACACAGGTAAAAGGGCATTTTGCTAAAGCAGACACGTGAAATAATGTTTCACTGAAGCAGACCCAGGTGAAAGGATGTCTTGCTAAAACAGACACATGAAAGGACCCATGATACTTAGAAAAAATATAAATATAACCCAACATACAGTGGATGATATTGGTATGCCTTACCATTGTTTATTGGTCATCGTTTCTTGTAACTCTGTAGAGAGAAACACACTTAAAATCTTCTGGTGGTGTTCTTGTGGCTTCTCGCCACTTCCATGGACTCTGGTTGATTGGCAGTGAAGTGGAAGTTTCTGGATATTTCAGCTCATACAGACTCACATGGTGTTCTGCTGAGACACAGGATGTTTGGATGGAGGATAAATAGGACTCAATGAACGATGACAGTGGGCCTGCACAGGGGGCTTTGCAACACTTCGTTGGCCTCAAGTCTTGGTCTTCACTGGCCTTCACTTCATTGAGAAAGGCATGGCAGAGAACTTCTCCTGGCATCCCTGCTGATCCTGGTTGATCTTGCCGAATGTGACAATTGAGCAGAGACCTTTTTGTTTCTGCTGAGCTGTGCCAGTGCCGCTGATCTGTGTTTATTATCCTGACACGATTGAGCTGAACTGCTGATATCCTGACAATAAAGATCAGATTTGCTCCAAAGGACTATTTCTAAACAGGTCTACTTCCCCCATATTCTAATATCCTTTCCCCCCCCCACTACGTCTGGTGGGTGGTGAGCTAAAATGGAGGTGAAAGAATTTGAGAACTTTCATTAAAAGTAGGTTTTGAAAAATCAAAGCCTACACAGGAGTCCCAACGTTTAAACTCTGACCCCACGCTTGTATGTTATGCATCCTTACCTGCTTAGCCATCTTGCTAATCTAAAGATAACAAAGAACAGACTGGAGGAAGATTACACTTAGACTCAGTCCTCAATGTATCACGGAGCTTATTGATACAGTAAGTACTTCTAACAACTTTTTAAAGGTGAGGAATAGTCAAAAGATGCATGGAGATCTACAAATACATTGAACTTTGTATCCTTTCTGCTTTTACAGTGTATTCTTCATTCAGCACTGTATCTGATCTTTAAACAATTCTGTGAAATAAATAGTATTAAACTAAATATCGTCACATTTTATAGGCAAAAAGAGAAAATTACAAAAAGTGACTTACCATTTTCCAATTTCTAAATAAAATTCTGAATTTTGCTCGCACCTTCACTTCCTGAAATAATTGCTTTCTTTCTACTGTAGGTATGCTTAGAAACCAACTGAGTTTGCAGCTAAGTATGGAAATCACATAATTCCAAAAGCAACAATAAAAACTCTCCTGACTGTGTCACCTGGAACTCATTATGGAGTCCAGGCTGGCCTCCAGCACAAGAACTTTCTATTTCTGCCTTCTAAGGGGTGGAATTATAGGATGGTGATACCATCATCAGCTGAAACATTTAAACTACTATAAAAGAGAAGCTAGAGAAGGCTCAGTGGATAAAATGCTTATGTATGCATGCATAAATATCTGAGTTTCAACCCCTAGTGCCAACATGTTGGCTAGCCAGTCAAGCATATTGGTGAATACTGTGCTCAGTGACAGACTTTTCTCAAAAAAAAAAAAAAATAGGGGAATTCTAGCTAAGGTCACCCCCATTGAATCTTGGGAGCCTCTCATATCTCAAGTCTTTGGGACTTTTTAGAGGTTCCCTTCTACTCACCACCCCCCTCAGCTGCGTATTTACATTCATTTTCCTGGTGCTCTGGGCTTCTCTCCTGTCTCCCTCTCTATAGCTGATCCTGCCCCTCGTTTCCCTTGCCTACCTTGGTTCCTCCCTCCCTCTGCCTTTCTTGGTTATATTTGTTCCCTTGGATCTTCCTTCTTATTAAACTTTTTACGGTTTGTGGGTTGTATGGGTATTCTGAACTCTTGGAAGGGGGACCTGGAAGGGGGACAACATTTAGAATGTAAATAAATAAAACAATTAAAAACTAAGGGGGAAGTAATTGAAGAGGACACCAGATGCTGACACTTGCCCTCCACACGTACATGTAGTCGTCCACTTATGTAGACATATACATACTACACACAATTTTTAAATGAACTACCATAAAAGAACAATTATTGTTCTTTTGTGATAATCACTGTTGCTCTTAAGTTTCACAGCCTCTGGATTTGTAATATAAAAAGACACCACCAGTGCTTAAAAAAAAAAAACAACCAATAACTAAGCATTTGATGCTATTGAGGAGTAAGTGACGGATGTAATTTCATAGTAAAGTTAAGTTGCTAGTGGAAAGATAAATGAAGTGGGCAGGGAGGAGTTAAGGAGAAATACTAGGTCTCTGCTCTGCAAGATAAGAAGGGAAGACAAGCCCTGAGGAGTCTATAGGCTCCTGAAGAAAAGTTAAAGACAGGGCAGAACTACTGGCAAGAAGGAGTCAGTAGACTCACTAAAGCATGATGTCAGCATAATAAAGAGTAGCTCTTACTTTAGTAGCAGCCTCATAACATTTCTGCCCTGTAGAACTATACAATGACAAAGAGCCAGCCAGACTCAAGAGGCTTAACAGACCGCCACAATGTGTGTTCACCTAACCAATGGAAAGGTGAGCTGGGAGCGAAACGTCTAGTGAATGAGGGAGGTCCACTTACACTTGCGACTCAATTAGGAGAAAAATCAACTGGCTCATTATTATGCACAAGACCATTCACTCGCCTGTGTGAGGAGAATGATTGCAACTTGAATAGGGAAGCGGCAAACCACTAATCAGGCAAGAGCAGGTTTAACCTATTCAAGTATGTTCCAAATTATCCAATTAGCTGGATTGCCAATAAGTTTCTTGTAGCATTTACATTGGCACTGGTGATACCATAATCAGTTGTCTTAATCAAGCCTTTGAAAACAAAAATGATGAGCTGAATAGACTCATAACAAGGCCTGGGCAATTAGAGACACCAGGTCCCTGCTGTTGAGTTACTCTACATAATTTGGTGTGGTTTTGTATTGTCCACCCCACAACCACCAACACATCCTCAGTCTATGTTACTACTTCCCTATGCCCTCAGCCAGTCTCTTTTTGAGGGGGTACCATTGTCACACAGGTGATCCTTACTTCAGTTCTCTTTCTGCCTGTTACCCTAATGGTCCCTTTGAATCACATTTTGGTAACCTTGCTTTATTGTTATCTACAGGATAGAATAGAGTTTGCAGTCCTTAAACTACCGAAGTCAGAAAATGAGGGTCTCTGTTTCCTCATTTCCTAGGCATTCCTAAAGACTGACCTCCTATGTTGTTTTCCCTTTTGCTAGGATAAAATACTGACCAAAAGCTACTTTGGAAGGAAAGAATTTATGTAGCTTATAGATTACAGGCTGTCATGGAGCTAAGCCAAGTTAGAAAGGCAGAAACCTGGAGAAGAAAACATGGAGGAATACTGCTTATTGGCTTGTTTCTCATGGATTTTCTAGCTTGCTTTTGTATACAACCCAAGACCACTTGAGTCACTGCCCACAGTGGGTTAACTCCTCCCACATAAATCATTAATTAAAAAAAAAGACCCCATAGACATGCCCACAGGCCAATATGATGAAGGATGTTGGCAATACCTTCTTTGGGGTTCCTGCTTCTCAGATGACTAGTTTGTGTCAAGTTGACAAAACCACTGGAACATAAATAGTTTGTCTTCGGTGGGCAGTCATAGTTTGATGGAATAGTGTGTCTATCTGTAGTTCCAGGAAACGTGTCAGACAAGGAGCATACACTGTAGATCTTGCATCCAGAGATTCATCTCCTTGGACTCAATCAACCATGGATCAGAAATATTCAAAATAAAAAGTACATCGACACTGAACATATGCAGAATTCTTATTGTCATCATTCCTTAAGCAATATAGTACAACATATTTTTTTTATAACATTTCCAGTGCAACAGGAGGTCTATGTCATTTAGAGAAGATCTAAACTACACAGGAGGATGTGCATTGGTTATCTGCAAACACTATATGGTTTTGTAGAATAAATATGAACATATATAGGTTTGAGACTAGATCAAAGTCTGACTCACAGAGAGCCAAGGAAAAATAAACTAATAATGTCTTATGTATGGCCAGCGTATAAATAGGATAAAAGGGTGATTAGGAGTAGTCTGAATGTAACTCTAACAAAGGATAAAGACGTCATATTTTAAATATGTCTGACTACAACAGATAGGAGGAGTCCTCAGTTTTACTAATTTATCAAAGGGTCTAGACTGATGTCTGGGGTAGCATTATACTCAATAAATATTTATTAAGAGATTATTTCTTTCTCTTGGGTAGAAATTATGAAGTGAGCCAATTTCCATGTTTGGTTTAACACCAGCATTTCATACCAAAAAGGGAGAGTAGGAGACAGGAGCTTTCCCATGAGCCTCCAAAATCCTAACAGTGTAAGAATGTAAGAAGTCAGTGTTATTGTGGAGAGGACACTGTCCTGTCTAGTGTGTGTGGTATATTTCTGGATTAAGTCTATGAGCATTGAAGGTACAAGGTTATCACAGCTGGACCATGAGATTACCCTCCCTCCCTCCCCCCCTGCCTTCCTCCCTCCCTTCCTCCCTCCCTCCCTCTTTTCCTTTGTACTTTGTTTTGTTTTGTTTGCTTTTTTGTTTTTTTTTCTTTTTTGAGACAGGGTTTCTCTGTGTAGCCCTGGCTGTCCTGGAACTCACTCTGTAGACCAGGGTGGTCTTGAACTCAGAAATCCGCCTGCCTCTGCCTCCCAAGTGCTGGGATTAAAGGTATGCGCCACCACCGCCCGGCATGTACTTTCTTTCCTTTGAGAATTTTACATAGTACATTTTTAGCACATTCTTTTTCATTCCCCAACTTCTTGTAAATCCCTGCACCCAATTTCATGTTCTTTCTCTCTCTAGCAAAGGAAAAACAAAAGCAAAAGAAAACGCTACCAAAAAACCCCATAAACAAACAAAAACAAACAAAAAATATAATTGAATTTGTGTTGGAAAGCTACTTGTGGGAATTGGGCTTGCCCTGGAATGTGGTTGATATAAGGAGATTCAGTCCACTAAAAAAACCCTGATTTTTCCCTCCCCCATAAGCTGTCATTTGTGAATAGTGTCTTGTTGGGGTGGGACTTTGAACCCACTTTCCCAACTCCATGCTGGGACTTTGTGCAGCTTGAACTTTTGCAGGTGTCTGTGAGTCCATATGTATATGTTTGTTATGTTGTATCTGGAAAATGATGTTTCCTTAAAAACACTCTTCTCGTCTGGCTTGTAAATCTTGCTGCTCCCATATCCTCCCCTCCCCCATAGATCCCTGAGCCTTGAGGGGAGAGGTGTGATAAAAATACTTTCTATTCAAGGATGACCCATTCATTTCTCTAATAGCTTCTTGATCAAAAGACCGATTATCAGGAAATTAGTTCTTTCTTTGTTTATACAAAGGGCAGACGAGAACAGAAAAGGATTCCTGGGAAGAGCATTACATATTCTTTCACAACTTTGCAAGTAAAACATGATCTCACTACTATCCATTTGAGATTAACATGTCTAGATTTTACTTCCACCTTTGCCATGCTTCTCTTCCACAAACCAATAAACATGGCTCTATAGTAACAGAAGTTACAGAAGGTGTTGTCCCTATTATTTTTGAACAGTTAAGACCTAGAGTAGAGCTGGGTTACTTCCATATGATAGGGTCCTTGAATTTCAATAGACAAAAGACCATTTCCATGAAATGGCATTCTTACCAATGCACCTGTCCCCCTAAACTTGTTTTCCTACGCCTCTGGTAATTGCTTCTATTTGGAGTTGTCTGGCAGTTCTGAAACTATTTTCATATCCAAGGCTCTAATCTCTTGTCTCAACATTCTAGAAATAATGTCTTTACATTTGAGCTACTTATGTGTGGCATGTGATTTTTTTTTGCACCAATTTTGTATGCTTTATGGTCCCTAACATTGCACTTAGGACGTAAAAGGTGGTTTAAAACATTGTTGGGTGGATGAGTGGCTAAACGGTGAATGAGTGCAGATATGAAGCGATGGCTGACTGCCGCTGTCTCTAACGCTCTGCTGAGTGGTTTGAAGCCCAGTTTGCTTGATCATCCTGAGCCTGTTTGTTATTTCAGGCATTTGCTCTCTCATCCTCATGCTTCCATGAAGGTTCTGCTCTGAACTCTGTTTTGAGGATTCTGCTTTGTACCCATGTTTCACATCTCACCTTCTTATTTGCTTTGCTTGCTCATTGGTTGCCAGACTCCTTCATGGAAGGGACATATGCATTAGTTACAGTTGCTGTCAACTATTACTACATTTCTTTGGAAAGAGAGGCCACCTGTGAGACAATGCCAGAATCTTTCTAAAATATGCTCTTGCTGAGTTCTTTGTGTAGTTGGGATGTTTGTTCTGACCCTTGACCTGCTTCTTTGCCCTAATTTTGCTTTCTGTCATTTCCCCTCTCTTGTAGACAGGGCAAGGGCACAGGTTTTCTGCCCTGTCAACTGACAGTCTACTGTATTCTCCCACAAACATTTGCATATCTTAGCGGTTTATTTCTCAACGGGCAAACCAAACATAATCTGGGGATTTAAATTTTTAAGTTTATTTATGAAGCTGGACTGCATCTAGCCTTTGATACCAGTCCTGTGGATATGGCAGTTTCTGACAAAGAACATTGTTCTTTCAAGAAATCACTAAAATCAATCATCCTGGAGGAAAAGGATGTTGGGAAGATCTGGACACTATTGCTGGGCACTGCTATCTCCCACCTGAAAAATCACACCCTTACCAAATTCTTATCTCTGTGTCTCCACCTGCCCTAAACTTCAGTTACTAAACTCCCCTGACGATCCTGTGGCCTGTAGGAATGGCCTGTGTGGCCACTCTGTTTTGAGATCTCACATGGTTTCCTGGTTCTCCTCTCTACAAAGCACAGTGATCTGGCTCTCCTTCCTTGAGACTCTGCATGTGTCCAGGAACACAGAAGTCCTGCCTGTGCCTTGCACTCAGCAATTGGCCCATGACCTTTCTTACTAACACATCAAGGACCAACTGGAGAACAGGACCTTAGCATCAGACCCACTCCCTACACCTTTAGTTAGAATCTTAATCCTTGGTTATCTACCCAACATAATCAGAATACATTGAATAAAAAAAAAAAAACACCCTGTATATAAGATGGATCCCTAGATGGGGCAGTCTCTGGATGGCCTTTTCTTTAGTCTCTTCTCCACACTTCGTCTCCATATTTCCTCCTGTGAGTATTTTGTTCCCTCTCCTAAGAAGCACTGGAGCATCCACACTTAGGTCTTCCTTCTTGAGCTTCATGTGGTCTCAATACTTCATCTTGAGTATTCTGAGTTTTTGAACTAATATTAGTTTTGCAATTTTATGAGGTCCCATTAGTTGATTCTTGATCTTAGAGCATAAGCCATTGGTGTTGTGTTCAGGAACTTTTCCCCTGTGCCCATGTGTTCGAGGCTTTTCCCCACTTTCTTTTCTATGAGACTCAATGTATCTGGTTTTATGTGGAGATTCTTGATCCACTTGGACTTGAGCTTTGTACAAGAAGATAAGAATGCTTCAATTTGCATTTTTCCACATGTTGACTACCAGCTGAACCAGTACCATTTGTTGAAATGGTTCTGGTCCATCCCATATATAGTTACCAAACCCAAACTCTTTGTGGATGCTGGGAAGTGTTTGCCTGATATGGCGGTCTCCTGAAAGTCTCTGCCAGAGCCTGGCCAATACAGAGGCTGATGCTCTCAGCAACCTTTGGACTGGTCCCCAGTGGAGGAGTTGGAGAAGGGACTGAAGGAACTGAAGGGGTTTGCAGCTTCAAGGAGGTAGCAATAGTGTCAATTGATCAGACACCCCGGAGCTCCCAGTGACTGGATCATCAACCTAAGAGTACACATAGAGGGACCCATGGCTCCGGCCGCATATGTGGCAGAGGAGGGCCTTGTTGGGCATTAATGGGAGGAGGATGTTCAATGCTCCAGTATAGGGGAATGCCAGGACAAGAAGACAGGAGTGGGTGGGTGGGTGGGGAAGTACCCTCATAGAGGCAGGGGGAGGGGAGAGGGAATAGGGTGTTTCTAAAGGGGACACCTGGAAAGGGGGAAACAATTGAAATGTAAATAAAGAAAATATCAAATAAAAAAATATAAAAGCCCCCACCCTATATTTTCAAAACTAAAAATTAACAATTTTAACCTGCAGAGAGAGAGAGAGAGAGAGAGAGAGAGAGAGAGAGAGAGAGAGGTGAGGGGGAGGGAGAGAAAATCATGTAGTGTTAATTCAATCAACTTAAATATGAGCATTATCATATATACTGAAATCTAGTTCATAAATTAATGCAAAATTATATCAAAGAGAAAGAAAGAAAAAAGAAAAAAGAAATTGATAAGGAAATGAAAAGAAAAATAAATGAAAATCTTCATTGTTCTACTTAACTTGCAGGCTTCTCCAATGCTCTACTTAATTTGCAGGCATATGCAAATTCATACAGACAGCCACACACAGATCTACACAGATAATGCAGACACAATGCATACACAGAGAAACAGCCACACAAAGACATATGACAGAAACAGAGACACACATATACACAGGCACATACATTTACATCAAACACCACACACACACACACACACACACACACACACACACACACACACACAC
>JANHMN010000007.1:65767463-65778143 GCA_030674055.1 Rhabdomys pumilio
CACACACACACACACACACACACACACACACACACACACACACACACTCATACACACATTCTCTGGTGGTTTGAATGAAAATGGTCCTCATGTGTTCATAGTGAGTGGCACTATTAGGCCATGTAGGAGTAGCTGTGGCCTATTGAGAAGTGTGTGGACTTAAAGTGAGTGGACTTTAAGGTTTTAAATGTTCAAGCCAGGTTCAGTGTCTCTGCTCTTGCTGTTGCCTTCCAACCTACATGTAGAATTCTCACCTGCCCCTCCAGCACCATGTCTGCCTGTATGCCACCATGCTTTCTGCCAAGATGATAACAGAATAAACCTCTGAACTGTAAGCCAACCCCAATGAAATGTTTTCCTTTGTAAGAGTTGCTAGGGTCATGGTGTCTTTTCACAGAAATAGAAACTATACCCATAATACAAATTTTAAACAAGAAAATAACAACTAGAATTTTTTTTTAAATGTTAGGTATATTCTGAATTATTTTTGACAGATATTGCTACTGTTATAAAATTTGGTTCAAAGGAAACCAGATCAGAAATAATTTTTGCCCATGAGCTGAAAAATATAAGCCATACTAAATCTTCACTTAATTTATCTTCCCACTATTCCCCAAACATCTTGGTTTTTAGAAAGCTTTAAAAATTTTAGAACTCACAGGCCACTCATGCTAATGAAGTAGGTACCAACTCTAGCAGTCTTTCTCCAAGAACCCACCAGCCAAGCCTGCCAGAGGGGCACATAGGACAATGAAGCAGATAGGTGAGGTTCGGATCTTCCCTTCTGTTCTCCACACATACTCTACAGTCTTATTCCCAACTCTGTAAGAGACTTAAATGTTGTGGCCTCTCCTCACTCCTTGACCTCATCCCCAGGAGACTAAGTAGATCCTGTTTCCCTCCCTCTTATGGACTCCCCTTAAACATTTCCCTAGCCTATTCCCATTTCTAAGTGTCAGCTCCCAATACACTTATGAACACATTTTACTTGGACCCTCCCTTGGGCATACCTATTAGAATCTCAGAAGAATTCTTTAGCAGGCAATGCATAGTCACCATAGTCTCCTCAAAACCAGAGATGGAGGTAGAAACCAAAGAATAAAATATCCACCCAGAAAAGACTAGACCACATATCAGCACTTAGAATTATCATCTTCCCAAAGCCAGTTGCCTAGACACCAGTGTAAAACACAACATAACAGATAGGACAGCAATTCTACCATAGTATGGACTAAGTATGGTAACATAGCTGAGGCACAAGACAAAGATCTTAAAATAGATGGAGAAAATAAACAACATCTATGTACAGATACATACCTATAGAAGAAAAACTCTTACATATAGCAGTTAATACCATCAAAGAAGACACAAAAAATAATCTCAGACCAGCAAATCAAAAAGAACACAGACACACATACACATCACCACCACCACCATCAAAACAACAACAACAACAATAGCAACAAGATAACTGGAATCAGTAAATATACCTCATTGTCATCTCTCAATATCAATGATCTCAATTCCCCAATAAAAAGATACAGACTAACAGAATTAATGCAAAAACAGGATCCATTCTTTCACTACATCAAATACTATGTATCTAAGACACATACCTTATCAAAGACTTCACTTCAGGGTCAAAGAATGGAAAAAGATATTCCACAAAAATGGACTGAATAAGCAAGGTGGTATGGCTATTTTTATACATGTCATACTTCAAACCAAAACTAATCAGAAAAGATAAAAAAGACATGATATACTCATTAAAAAAATAAGAAGAAAATACTGAAGTTCATAACTTCTATGTGCCACACACAAAGGCACCCATGTTTTATACTACTACAGCTTATGTCACGTATTGACCCTCACAAAATGATAGTGGGAGATCTGAACACCCTATTCTTGCCAATATCAAACCGTCTAGACAAAAACTAAACAGAGAAACATTGGAGCTGGTGTAAAACAAATGGACCTGAGAGATATTTACAGAACATTTTCCCCAAACACAACAAAATATACTTCGTTTTAGCTCCTCACAAAACTTTTTCCAAAATTAAGAAATATTGGAACATATTCAGACAAAAAGCAAATCTTACTAGATACAAGAAAATTGAAATAATATCCTGCTTCATATCCCATGAACACAGATTAAAGCTATTTATTTATAAAAACAAAAACAACAGAAAGCTTACAACCCACTGCTGAATAAAACATGAGTCAAAACATAAATTAAGAAAGAAATTAAAGACTTTCTAGAATTGAATGAAAATGAATATACAACATACTCAAACTTATGAGATACAATGAAGGTGGTTATAAGAAGCAAGTTCATAGCACTGCCTATGTACATTAAAAGAGAGATCTCATACTAGTAACTTAATAAATAGTACACATGAAAAATCTAGAAAAGAAAAGCAAAAAATGGAAGTTCAAAGAATGTAGACATAATCAAAGTCTGGGCTGTGGTGGCACACACCTTTAGATCTTGCACTAGAGAGGGAGAGGCAGGCAGAGCTCTGTGAGTTCATAGCCAGCCTGCTCTCCAGAGCCAGTTCCAGGACAGCCAGTGTTACAAACAAGCAAATTTTTTTTTTTTTTAAAAAGAATGAAACAAAGAGTTGCTTCTTTGAGAAAAATTATTATTTGACAAACTATCAAAACTAACTAAAAGGCAGGACAGAGAGAGAAAGAGAGAAAGAGAGAGAGAGAGAGAGAGAGAGAGAGAGAGAGAGAGAATACAAATTAACAATATTGGAAATAAAAAGAGAACAGAAACCAAAGAAATCTAGAGAATCTTAAAGAGTACTTTAAAAACCCATACAATTAAATTAAACAATTCAAGAAAATGCGAATTTTACTTGATATACATATACACATACACATATACATACACACGTGCGCACGTACACACACACACATATACATACATATTTAAATAAATAAAATCACTCACCAAAGTTCAATCAAGGTTTAGTATAGCAAAAGACACCATTTTTCAAATAAAATGGCAGTCTACAGGATGAGAAAAGACTTTTACCAACTACACATTCAACAGAGAGCTAATATCCAGATAAACAACTTAAACAGACTTATAACTTCTAATAAAATAGAAGCAATATTTAAATGTCTCCCAACAAAAAAGAGTCCAGGGTAGGATAGTTTAGTGTAAAATTCTACCAATTTCTATGAAGACTTGATGCTAATACTTCTCAAATTATTCTACAAAATGCAAACAGAAGTAACATTGTCTAATTAGTTATATGAATCCACAGTTTCATAAGATCCAAACCATAGAAAGATCCAATAAAGATAGAATGATCTTTATAAACATCAATTTTCTCTATAAACATAGAGGTAAAATACTCAATAAAGTACTTACAAACCAAATCTAAGAACACATGAAAAATATTGTTCAAAGACAAAAAATGGTTCAACTATGTAAATTAATAAATGTTATTTTCTATCATATAGAAAAACTAAAAGACAGAATCCACATGATTATGTCATTAGATGCAAAAAAGACTTTTGATAAAATCCAACATCTTTTCATGATATAAGTGCTGGAGATATTAGGGACAAACAACATGATAAAAACAGTTAACAATACAGCCATAGTCAACATCAAATTAAATGAAGAGAAACTCAAAGCAATTCTACTTCACATAAAACCAGATACACTGAAACTAATAGAAGAGAAGGTGTGGAAGACCCTCAAATACCTAGGCACAGGGGAAAAGTTTCTGAACAGAACACCAATGGCTCATGCTCTGAGATCAAGAATTGACAAATGGGACCTCATCAAATGGCAAAGCTTCTGTAAGGCATAGGACACTGTCAATAAGACAAAACAGCAACCAACAGATTGGGAAACGATCATTACCAATTCTACATCCGATAGAGGGCTAATATCTAATATATACAAAGAACTCAAGAAAATAGACTCCAAACAACCAAATAACCTTATTAAAAATGGTGTACAGAGCTAAACAAAGAATTCTCAACTGAGGAAACTCAAATGGCTGAGAAGCACCTTAAGAAGTGCTCAACATCCTTAGTCATCAGGGAAATGCAAATCAAAACAACCCTGAGATATCAACTCACACCAGTCAGAATGGCTAAGATCAAAAATTCAGGTGACAGTAGATGCTGGCAAGGATGTGGAGAAAGAGGAACACTTCTCCATTGTTGGGGGGATTGCAAGCTGGTACAACCACTCTGGAAATCAGTCTGGCGGCTCCTCAGAAAATTGGACATACCATTACCTGAGGATCCAGCTATACCACTCCTGGGCATGTACCCAAAAGATGCTCTAACATATAACAAGGACATATGCTCCACTGTGTTCATAGCAGCCTTATAATAGCCAGAAGCTGGAAAGAACCCAGATGTCCTTCAACAGAGGAGTGGATACAAAAATTGTGGTACATTTACACAATGGAGTATTACTCAGCTATTAAAAATAATGAATTTGAGAAATTCTTAGGTAAATGGATGGATCTAGAAATTATCATCCTGAGTGAGGTAACCCAATCACAAAAGAAAACACATGGTATTTACTCACTGGTAAAGTCTGGAACAAGACAATATTTTTCATTCTTTCCATATCTACTCAAAATAGTATCTGAAGTCTTAGCTAAGGGAATAAAACACAGCAAAGAGATCAGAGGGATTAAAATAGGAAAGTTAGAAATTAAGGCATTTTTATTTGCAGATGATATAATAGTATACATAAGTGATGTAAAATAGTCTTCCAGGAAATATATCTGATAAGCTCCTTTTGTAACATAGCTAGATACAAAACTAACTTACAAACATCATCCTACATACAAGTGACAATTGGTCGGAGAAAAATCAGGGAAACAACACCTTTCACAATAACACTAATTAATAAAATATAAAATATTCTTGTAACTCTAATCAAGCTAGTAAAAGACTCATGTGATTACAAACTTTAATATACTGAAGAAAGAAATTGAAGAAGATATCAGAAAATAGAAAGATCTCACATACTCATTGATTGCTTGGATTAATATAGTAAAAAGGCCATCCTACCACAAGCAATATACATATTTAATGCAATCCTCATCAAAATTCAAATATTATTCTTCACAGATCTTAAAGGACAATCTTCAGCTTCATGTGGAAACAAAAAAATATTCAGAATCTCTAAAACAATCTCAAATAGTAAAAGAACTGTTGAAAGTATCGCCATTCTTAGTTGAATTTGTACTACAGAGCTATGGTAATAAAAACAGCATGGTATTGGTACGAAAGCAGATATGGTGATCGATGGGATCAAATTGAATATTCAGGCATAAATCCACACACCCGATTTTTAATAAAGAAGCCAGAAATACACACTGAAGAAAAGGATACAATCTTGAATGAACGGCACTGGTAAAACTGGATGTCTGCATGTAAAACAATGTAAATAGATACATACTTATCACCCTGCACAAAACTCAATTCCAATGGATCAAAGACCTCAACATAAAACCAGATACATTCAACAGAACATCATTAGCAAGGCACTAAAATTAAAAATTAATGAATGGGTCTTCATGAAACTGAAAAGGTTTAGTATAGCAAAAGACACTGTTTTTCAAATAAAATGGCAGTCTCCTGGATGGGAAAAGATTTATTATGAGAGCTAATATCCAAAATATATACAGAGCTCAAATTACTAGATTTCAAGAAAACAAACAACACAATTAAAAAATAGGGTACAGATTTAAACAGAGAATTCTCCAAAGAGGAATCTCAAATGAGTGAAAAACACTTAACGAAATGTTCAACATCCTTAGCCATCAGGGAAATGCAAATCAAAACTACTTGATGCAAATCAATACTACTTGATGAAAATCTTACACTTGTCAGAATGATTAAGATACAAAAATAAATAAAAAGTGACAACTCATTCTGGTGAGGATGTAGAATAAGGGGAACTTTCATCCATTGTTTGTAGGACTGTAAACTTGTACAGCCACTATGGAAATCAGTGTGGTGTTTCCTTAGGAAGATGGGAATCAATCTATCTCAAGATCCAGCTATACCATTTTTGGACATGTACCCAAAGGATGGTTTATCCTACCTCAGGGAAATACGATCAACCATGTTCATTGCTGCTCTATTCATAATAGAACTTAATAGCCATAAGTTGGAAACAATGTAGCTGTCCATCAACTAATGGATGGATAAAGAAAATGTGTTACATTTACACAAGGAGTATAAACATTGATATGTTAAGAAATAGAAGCTGTTAAAAAAATAAAATCATGAAATTTGCAGGCAAATGGATAAAACTAGAAAAATAAAACCATCCTGAATGAGGTAACCCAGAACCAGAAATATAAATATGGTATGTATTTGCTTTCATGTGGACATTATGTTTCATTAGCTCCTCAATGAAACATAAGCAAGCTATAATCCACAGAAACACAGATGTTGGGTTTAGAGTAAGGGACTGGAGCAAAGAGATAGATATCATTAGGAAAGGGAAAGAATCATTGATGAAAGGAGGAAAGACTTAAACAGGAGGGTAAAGTACAGAATGGGAGAGAAAAGGGAGATGACAGAGGAAATATGGGGAGATACAGCTAAAACTAAAGTTCATTCAAAGAGTAGTATAGAGATCTAATTCAGTAGAAGATTTCTAAAATATACACATGTAACTGTTGGTAAGACTATAGATCACTCTTCACAAACTGACAGCAAGGCTCCATTGCTGAAGACAATATAAACACAACTTATTGAGCATGGAGAAGTTGAGCATGTGTCTACATATAGCCTTCATACCAACATGCTAACATCTTTGATATAGAAAGGTACTCTGCATGCTATCAAAGGAGAAATGTAAAACCATCCAGACACAGCCCTTTGATATTTAATGGTATCCTACCTACAAGATATGGTAGTGGAATGGTGCTACAAATTTCTGGTAATGACCAACTAATATTTGATTGACTTAAAGCTCACTCCACTAGATGGAACCTATACCTGACACTGCTTGGGTGTGCAAGAACCTGATACTAGACAGCCCAGAGACCTTGGGTAAAACCAAATACTACTGTTCTAAAAAAGTAACAATAAAATAACCCCAAATTACAGTCTCCTATCCTTGTAGACCAGTAAATCAACATGATTAATGCACCTATGAACTCAGAGTCTGAGGCGTCGTGCACAGGTCTATATCAGCTGGGATCTTAGAGCTGAATGAAGAAGTGGACACATGCCCCCATCCCGAATCCATATGAATCTCCAGTTGATAATCACTTATAAATGAAAATTTAGTTTCCTCCAAGGGAGTCTCGTTGGATAAACAATCTGCTCTAAAGAATATAGCCCACATTCAGCACAAGATGCCTAACAGAAAACAAACACAGTGTCATCTTTGTAGGGTCCTTGTCTGATAATGTCATGTCAGGGCTCTTTGTTTTATTTATTTATTTTTAAACTTTTATCATATTATTTTTATTTATGTATTTTTCTTCTCTCTTTTCACCTTCCACATCCTTTGAGTATGTATTATAGCTTTCAGTTTTGTGTTTTTCTAAGATTCCTGAGTGTGCAAAGGAGTCAATTTTTGTTTCTTGTGTCTCTTCTCAGGATATTTTCCTTCTGTTTATGTTGTCTAATTCTGACGTGTTAAATTTTGTTTTATCTTATTATATTTTATTATTATCCTATAGAAGCCTGTTTGTTTTTTAAGAAGAGACAGAAAGGGGGTTGATCCGGATGAGAGGTGAGGTGCAGGCACTAGGAGGAGTACAAGTAAGGTGAACTGTAATCAGGATGTATAATGTCAGGGAAAAAAATCTATTTTCAGCTAAAGGGGAAAAAGAATATGAGAAAAATCTCAGAATGCTCAAGGTCCACAGAAGTCTTGATTTATATAGAATATAGTTGACAATATTTGTAGCATTAGAAATTAAAAAAATTAAAATGTATATTATTTTATATTCAATATAATATGTAACTGTGTATATTTATAAAAAGTAGATTATTTTCAAAACTATGTAATCTGTGAAAGCTTTTATTGAAGTGAATTTTCACAAGCCCTCTTCACTCTTAGTAGAGAACAATTGGTTTTTTACATTGGCTTCTGCATTCGACATGATGGAGGTGTTTGTTGAGTAGACATAATACATGAAGAAAGTATAGCTTTGCACCACAATTGGATGAGAAAACACAATGGACCCCCCTGAAAAGAACCTTGGAGATTCTGGGCACAAGAGTTCTCATCTTCAGCTCTGAGAGCTTTACTCTAATACTTGTAAAATTATATCACTTAGAACATGAGTATGCTAAGACTAATCCTTTTACAGAGTTAAATTTTGTTTTCTTATCTCACATTACACAGGAGTGATTTTTGGTGGTATAGAAGTTTCTAAGTAGAAATGCCAGGCACATGGTTATATATCTGTAATCCCAGAACATGGGAGATAGAGACAAGAAAATCAGGAGTTTAAGGTCCTCCTGAGTAAGGTATATAGCAACTTCAAGGTCATCCAGGATTACATGAGATCCTGCTTCTAAAAACAGAGTGGGGAGAGAAGAATGGAGAGAAGTCAGAAAGGAAAGGAAAGGAAAGGAAAGGAAAGGAAAGGAAAGGAAAGGAAAGGAAAGGAAAGGAAAGGAAAGGAAAAGAAAGGAAAGGAAAAGAAAGAGAAGAAGAAAAGAGAAGAAAAGAGAAGAAATGAAAAGAAAAAAGCAAAGAGTAAAAGAGAAAGTTCCTTTTGGGCTATAAAGCATTAATAAGACTTCAATATCTAGCATCCAGGTCTAGAAGAGGTACCAGAGCATACTGATAGACTGGACAAAATATACTTTTCTCTTCTGGAGACAACCCGGTGCCTTAAACTTCATTCTACTCTCATACTCCAGGTCTTCTTGCCTCGTCCTTTCCTACCGGGATTACGGACTTGGGCTATACTTTACCTGGAAGACAGTACTGAAAATTTGCAGTTCATTCTGTTTTTTGATGGCTGTGGTTTTTCTAGTGCTAGAGACTTAACTATTAGGCAACTGTTCTGTCACTGAGCTACATTCTCAACCTCGGACAATATTTTTTAAAAATTAAATGTAATGAGAAAGACTATTGAATTAAACATTATGTATTAAGTTATGAAGCTGAATGTAATTTACAAATCTATTTTCACCATTATCAATAGGATCTAAGATCAACTATATATGTATATAGTTGATTTTTATTTTATATATATATATTATATTATATATATATGATACATGATGCAAGACTTGGGAAAGGCTCCAAGGTAGTTACAAAGCTGCCTAGTGGCTTGAGAGGTTCATTCGGGTGGAGGTCCAGAGGCTGGTGCAGGGCAGAGGAGGGAGGCACTTGGAAGATGACGCTTCCTAGTCATGCTTAAAGAGTGAGCCACTCAAATACACACTTGTTCAGAGATACTGGGGCACACCAGTCTGCGCTGGCTATGGCTCTGCTAGCCTGTGGAGGTTGGTCAGATTGTTATCCATCTTCTTGATGAGCTTCACATCCTCATCCAGGAAGTGGTTTTCCAGGAAGTGACAAGAGATGAGGGTCTATGCACGCAGCACCATGGGAATGAAGATCCAAGAGAGCCTGGTTCAGGTTCCTCTCCAGGGCCTAGGAAGCTTCTATGGCCTCCTGGGTTCTGCCCCACTCATCTTGAGATGGCTTCTGCACATCCTGGAAGATTACTCTGGCCCCAGATTCATTCTGCAACCTGAGGAGACACTGATTGCCTTCCTGCTTTTCCTCAGCTACTTCACTAAGGAAGAAGTGGCTTATGCCCTCCAGAGTCATGTCATCTAGATCAAAATAGTAGCCCAGAGATGTAGATGTAGGAGGCTCGCAGGTACAAGTTGACCTGGCTGTTCACAACAGCCTCCTAATTTTGAGGAATCTGAGAGGTCATGGCTGATCTGGAGTATGGAGCGAGCTAACTGCAAAGAGATGGTGGCTGGTTCTAGCCGCAAAAGGTGATGAGATGGTCACCGAGGCTGCGACTGAAGAGACTGGACGGCAGCTAGAAACTAACAAAGAAGGAGTGCCTGGGTCTGTTCGGTCCAAACACTGTTAAAGCAATACATAGATCCACAGGACATCCAAGGCTGTGTCTATTTTCATAATTTTTATTAATACAAGTATTGATGTTAGAAAACTTAAAACACCTTCAGAATTTTCTTTGGAATATAAAGCACCAATACTTGGAAACTGGGTTATGTTACTAGAAGAAAACAAAAGACAATAACACTTTTGTGTAGACTAGGAAGCACAGAGAGAATTAAGTTATAAAGGTTTCAAAGCAGACTGAACTGAATTGGCTGGACTATCCAACTGTTTTGACAAATGTTTTACTGCCTATTCAGAAATTTGAATGACTTGGCCAAATAGTTATTTTGGCATTTTCTGTTACCAAAAGATGCATCTACAATGCTGGTTATGCAGTGGCCTTGTTTGCTTCAATTTCTGAAAGGTTTCATTTTGGAAGATATGCTCCAAATGAAAAAGGTTGTCTTTGAAACACTACATTTTTTTTTAATTCTTTGAAAGTTTTGTACATTTATTCAGTATACAATGATGACACTCATGCTCCATTATCTTTCTCCAGTCCTTCCAGCTTCTCTCCTCTCTCTCTCTCTCTCTCTCTCTCTCTCTCTCTCTCTCTCTCTCTC
>JANHMN010000007.1:65778153-65797591 GCA_030674055.1 Rhabdomys pumilio
CTCTCTCTCTCTCTCTCTCTCTCTCTCTCTCTCTCTCTCTCTCTCTCACACACACACACACACACACACACACACACACACAAGTAGAATATTAGGGACCATCTGAGGCTATTGAGTTATAATTTCAGAAAAAGTGCATTTACTGGAACATTCGAAATTAACTGCTGCATTGACGAAAGATGACACCCTCTCCCAGCATCCATTAATTGATAAGAGCTCCGTGTGAGCCCGCAATTTCATGATGTGCTTCGTTTTGTCATAGTTACCCAGACGGTCATAGCTACAGTGAGTTCATGATTGCAATGGCCATTTTATGTCCTGAAAAACATCACCACTGCTCCAAAAGCTCTGACTCTCGCTTTCTTTCCACTCTTCTGTGCTGTTTCCTGATCCTTGAATAGAGCAATATAGATGTCCAGTTAGCAACCAGCACACTGCCACGACTCATTCTCAGCACATGGACTAGCTGTTGATCTCAGCATTACTTCTAATCTAGGCAGTCCTCAAACTCAAGATCTGCCTGGATCCTCTCTGTGGGTTTTACTGTGCAGAAAGTAGCACCATTGTCCTTAGGTTGGCCAGACTTCTGTAGGAAACTGCCATTAAGACCATTGGCTCAACAGCATGAAGTTGCTCCATCAGCATGTGATTGTTCCCTCTCTTTCTTTTGAAAGTTACTTTAATTTTTTATAGTCTAGTCATTACCCCACTCCCAGTCCTCCCTCTCAGAGATCCTAATTCAACCACTCCTACTCCTGTCTTCAAAAGGATGTACTCTGTTTCAACCAGGCCTCCCACTCCCTGGGGCCTCAAGTCTCTAGAGGGTTAAGCACATCTCCCACTGAGGCCAGACCAAGCAGTCCTCTTTTGTACATGTGTTGGGGGCCTTGGACCAGCTAGTGTACGCTACCTGGTTGTTGGCTCAGTGTCTGAGAGATCTTAGAGGTCTGGGTTAGTTGAGATTGCTGGTCTTCCTATGGGGTTGCCCTCCTCATCACAGCCTCTTCCAGCCTTTCCCTAATTCAACCACAAGGGTCCCCAGCTTCAGTCAAATGGTTTTGTGTAAATATTTGTGTCTGTCTCAGTCAGCTGCTTGTTGGGACTCTTGAAAGACACTCCAAGGCCTGATACTATTACTGATGCTACAGTGTGATTGTTATCTTTATTTGAGGTAAATAGAAACAGATTCCCCTGGAAAAACACTATAGCTCCTATACACAAACCTATATATAAAACCATGCTTCTGTTTCATGGTTCTATCTTTTGAGGCAGTACTAAACTTGGGTTTCTGTTAAATATATTTTTGGCATTTATCGAAAATGTATTATATAGTTCTCCATTTACCTGTTAATATCTTTATTTTATTAAAAATTTTCTAATATTAATGAATCACCATAATTATTAAGGGTTCCTTTCTTGAATACTAGGGATGAATGTTTTGAAATAGTGCTGACTAATATTATACCTCATTTCAACTATATTAAATTACTGTTCAAAATCTCTTCATGTATCCCACATTGTTTCTTTAATATGTACAATACAATGTTGATCCAACTACATTATGTTTCATTCCCTCAATAAAATAAACTGTGAATTTCAATTAAAATAGGTATTATGGCATTAGTTAAACTCAAACCTCCCTGACAATGAATAGTCTGACTTTAATAAGAACAAATTATTTATAATGTTTACTATTTTTCTTTTACACACAACTTCAAATTGAATGTGTATCTTTCAAGGTCACCGTTTCTAAAATAAAATGGACCAACGTAATAATGGAGAGTCTCCTAAACACAAAAGTATCTTTTTAGCCCATATTGTGGTAGGGACATCCCAATTGTACACTATCTATAGATGTATAATACATCAATAAAATGATTAGCACATTCTCAGGAACTCCACTGTGGAATGTTATCAAGGATAATATTTGACCTCAAGATGTACAAAAGGATCTGGGTTCAGGCTCAAAGGCAGAGTGTGCCTGCAGTCTAAGTTATTTGTATGAGGAAATGAATCTGATCTACTCTGATACCCTGTGGTGTCTAGTGGGGCTACTGCTGTCAGATTACAAGGTAGATTTATTTTAACTCTTTTTATGTATGTGTAGAGCTATAGTTCAGGAAGCTCCTACAGTTACAAATTGCCATATGCCTTTCCTGAAAGTCTTTAGTGATGTTTATCCCAACCAATTTCCCTTTTCTACCCTGTCCTCCCGTCTCTCATGCCAATTTATCTGATCTACTCTTCAACAACTAGGAGAAATGGTTTCCCCATAAATGTTTCTTACTTAAGTGCTACCACAACTTAAAAGTTATGTTAGGGTCTCTGCCTCATTCTTTGGTTGTTCTTTCCATCAGCTGCTTCCTAGTCAGTATTGATGATATTTTTGTATTGATCAGGACTTGAACTATATTGAGATAGATTAGTATTTTGAACTCTGTCTGTATGTCAGATCTACTCTGATCTTAGCCTTAGCTGTTTCTGATGACTGCAATTCTTTGCCTTCTCCACCCCTTTCTACTGCCCAGCTACAACAAGGACAGCACAGTAAACTGGATCGCCATATATTATTTAGTTGCAGGCAATTTTCAAATAAGAAAACATAGAGAAATACAAAAGGAATTGATGCTTTTTCTTTGTGGTGATTAAATAGCTGTCATGAATCTCTCACTAGAGTATAAGAAAATAAAGTACAAGAGTGGAATATGAATATTAAAAAATTACCTAAGGACTATGGTGAAGAAACCGAACATCAGCTGTACTGAGAGAAAGTATTGCTGACTGCAAACCAGTTAACTTGTGCTCACTTGGGTAACTACTGATAAGCCCCAGCTCTTAAGAAAAAGTGCCCGTAACCAACTGAACAGGCTCCATAGGCAGTAGAGTACTGAGATCCTAGATGTCAGATGAGTGTCCCCCTGTGGTTAAGAAAGGCACATATATGTGTGTTTTCTTCTGTAAGTATTTTGTATGTAGTGTAGTTATTTATAAATATTATACTTGCTCTTTTTACAAAAAGGATGATTACATCCCTCATTGAAAGCCAATTTAATATTGCCACTTAAACAAGATTTTTAAATTGTCAACAACAGATTCCTGCTTTCATGCTTGATATATAATATTAGTTTTATGGGTGCGATTTCAGAGGCTTAAGTATGCATTGAAAAAGTCTAGTTGTTAGTCAGTAGGAGAGTGGCCGACCTAAGTCAGTATAAAGGAAGGTGTTCTTCATGGTTCCCAGAGCTTCAATAGAATTGTGTTCTATTGACTCATAGTGGTGACTGGTTTAATAATGCCTTGATTTGACTTCCCTGTACCACTTCCTCTCCCCTCTAGGTTTCCTGTGATCTTTATGCTCAAATTCTTCTTGTGAGATTGCTTCTGAAAAAAGCAAACTATAGCCTTAGATTTATGTGTTTGAAATACATTGGCAGAAAAATAGATTAGAAAGCCATGGATGTAAAGGGCTTGATGGAGGGATGTAGGAGCAGTTTTGATGCTAAGGTCCTGTTCCCCAACTGGTTCTTGATTTGTCAGTAAAGAAAGCCATGAGCCAATTGCTGAGCAGAAGATACAGGTGGAACTTCTGGGTCAGGAAGGAAGGGAGACAGAAGTAAGGAGAAGAGGTTTTCTAGACTTCTGATGGAGTAAAGTTGACCAGATATGTGAGGTCTCGGTAGAGTGGCGGCCTGTGGCCACTCCTACAGCCAAGTGGTCAGGGATGTAATTAGAAACTAAAGTTTAGGGCAGGTGGGAGGAACAGAGATGAGAATATTAATCAGGGCACGCTTTGCCAGGCTGGAGATAGTAGCACAAAGCAATTATGTCCAAAGGCAAGTTGAAAAGGAACATATCTCTCTCTCTCTCTCTCTCTATCTCTCTCTCTCTCTCTCTCTCTCTCTCTCTGTGTGTGTGTGTGTGTGTGTGTGTGTGTGTTTGTGTTATGCCTTTTATTCATGAATTTAAGGGAAGCTTGGTAGGGAGTAGTAGCACAGCCTGTTACCGGATCTTAGGCAGGATATTGAAAAACTACATGCAACAGGGAGAGACTAAGAGATGAGGACATAACAACCAGTCCGGGAAGAATAGAAGTCAGGGAAAGTCCCAAAGGAGCTGAGGAATGATAGGTCAAGATTCAGAGGGTCAGTTTTAAGAGAAAGCTTTAAATAAAAATGACTAAAGACTGAGGGTGCCCAAACATTAATAAAATGAATACAGCAGAAATAAACTTAGAAATGGAAGAGTTAAAAGATGTAAGTTGGAGGATGAATTGCCAATCACATAATGTTGCCAGAAGAGTAACATGGCTTTGGATCCAGAGGCCAAGAAGTGAGATGCACTTTGCCAGGGTTTGAATAAGAGCACTCATAGAAATCACAGAAAGTTCTTACCTGCTATTTAAATAATTCTCTATTTAGAAAAAATGATGGATTGATTTCTCTCTCTCTAGTTTCATCTTAACATTGAGTAAAACAAAGAGGATCAGCTGGGGCAAAACTTAAAACAAAGTTCCTTTAATATTTTTTATTAGCCTTCTCTGTCTTTTTAAATACCAAACTGTATGAGAACAGTTTTGTTCTATTTAACTCTCTTCTTCAGGCTATCAAATTGAATTGTAATAGGATTCTAAACTATAAAATGCACACAAGTTCTCATATTCTTGTTTTTCTCCTAGATTCATATGCTACCTTGTATGATAATTTCTAATATGATGTTGTATTCAAAATGCTAATTTTACCAATCCTATAAAAGTTTAGAATGTATATCCAGGTTGGGTATTGGGTTACACTGCTGATTGAGCATTACCAAACTTATAAAGCATTTGATTAACAGTTAAAAAAATTGTATAAAAGCAAAAAGGAAAAGGGGGCATGGGATAGAGATTTTTTAGGGGGGGGAATGGGGAAAGAGGATGGTATCTGAAATGTAAGTAAAATATCCAATAAAAAAAAGAAAGAAAAAAAAGAAAAAAAAAGTTTAGAATGTTATGTTTGAGGTTCATTTTGTCCATCTTAAAATGACATCTGATTCACATAACCACAGCAGATGTTCTTGAAACCTGAAGTAAATACTAAATCTGACCACTATTGGAACTGAATCATACTTACTATGCAGTAACTACTGGACTCATGGTTTCAGGGTTTTCTTAGCAAATCGAATCACTGGTTGCTCTCACATCCATTTCTGTTGCAGAAACTAAAAGTATGTTGAGAAAAACTATTGCATAAATACTTAAATTCTGGAATTTTATCCACCATGAGGCTTAATGTGGCTAATGTGATCGTGGGTAAAGAAATTATTGGAAGTTAAATTTTGAATGCAATATTAAGGTTTGACACTGTTCGTAGTGGTAAAGTATATTTCTGTATACAGATTAGAAACAATTGACCTTCACTTTGATTCTGGGCCTTGCTAGTGAAATATACATCCAAGGAGAGTTTGATTGTAGGCTCTGCCTCTGACTAGAAGGTGTTGTAACAATTCCAAGAAGTTTGCATAGTAAGTTGTCCATCAGTCATTCTAACATTTTAATAACTTAAGACCTGTATTTTAAAGTGTTTAAAATTTTATATAAAATTGGATTTTGAACTGTTTTTGTAAAATGAACCATTTCTGAGTTTAGTAAAATAACTGAATATTATTAGAATTTTTCTCTCTCATGTTGTATGTGTTTGTATGCATATATATATATATATATATATATATATATACATATATATATGCATTATTCTCTAACTTGTGTCAAGTTGACACACAAAACCATCCACTACAGATAGATAGATACTATTATAATACAATGACTATGTAAAACTCCTATAGCCTAACTAATTCACAGGGGTAATATGCCTTCAGTCACCTCTGCTAGAACCCACATTTGCTCTGAACTACTGTGGCATGGTAGTGAGATAGTGGATGGTGGAGTTTATTCCTGTGATTTGCAGGGAAGCTGAATGCCAGCAACAGTATTCTCAATGAAATAATATTAACTTTACATTCTAAACAACCATCTCATATATTTATTTACCTGCCATTTATAGGGCTCAGAAATTACTGTTTATATTGGCAATTTGCTATACAATAAATTTTAAGTTACACATTTGAACTGAAATATAGAAGGAATTAAAATTATTTGTTCTATGTAACTTGGTAAATAAAAATAGCACCTCCAAAAGCTTGAGAATTCTTTAGTAAATGGAATTCCTCGTCACATTTAGAATTTTCATTTATGAACAAAGTCTGGAGAATATACTCAAATTTTAAGTAAGAGAATCTTTCAAATCATTCTTCAATGAACTAGGAAGAGCAATTACCATGTTTTGACAGATTTTATGATTTAAACTACCACATCAGTATCTTTTCCAAAATACTGTCTAGTAGCAACTAAAATAACATTTCTCTTATTATTCAGGTATTTTAAAACGTCCCTTTATAATTCTTTCTTAAATTTTTTATAGCTACCTCACTATTTTCTTGATTTATTCTTCAAATAAACTCCCTTTTTACTTAGCAAAGTTTGAGTGAGAAAATTTCATGTCATAATTGTAAAAAAAAAAAAGCCATATTCAACATTGATAAATAGAACATTATTGGAAAAGAAAATCAGTTGTATTAATTCTGGCTAATCAATTTTATTAATTCTGGCTAAATTCTAGTCCTTTACAGAAAAATCATGAAAAAGAACAGTCAGTTGGTTGGAGAAACATTTATTGTGTGCCTGCATTAAACTAAAACTCTCTCTTTAAGAGAGAAGGTTTGTCAGGGATATAAAGCCCTCAGATCTCACGGAAGCTGTCTTACCTGCAGCATGCCTCCAGCAATTGGAAGCTCATTACGACCAGTTATATCTCTTGTCATTACCCTACCCACATTTTTCAACTTGATAACTGTTTTGTATGTTACTATAATTTAAACAACTTGCTATGTTTGTAGGCATTATAGTTAGGATAACTATAAATATGACCATCTATCTCAATGATAATCGTTATATGAAGAGTGTAAATAGATACTTTCTTGGCCTTTAAAAACAGCCTTATGCAGAGTATTGAATGTAGAGTTATTTTATTTTCTCTGTAGTTTTGGAGATTTTTATAGAAACATATGGGGTTAAAAACTTAACCTACATGTTTACCAACCCCATACAACTTTGAATGTTGAATTTCTTGTAAAGTCACAGGTTAAAAGAAAACAGAACATAGTGTGGGGAATCTAATAGAGTTAGTATGTTTTCTTAGATTTCTTTCTTCCTTCCTTCCTTTCTTTCTTTCTTTCTTTCTTTCTTTCTTTCTTTCTTTCTTTCCCTTATATTCTGTCCTTCTAGTGTTCTGTTTCATGAAAAATCACAAAGCTCCAACTGAAAGGACAATAATCCTGGCAGGAGCTGATATATACTGATAAATGGATATTGTACTCATGTCCTCCTTTAAGTTAAAAGTAACACCAAATATTATGTCTTTAAAGAAATCTATCACAGTTTTGTTCTAACAGATGTCTCCGGAACTTTAGTGTAAAAGGAAACACTCAGATAAAATTATTATGCATATTTGAGCATTCGTACAAACATCATCTTTCATTCATGTTCTCTCATTTTTTTGAAACACATTAACCTTTCTGTAAGCAGTTATTAAACTTCTACCTGGTTTCAATGAGAATAGGTGTACTCTGATACTTCCACTTACGTAGAATAGAGGATATTCTTTTTTTTTATTGGATATTTTATTTACATTTCAGATGCCAATCCCTTTCTCCATTTCCCCTCCCTAGAAAACCCCTATCCCGTGCTCCACCTTTTCCATTTGGCTTTTATACAATTTTTTAAAAATGTTAATCAAGGGCTTTATAAGTATGGTAATGCTCAATCAGAAGTGTAACCCAATACCCAACCTAGCTACGTAAATTATCTTTGACTAGTGGAGATACGTGAACTTCTGCCTCCATGCCCCCTCTCTCTTTCTCTCTCTTTTTCTCTCTCATTACCTAGTTTCTCATCTACTTTATCTTCTCTTATCCTTACTCCATCTTTTCCTCTCAGTGCTCCTTCCCCCTTAGTTCCTCCTACATATTACCCTTCCTGTTAAAATAAAGCTTTTCTTTCAGAATACAATTAGAGCATAATTATTCCTATTTGTACAAGCGAGGTACAAGATAGTCTTAATACGCAGTCCATCCTTTTGTTGACTAGCCAGACCCTCTGTCTTCTCTCTTGACAAGAACACTTAGTTTTGAACCTGGCTTTTTCTTGGCTTTAGAATGAATGTCAGCTGAGAACCCACCACTCAGATCTTTTTTCTCAAGGTAAATAGGCAGGATTGGCTATGAGTCTATAGGTCTTCAATGCCGTCAGAAATCCAGAATGACTAAATTAACTGAATTTATGGGAAGCACTAAGCATAGCTTCTAAAACTTAGCCAATTTATAGAGACCGCTGAACACCTGGACAACCCCTATACTACCGAACGTTGTAGCATCAAATCTTCAGCCTTCTGGCCCAAACTCATCTGGCAGACTTTAGTGCTGCAGAATTATTAAGGTCTGGTTACTCTGTCTAGGCAGATATAATCAGTCGACTATTCTGCAAGTGTGTCCTTTTCTGGACAGTAATTTGTCTGTAGATGGAGAGAGGCAATTCTTACCTGGTGGCTGTCTCACCACAACTGGAGTAACTCCAAGGATGCTCAATTTCTTCTTAGAATTCAAGACAGGAAACTGTCAGGAGCAGACAGGTCTCTAATCAAAATGAACATTAATATAGAAATATTTGTGACTTTTTTTTTTTTTGGTTTTTCAAAACAGGGTTTCTCTGTGTAGTCCTGGCTGTCCTGGAACTCACTCTGTAGACCAGGCTGGCCTTGAACTTAGAAATCTGCCTGCCTCTGCCTCCCAAGTGCTGGGATTAAAGGCGTGCGCCACCACTGCCCAGCAAGGATATTCTACTTATATAGAATTGTATGAATGGGGAATACTTTACAATGGTGTTTAACCTGTTTGGGAGGATATATGGAGTTCCATAATATGGAATAGCACTTTCCTGACCAGTAAACACCACATGGGGAAGATGTATGATGTGAATGCACCTTATCCCCCACAACAAACAACAATTGCTCTTCCAATAAAAACTGCTTGTTTTAATGAAGATTCGCACAAACTTCCAGTTAATAGAAAAAGAGAGACTTATAGAGATGATAATATTTGAAATATTTCTAGACCTTTCCTTTCTCAAGTCTTAGGAAAGTTGTATTACTATGTCTTCTGCTCTCAATTTAAGTAATTTCTCCCACAATATAATTTGAGTCATTTTGTGGATGAGATCTAAAAATAAAGATTATAAAATATTTTTACTAGTTTTATAGTTTTACATTTCAACTCAAACAACATGAAAGTTTCTATACTAAAAAATGGTATCAACACATATGCTTTCACTCACACAACAGCTTTTTGACAAATAAAATCTCAGTGTATTAATTGCAACAACATAAACACATAATACTCTATGATAAATATTTAAGGAATAGAAAGTTACTCTAATTATCCGTGCAGCTCTTGCAGTAGTTCAAAATTTAATTTGTATTTTCTTTACTTAATAACATTTGTATGCCTTTTAAAAATCACAATGTGCCCTTTCTAGCACCTAGAATCTTGCATCATCATTGCACTGTATACATGGCTAAAAGTTGCAGACATTTTATGGTTTGGCATGCTCACGCTCTCCTCTCTGAAATTCCTGGCAGTTGCACAATGACCCATCAATCATCTGGTTCAAGGATTGTTCTGTGTCTTAAGTTTTGAAGATCCATAGAGATACTTTTATTGTAAGGGTGTTAGAATTTTGGACTTCAGCTGACATGGTTGAAAATGGACAGTTTATAAGGAAGAACTAGCATGGCTAGGCCAAAGCACATTGGATTTGACAGTCCTTGAGCCACTAATCTCCAGAAAGGTTACCATTAACTGGGAAAGAAGTTCAACAGTAGTTCACCTAACTAGACAGAGGGGGGGGGGAAGGGGGGAAGGGGAAGGAGGGAGAGGGGTGAAGGGGAGAAGAGAGGGAGACAAGTGAAGGGAAGGGAGGCAGACAGAGAATTAAAGACTTTGAAAGTGTAACTAAGGATAATTAAGGTTTTTGGAATGAACAAACCCTATTCTTATAATTCTGGTATCTTCACCAAAAATGATTAAGAAGCAGAAGTACAATATATATATATCTCACTGAAGACACTACAGGAAGACAGTTACCTGAAAGTCAAGGGAGGGCTTAGAAGAGCTAGTCCTACAAATAACCTACAGCTGTGGTGAAGTTGCCTTGCTATGGATGCTGTTACAGAAGTCTTAGAACGTAGGAGAGACTGTACCTAACACTTGCCCTCTGCAGAGTTCTGGACTTTGTCAGACTGACTTTAAAAAGTTATTCTTCTCCTCATCTACATCTTCATATTCATCATCATGCTGCATTTTAGTTGTACATAAACTCTAGATAAAGTCTGGGTTGCTTCTGACCTACCCAATGAACTCCAGACATTTAGGGATGCTGAGAGTGGGCAAATAGTTTTTACCAGGGGACAGCTAATCAACTGATTATCCAGTACCAATAGTCATCCCTGAAAACACACACACAAGTAATTTATACATTCTGAGAATGTTGTATTTATATATTTACATTATATTTGCATGTGTGCCTATGTACCTCCAACATTAATAAAATTAATGAATTAATGAAGAGGAGGCCATGATTTTGAAAGAGAGCAAGGAGGAATATATGAGAGGGGTTGGAGAGAGGAAAGGGAAGGGGGAATGGTATAATTATAATTCCAAAAGACTAAAAGAAATATTTTTTAAAAACTCTGTGTAGCCATCTGCATGTTTTTATCTTAAAATATGTTTTATTATTATTTTAGTTTTTGTTTTATAACTTGGCCTTCCTGTACTAGTTTTGAAGTATTTGTACATTGGAGAGTTTATCTCAATGTCTTTATTTTGTTTACCTTTCCTTGCTGTACTAAGAAAGCAATGTCCCAAAGTGCTTGAAATATGTATATTAATGAATTTCTTTTTTATCCCATTCTAAAAGTTTATTTTTAAAAATACGTTTATTTTTATTTTATGCACATGAGTATTTTATTTGCATCTGTGCATCATGTATTTGTGCAGTGCCTGCAGAATTCAGAAGAAAGTGTCCGATCTCTTAGAACTGAAGTCATACAGTTGTTTGTTGCTATATGGGTCCTGGGAATTGAACCTGAGTACTCTGGAAGAATAATCAATTCTCTCAACTATTCAGTAATTGTAAAGCCCCTAAAAGTTCAGTTAAAAAAGCTGTAGTGTTCAGTAAATATTGTTTCTGTTGAAGTTTTAAAGGGAATGAGCAAGTATCTTCAAGTCACAGTCCTACAAACACAGTGGAGCCTAACAGGAACTGTAGCTGCCCTCAAAGTTGAACACTGTCTGCTGCCAGAACATAACCGTGTTAGCAGGCTCTAGAGGATAAATTAGACTTTCTTGACCATTTACCACTATCTCACCTAGCAGAGTTTGAAAGCCATTATTTTTCTTTTCCTCACTAAAGCAACTTTCAAACTCTAATACTGTTAGTGTTCCAGACTTCAAGACATGTGGAGTTCCTCTAGTGCATCTGCTGTTTGGAAGACTGGCCAAATATTGTCTTAGGCAGAAAAAAAATCCCAACAGAAAACAACAACATATTGATATGGTAAGATGGTGTCTTTGTCAAAATAGCTGTCGCTGGCTCTAAAATGTGAGAAAGAACGTTTTTAAGACTTTAATAATTATGTATTTCTCTCTTAAGAGTCAGAAAATAGATATAAAATTAACTTGAATGCTTGATAAAGTCTTTCCTCAGAGCCTCATTTGGAAGTAGTAACTACACAAATGTGCCTCAAAGCTGGTTTTGTCCATTTCTAAACCTTTAAGAAATATACCAAAACCATCCATCATAGATAAAACTTTTCTACAAGATTTTAAACAACTTTCTAGAAAGTTATTTTATAAGTATCTATAGTTACATTTTCAATACATGCCTTTTTGAAATAGAAGTGCATCAGGAAATGTTATATTATTGGAATATTAGTAAAAGAAATACATTTAGGAGCATTCAGTACCATAATTTTTCTAAAGAGAGCTCATCCACCAACTCAGTGTTTTATTTCCTTATGCCTCAATCCCAAGATAATTATTCTTATCTTATTTTGTGGCATAGCAATGTTTCTGAGTACAAGTGAACACCTCAATTTTAACATTAGTTTCTTATCAAGATCATATACCTTTTACCATCAGTTTTATTTTTATCTTGCTGGGCTCCGCATTTGGTGTGTGCTTTCATCTTACCAGGTTTCAACATACTGGTCAAGTCTTCTATCAACGGGAACCTTGCTGTTCACTAGGCTGGCAGGTGCACTAGATGGCTTTCCTATTGTGTAAATTAAGTTTCAAAATTAAGTCATAGTCGTTTTCTGGGGAAAAGAAGCAATTCAGTTGTGTAAGTTCAAAGCTCCTTCTGACTTGACAAACAAACTTAGACAGAACAAACAAACTTAGACCATGGTGTTCCATATAAATGACCATTACAGATCACATGGACTTTCCAGTGACGGTTTGTACTTGAAAGACATAAAGCAAATCTTGATAGCAAGCCATATCAGTTCAACTTATGCCTCTTGACATTGGGACACTCTGCTACACTACCAGGAAGTCCACTTTTAATAGGACATTATAAAGTATTTTAATTTTAAACTACTAGATATTCTATCACATAGTGCCTCATGGCATTTCATACTTGAATAGTCATTATTTATTAAATTTTTTAGATGTCTAGGTTACATAAATTACTTCACAGAGTTGAATTCTTTATTCTGAAAGGAGAAGCCTCATAAAGTCTGCTTATATCTTCCAGTTCTGTCTCAGAGTGTTCTGTGTATCATAACTCTGGTTGGTTTCGATTTTAATCAAGAGAAAATGAAAGTGGGTGATTTTTTTTCTTCAACCACTCAGCTGATCCACCATCTATCTTAGTCATTGTGTGGTTACTCAGGACAACAACATTAACGACAGCTGTCAAAATAATAGTGTGCAGATCATAGGGCAAGAAAAGTATGTAAAAATAACAATAAAAAACCTCAGTGAACCAGATGATAAAGTAATCGATTGAGTCATTTGAATGTTAGGCCTGCATGGAATCGGTGCGATCAAAGGTTAGTGGAAGTGAGAAGAATAAATGCGAACATCTTTAAATTGTTTTTTCTTGTTAAAGGGAGAAAAGATGATAATAACATTACCAAGCAAGCATACTAGAGACACTTTTCTTAATTGTAGTGCTGACCCAGCAGTGCATACACAGTGGTCTTGCTGTTGGCATGAAAGCTTTTCCTTTCAAATAACATTACCCCTTCTTGGTATTGTATGTCTTAATTAACACAATTCCTGGAAGTGCTGCCAACATCAGCATCTTCCCATTTTCATTGGCCTTGCCTCTAAATATTGTCACACTGAAGATAAAATGTCACCATGAATTTGGGGTGGACACATTTAGCAACCACAAATTGACATGCATAGCCTAGCAACTCAATTCTTGAATATAAATAATTATGACATGGTTTTATTTGTGGTAGAGTTCAACCTCTTAGTAGGTTGAAAAAAATTTGGCTTCTATAAAGGAGCACATAATTTATTATTTCCTGAACAATAGAGTTAAAGTTATTGACAGTGTACTCATACTCTGCGAGGTGTTATGTGATTCAGTGATTATTTAAAATATACACAATATATACAGAATATGATAATATTTTATTTAAAGACTTAAATATCCATGGATTTTTTTTTTGGTCCACGAAGGTCCTGAAGATAATTGTCTGAGATAATGAGCAGGAAATACATACATATTTACATACATACATACATACATACATATACACATACATACATATGTATCTGTGTGTATTTGTGTGTTTGTATATGTGTGTGTATACTAAAAAATGATTATGGTAATTATGAAGCATAAGAATCACTGATGCACCATGTTATTTTGAAGCCAATTCTTTCGTTTATAAACTATTCCAGTGGTCTAAGAAGGGTTAGAGAGAATAGTCTTGAGTAATTTAGGGATTGTTGAGAAATCACAGTAATTTAGTATAATTCTAAAGTATGTGTTCTGCATATTCTTCTAAATTTTCATGTAAGTATATACTGTACTTTAAGAATATGTTCCCCGTGTACTCTGCTCTCCATTTTCTCACCATCTCCCTTCTCCCATTAGGGCCCTCTGTTCCCCTACACAAATTTGCTTCTATTTTCATGACAAATATATGTGCATGGTTCTATATACCCATATAAAATTTAGCATCCACAAATGAGAGACAGCATGATATATGTCTTTTTGACACTGACATGATTTGCTTAATACGATTATCTGAAGTTACTACATTTCCTAAATTAAATAACAATTTAATTTTTCTTTCTGGCCAAAAAGAAAATTTCATCGCATGCATATATGTTATCATTATTCATCCCTGTGTTGCTGGACACACAAGTTGGTTCTGTCACTTGACTTCTGTGAACAGTGCTGTAGTAAACACTGCTGTGTAAGTATCTCTAGTATATGTTGAGTTGAATAGATGGACATATGGTAGATCTAATTTTCAGAGTTTTGAGACATGTTCGTGTTGAATTTCACAGTGGTTGCACTACTTTACATTCAGCAGCAGTGTACAAAGATTTCACTTTTGTCTACACACTCATCCAGCATTTGTTGTTACTCACCATTTTCATGACTACCATCTGATATGGGGAAGATGAAATCTTAATGGAGTGTTGGTTTAAATTTCTCTGATAGATAGTGAGGTTGAACTTTTTATGCTGCATTTACTGGAAGCTTGTGTTCATCTTTCAAGAACTTTCCATTTCATTTGTTCGTTGTTAATCATGCTGTTTGAGTTTATATGGTTTTTCTAATTGTTTATGTATTATAGATATACATCACCAATTTTCTACCATTCTTTAGACTGTCTCAATAACTATTTTTCTTTTCGGGAGAGAGGTCTATATTTCATAAATTCCTATTTGTAACTTCATGGTTTTCCTGAGTAACTGGAGTGCTATTCAGAAACTCCTTACTTTGAAGTGTTTCTCTATTTTCTTCTCCAACAGTTTCAGATTTAGAAGTTTTGAACACACAGAGTTGATTCTTTTGTAGAGCAGAAGAGATCTATTTTCCTTCTTCAGCATGTGGATGTTGAGATTTTTCAACACCATTGTTGAAGAGGCTACCTTTTCTCTTGTATGTAATTTTGATTTCTTTGTAAAATATCATGTGCCTATAGCTATATGAATTTTATTTGGTTTCTATTCTACTCATTGATTTAGGTATCTATTTTATGCTGATACCATTAATATTCTTATTGTTATGATTTTTTAAAAGTTGAAATCAGGTATGATGATACATTATTTTTTGAATGTTTAGGATCACTTTTGCTATCTGAAATTTTAAGGTTTCCATATGCATTTAAAGACTACATTTTATTTCTGTGAATAGTGTTCTTGAAATTTTTATGAAGATTCTATTGAATGTTATGAAAATAGCTGTCTCATCAAAAATAATCCTTTCACTACATGAATACTGGTTTTTGAATGTTGTTTTCATTTTCCTTTGACTAAGCATTTTTTATTTCTTTGTTTTATGATTTTGTTTACATCCCATTGTTTTCCTTGTTGTCAATTGCTAATTTTATTCCACTGTTCTCAGATAGAATAAAAAATTGTTTAAAGATTTGATTACTGTCATACGATTTATTTTAGAGAATGACCCATTGGCTCCTGAGAAGAATGTATATTCTATAATATTTGCATGAAATTTTTATAGATTTATATTGGGTCGATTTGTCCATAATGCCATTCAACTCAAATGTTTCTCTGATTACTTTTGTCAGGATTACCTGTTTATTGTTGAGATTGGGCTTCCTAAGTCATCTACTATTATTGCATTGTCATTAGTATATGACTAATGACATACTTCTAGTATAATTTATATTCTGAAATGGGTAGGCCTATTTCTTTGAATATATGTTTAAAAAGGTTAATGTCCTTTTTTTTTTTTTTTTTTTGAGACAGGGTTTCTCTGTGTAGCCCTGGATGTCCTGGAACTCACTCACTCTGTAGACCAGGCTAGCCTCGAACTCATAAATCCACCCGCCTGTGCCTCCCAAATGCTGGGATTAAAGGTGTGTGCCACCACTGCCCAGCTTAATGTCCTCTTGATGTATCACTTGCTTAATGTGAAATAGCATTTCTATTCCTTTTTGTCTAGGTTTTGTTTAATTTAAAGTTAATCAGCAATTCAAAATTAGATCTTGAATAGTCCAAGTTTTTATTTCCTTGGAATATCATTTTTCATTCTTTTACCTCTGCTTTTTATGTAAGAAGTCTTTTGGAGGCAACCAAGGCACAGATTCCTTTTGTTAACCCAACCTACAAATCTCTGTCTTTTCATTAGGAATTGAGAGCATTAATGTTTAGAATTAATACTGAAATATGTATTAATTTCTACCATATTTTACAGTATTCCATGTTTTCTTAACCCTCACTTTTTTACTACTGTTTAGCATGATAAAGTCTTTCTTGTAGCTTTATTGATATGTTTACACTTCTCTTCATAAGAAGGGTTTTTTCAAATAATGTCTATAAATAATGTGTAATGATAATTAGTTTATTACCCTGTTTTTTTGTTTGTTGGTTGGTTTTTTTTATTATGGAGCATCTTGTTCTTCCCCTATGAAAGATAGTTTTGCTAGGTATCATAGTTTGGTTTGGCAGTTGTTGCTTTCTGGTCTCAAATATACCTTTTTTACATTTTAAATATTTTTTTTAATTCAAATTTATTCTTCTCTCATATAGTACATCTGGACTGCAGTTTCTTCTCCCTCTACTTTTTTTAGCCTCCCACTCCCACTTTCTCTCTTCATTGAATTCACTCTCCTTCTGTATCTGTTCAGAAAAGAGCAAGCCTCCAAGATACAACAATCAAACACACACACACACAAAATGCAAAGCAAGAGACCTCACAACAAAGCTCCAGAAAGTAACCCAAGAAGACGAGTCTTAGGAGCAGTCAAAAAAGTCAGTGATACACTCACTCCCATAGTTAGGAAACCCACAAAACCATTAAGCAAACATCTACAACATATACACAGATGATTTGGTGCAGACTCAAGCAGGCTCATGCTTGCCACTATTCTCTATAAACACATATGTGCCCTGCTTGGTTGTTTCAGTGAGTCCTATTCTCCTGATGTCCTCCATTTCCTTTGACTCCTAGAAACCTTCTATCCTCCTCTTCTGGGGAATTCCCTGGATTCAAGGAGAAGGACCTGATAGACTTTTTCCACATACTGTGTAGCTGTGGGTATTTATATCTGCTCCCACCTGCTAACAAAACAAACCTCTTTAATTATGAATGGGTAAGTCATGGATCTATAAGGATAGCAGAATATTATTAGAAATCATTTCATTGTTTTTTGTTTTTGTTGTTTTTGTTTGTTGACCATTTATGTTTGGTTCCATCTTAGACCTCTGGATTACTCAGTCTCTGGTTCATGAACATCCAACCAGTGTTAGGTTTGGGTTCCCTCATTGTGGAGTAGGTATAGACACTAAAATCAACAATTAATAAATGAGTCTTCATGAAACTGAAAAGGTTGTGTAAAGCAAAAGACACCATCAATTGGACAAAGCAGTAGCCTACAGGATGGGATTTTTCTTTTTTTTTTTTACTAACTCCATATCCCATCGATGACTAATATCCAATATATAAACAACCTAAGAACTAGATATTAAAATTCAAATAATCCCATTATATAATCCACAAAAGAGGAATCTCAATTGGCTGAGAAACAATGTCTAACATCCTTAGCCATCAGGACAATGCAAATCAAAACTACTTTGAGATTCCATCTTACAACCATCAGAATGGCTAAGATCAATAATACAAATGACCACTCATGCTGGAGAGGATGTGGAACAACAACAACAAAAAAGTTCCAGTATTGCTGGTGGGAATGCAAACTTGTACAGATTCTACGGAAATCAATATCATGGCTCCACAGAAAATTGTAATTAATCTACCTCAAAACCTAGCTAAACCAAACTTGGACATATACCCAAAAAGACACTCTATCCTATCCCAAGAAAGAACACTTGCTCAACTATGTTCATAGCAACTTTATTCATAATAGCCAGAAACTGGAAATAACCTAGATGTCTCTCAACAGAAGAATTAATAAAGAAAATGTAGTACATCTACAAAATGGAGTATTATTTGGAGTATTATTTTTAAAAAAAGACATGAAATTTGCAGGCAAATGGATGGGACTAGAAAACGTCATCCTGACTAAGATGTCTATTCACTTATAAATGGATATTAGCTGTAAGTAAAAGATACTCATATTATAATCCACAGACCAAGAGAGGCTAAGTAACAAGGAGAGTTCAAAGCAGGGATATATGGATCTCCCTGGGAAGAGAAAATAGAATAGATTTTGTGGGTGGACATAGGGTAGGTGATAATGGGAACTGGTGAGATCAGGTACAATGTATAATGAAGGGGAGAGAGTGTGGGGACAGGTGGCTGGAATTGGGAGGCACTTGGATGGCAGTGTGAAAACCTAGTGAAGTTGAAACTTGATGGCATCTCTTAGGGTGATTGTAGTGAAGAATCCTAGAAAAGGAGAATACAGAGTCTGAACTGGTCATTTCTTATAGCCAGGCAAGGCTCCCAATGGTGGGACTGGGTTACATTTGGTTGAATTGTTGGCCAACGGGGTCTATGGAGATTCCCAAACAATCCAGGCTCATGTTAGGACAGAAGGCTGCTCTCTGCAAACTGACAGCAGAGCCTCACTGCCCAGGGCAATATCTACACAGGACTTTGAACATGAAAAAGTCAAGCTAGTACCTCCATGAAGCCTTTTCCCCTGTATTCTAGTCTCTTTGGTGTGAAAAAGCACTTTTCAAGCTACTGAAAAAGATATGTTGACACCAACACAGCCACAAAATCTTTTACCAATCAGTCTAGCCTGTAAGATGTGTTGTGGCAATGGTGGCATAGAACTTGAGAAAGTGGGCAACAGATAGACCGTTTCAAAGTCTCTCAGCTTTTAAAGTTTCTTTTGAGTAATCTGATATTTTGATGGGTGATAGGCTTGTTTTTGTATCTGATTTAGTCTTAAGCTTTTGCAACTTTTGATATGATTTGATTACTGTGTATACTTATCATTATAGTTGTGATGTTTATGAGTATGTAGCTTTTAATTTTGCCTGTTTAGTGTTCTATTTTTCTCCTGAACATGGATGAAAATTTTTTCTATAGATTTGGAAAATGTTCTTCTATGAGAGAGAGAGAGAGAGAGAGAGAGAGAGAGAGAGAGAGAGAGAGAGAGAGAGA
>JANHMN010000007.1:65797601-65837096 GCA_030674055.1 Rhabdomys pumilio
AGAGAGAGAGAGAGAGAGAGAGAGAGAGAGAGAGAGAGAGAGAGAGATGAGAGAAAGATGAGAGAACATGTGTGTGTGTGTGCGCCTGCATGCAATGTATTAAATGAGAAGCCTAACTGACGAATTGTCCTGATTGCCTTTACTGATGTGGGAAGTACCAAATGGGAGTGGCCCATTTTAGTGGCAGGTCAGAGTAAAGAGAACATAAGCAGGAACAGAACCTGAGACCAGGAGGATTGCTGTTTACAAGCTTGTTCCTGGTTCATGTCTATATAACTTTATTTCACATCCAAGCCCACCTGCCTATGGATAGGGTTGCCTATGGTGGGCTGGTCCCTCCTCCATCAATCAAGATAAATTCTCATAGGCCAATCTGATCTTTGCAATCCCACAAACTCCCTTAACCAACTCTCAACTGTTCCTGCTTATATTCCCACCATGTCTTTCTTCAGTGATAGGTTTGTGACTTAGAAATGTAATCCAAACAAACCCTTTCTTCCCCAAGCTGCTTTGGTCATGATATTTTATTACAGAAAGAAGAAAACATAGTAGAGCATCCAGAGTTTGAAAATGATGTTCACACTTTCACATTAATTTGTCTTTGTCATTGTTTGATGTTCTAATTCTTCTATATTTACTTTTATTCTTTGTAGACTCCCCTCTCCCCAATCCATTCTGTCAATGATAGTTTATCTTAATTCTTTATTTCACTCATTCAATTTTCTATTTCTACTTTTTCTGTTTTTCTTTCCCCATGACCTCTTTTTCTTTACTGAATCCCACTTTAGTATTCTGTATTTACTTCCTTATATTATTTAACTATTTATGGTTTTTGGGAATTCGCACTGAAGTTTGTTTTCTCTTTGATTTCTTTGAATAAAGTCATATTTCTCCTTAAATTCTGTCTAATTTTTCTCTTTTCATTCATATTGGAGGTGATTAATGGGGAAATAGTAATTTTAGGAAGAGTCTCACGGTTTTGTTTTTTTCATGTTTCTTGTGTTTTTTTCACTGGAACTTCTATTTCTGGGGTTATGTCTCTAATATTCTTAAAAAGACTATATTTTTTTGTTGAAGGATTTTATATGCTTATGAGAGACTATGTTGTAAAGATGTTGAGGACATATTGTTTTATTTATTGGTAGCCTGATATTCAGGGTACTGGACTCAATTCTATGGGATTAGAATACTATCTGAAAAAAATCACTATCAATATATAAATCAATTTGGAAAGTACAGTAATAGTCACATTAACAGTCAAGCCTTTTACAAAGCAATCATTTTAGAAAGTAAACAATATAATGTGTGTATACATGTGTGTGTGTCTGTACAATGTATTAAATGAGTAAATGCATTTATCTTACACCTGAGATGCCAGGATAACAGGAGTTTCTCAATCCTTGAGACTGGATGTCTTAGCATTTGAAGTGGTCACACAGTGGTTTTCAGTGGAAAGACCAAGAGCACAGTAGTTGCTCAGTTAACAAGACTTGGTACCTCAGTCATTTCAAACAGATGCAGATAACCTGAGGGTTTCTGGGAGTGATTGGTAAATGCATAATACTGCATACACTGAGTTATTAATACTTGTGAGTATAAGTGGATAGGAAAAAAATACATTGTAAGATTTGCAATTACTTCTGTGTTCATAATTACTTAAGCTTAGAGGAAGAAACTTTCCATTGATTTCTAAAGTGGCTGCACCAGTCTGCATCCTATCAGAAGTAAATAAGTGTTCTTCTTTTTCCACATCCCTGCCATTATTTATCATCATTTGGGTTTCGAATCTTAGTCATTGTGACTAAGCTAAAATAAAATCTCAAAGTAGTTTTATTTTGCATTTTCATGATGGCTTATGATACAGAACATTTAAAATGTTGTTTCTCAGACATTTGCATTTAAGAATGATCTGTTTAGTTCCATGTTGTACTTTTAGTTGGTTTTATTTTCTTGATGTTTAGATTTTTGAATTTTTGCATAATCTATATATTAACACTTTGCCAGATGTATAGCTGGTAAAGATTTTTCTGATTATGTAATTGCCTCTTCACTTAATTGGTGGCATCCTTTGATGTACAAAATTCTTTTTGTTTCACAAGATTCTAATTTTCAATAGATGTTCTTAATGCCTGTGGGATTGAAATCCTGTACAGAAAGTCCTGTTTTGTGTGTATAAATTAAACTCTATTTCCTAATGTCTCCTCTATTGAGTTCAGATTATTAGGCATTACATTGAGATCCTTGATCCAATTGAATTTTTTTTTTGCTACTGCAGAAGCTTCTTAAAGTATAAACCTATACACATATAAAAAGAGTTTAAATGAAGTTACTATATAATGGGACAATTCATTTACTAGGTGTCACAAGCTAGCAAACGGAAATACTAAGGTCAGAAATGGTTTTTTTGGAGTTGTTAACCAGTAATATCGCATAGACCTCTGAATGTTCACAGTCTTGCCAGTGCTCTTAGCTGCTCTCAAGACTCTGGTAAGAGCCTGTCATTGACGACACCACATACTTCAGTCATAGTAAAAATGAGGTGAAGTGATCTATTGAACTAGAAGCGTCACCTTACTGGAAGTCTTTCATAGTGCTAGAAGCTGCAATGTACACTACTGGAGGAGAAAAATGATCATTAAACTTACTCATTTGTGAACCCTAGGGGTTTACGGGTACAATAACTACTGACCTAGCAAGGCATGCCTACTATTGTCATAGTGGCATGAATGCTGAAGGAGTAACCAAGTACTTTCATATTTAAGTCCTGCTCCAAAAGAGCAAACCCATATTTGTCACTGTCATTGGAACCACCAATCTGTGGCTAGATGTGTCATAGGTCCTGGAGCAGGGGTATATTCTACTCTTAACCTGCATGTTTGTTAGTGTTTGTCAACTTGACACAAACTAGAGTTGGGAATAGAATATCTCAGTTGAGGAATAGTCTCTATCAGATTGACCTATGGTATAACTTCTTGATTGATGAATGATACAGGAGGACTTAGTCCACTATAGGATGTTCCACTATAGGTCACAGATTGTGTAACAAAGCAATCTAGACAAGCTGTGGAAAGCAAAGCTGCAATGAGCATTCCTCCATGGTCTCTGTTTCAGCTCCTGCTTCCAGGTTCTTGCTTGTGCTACCCTTGATGATGGACTATAATTTGCAAACCAGGAACTGCTGACTTGCTTGGAAACACAAAGCTATCTTTGAGAAACATCTATAAAAACCCCAGTTTCATGTTAGCTTTAGTAACATTTAACTTCTCCATCAAGCAACTACCAAAGGTGTTTTTGCAGTTTTCTACGCAGCATGTTATCTGTTTAAAGATGCTGTAAGAAAGAGCCACAAGTGTGCCTGGAAGCGGAAGAGAAGTGATATCTCACAGGTGTACAGAGTAAAGGTCCAAAGTCATGATGCAAGCAGGGTCAGGTTTCTTCCCAAGGCTCTAGGCAGAGTAAGTCGCTTCTTTCTTGTATTGTAGATTTATTACTCCAGTCTCTGTTTCTGCTGCCACATATTAGTGTCTCACATTATCTTCTTTCCTATAAACATGCTAGTCTGAGTCGATTAAGGTTCCACCCTATTTCAGTATGACATCATCTTAACTAATTACATCTGAGGTGACCCTATTTAGAGTTAAGGTCACATTTGGAGGTACTGAGGAGCAAGGAATTCAACCTCTGTTTTCCTGGAGAGGACTAGGTACAGAATTTAGCTTATAACATGTGAACCAAAGCCCCTGGAGACACAAGGGTGACCAGTAAACCACTTTCTTCTGAACTGTCCTAAATTGCTGCCCCTCACATTCATCTTGTCATCTTAATTGAAAAGAAAGGAGTTTGGCAACCAGAAACACAGGAAAAGAGTTCTTGAATTGTTTCTCTCCTTATTCCAAAAGCAGCTTATAATCTCCAGGTAGAGACTGGTAGCCTTAGTCCATTGTTCCAGGATCTCCCCCATACAAGGTGAATGTGGCTGGCTTCACAACCCCTCCTCATGGGCTAAGCAGAGAGGCTCACAGTGGCTAATAGAAACAAGGTGCAGCTCTCTCTAATTTGTTTAGCTAAACTGTATTAGTCATGCTGAAAGTTTTATTATCAGAGTCAAATACAGGCAGTTGGAGCAGATGTGCTCTATCTTTAAAAATTAAAGCATTTTTAAAAATAAGCTTGGTTTATTGATTTGCTAATTTTCTAAACAAGAGGCTCATTCCCTTTAATCCTCAGCACTACTGTAAATTCTATTTCCGCCTACAGATCATACTGCTCCAAATAAGATTAACACACACACACACATGCACACACACACACACACACACACACACACACACACACACTTTATGTTAGGTTTTGCTTTAAAATCACCTTTGCTAAGATATTACTGAATTTATTCAAAGAGATATTACCCTGGGTACCTACAGACCCTTGCTATTTAGTAAAAAGAGCTTTGATTCTTTGCATGAGTAGAAAGCAAACATCTATGTTTATAAATACCATTTTTGTGTATAGTCTAAACAAACAGTTGGGAGAAACAATTCTGTCATTTCTGTAGCAGTCCCTCCTCATCTGACCAGCTTCTTGCTCCATCCAGCCTTTATGAGGAGAGGGGCCTTAAGAGTTTCTTTTCTCCACATTACTACTTGTTTATTAGTTTACAGCACATCTGGAAAGCACTGTGACCTTTCTCAACAATGCAATGAGCATTACTGAGTGACTCATATTTTTATTATTTGAAATATATTAGTGAATTAGATTTCCTTATGTCAGAGGGGTTTTTGATGGTAATACATAAAATTTTATGGAGATTCTTACTCATATGTCCAGGACATAGATGACTTAAAGCCCTTCAAGTGTGTTACCAGTTAGTGATCTGACTTGGAATCTGCTTTCTAAATAGCAGTATTTGTTCATAGATTTCATATCATCCTTTTGACCAGCATTGTTTGTCATGCCATATGGAATGTTCGTGTTGTAAGCCCCAAATAATCTGTTACACCATAGTGAGGAAAAAGCAGGCAGTTTCTTCTTAGCTTACATTTAAAAATGAAATACCTTATTACTGAATTAATCTCTTCCTCCAAATAAAGGATTTATGACCTATTGGGTTGGTTAGAATTTCTCATCTTACCACAACAGAGAGAAAGATTATCTCAGATAAACTGTCCCCCAAGTAAATGCTTTAGGTTCAATGAATTCAGTGTATGATAAACAGTAAAGAAAATGATGGAAAGGTTATATGCTCTTATCTGAGACTTAACAAAGCCATTACACTTGAAAAGCAATCACTTTATGTTTGCCTCTGGAATTTATTTGGGACAAAACAAATGTAGTAGATGCCATATTGCCAAGTTAATTGCATGGCATTTGGAAATGGATCAAATAATATAACATCAGCTCCTCTTCCTGAAAAAGAACAAAGAATAACACCTAAAACAAATGTCCTAGGAACAGGTCTAACATCATTCTCGTGTGCTAATTCAATGTGTAAAGCCAGTACATGTGGCTTTCCCATCCCTCCAAACAGCATGCTGCACTGGAAATACACCTCCTGCGAGATGTCTTCATGATGAATGAGCTAATGACTATGAAGCACTCAGAGATCCTTGAGCAAGACAACATCTAATTACAATGTATAGTCTCATTATTCAATAGAGGCTACTTGCCCTGATTTTTGTTATCCCGCCTATTTTCTGTCTACCCCCTTCCTGGTAGTTAACATTGTGAAAAGAATCCAGATTCTTAAAAATGAAAACAGTGGAGTGGGTGGAGGGCCATGAGAGCTTAATAATTTTAAGTCACAGTGCATTGCACATGCCCAGAAAAGCCTAGATCACTTCCAAATTCAAGGACTAATAAAAATTGGAAGCACTCCAGTAGTTTTAAATTGCTTTGCACATTGAAGAGTGATTTAAAATCATTGAAGTGATTCAATTTTTTTTATATATGCACTTCAATTTAGAAGTGAGTCAGACAGACAGCATCACAACATTGAAGTCCAAAGTACTGATTTAATGTTTGAAAGTTAGGAATTAGATCGAAACATAACTGGAACAAACAAGATCAAATAATGAACGGAGTGGACTGGGCCATTAATGTGAAAGATTATGGTGAATTTCTGGACACTTCTGTCAAGGCATATCCTTATTTTTGCTGTTCTCATTTTGAAAATAGAAATACTTAGAGTATTTACTGCTAAGTAATCAAGAGTTGTATCTTCGTTTTAACATTCCTTAGAATAGATTTCAATACCATATAATTATTTATATCTGATTATTTAATACGTACATATGTGAGTACAAATACAACAGTCATAAAGTAAAATCCAAATACCTAATGGAAGTTTCTAGAACTATATAAAATGAGAAAAATAAAATAAATGAAGTTAATTATATGTATAACCTATGTAATTTAATATATCCAGATTATTGTTATAATTTCCATTTGTATTAATGTGCAATGATATTGAGGTATTTCACACTTACACTTGGTACCAAAGTCTCCAACATTTGGTGCTGATTTTACAGCAACTGCACATCCCAACTTTGTGTGTTGTGCTTCAAGTTCTCGATAGCTGTTCTTGACTCGTAGTTGCAAACCAGAAACATTTTAAAAACAGATGATGTGGAGGGTCTCACAAGGTCTGATAATTCCTTAAAGTGAGAGAAGCAGTCTGTGTGGGGAAACATTTCTTCAGTGGTATAACCACTGGTCAGTTACTTAGGGTCTCATAAATAATTCATCACTGTACTTTTCTAAACAACCTGGATTTATTTCATTGGTACACTCCATAATAGGTGAAATAGAGGAAGGACTAGTTGGGAAGGGGAGGGGGATCAGGAGGAGTGGAAGAAGACAAAAGAGTAACATGTATGAATATAATCAAACGTATTATGTATATGTACATACATAAAACTGTGTTAATGAAAACCATTATCCTGTAAGCTTAATCTTTTTAAAATAATTAACTGCTTTATTCTTTGGAATACCAACTATACTTAGAGCTAATGGTTCTTATAACTTGCTCATTCCTCTCTCTCTCTCTCTCTCTCTCTCTCTCTCTCTCTCTCTCTCTTCCTTTCTTTTATTGCAGGTTTATTAGCATCAAAAAGCCAAACCAAACAGTCCAGTGGTCATTCTTGAGATGCATTCAGTCTGACTGCACATATTCTACCTAAGCTGCACATGCCTAGAATGGAAGGCAGTTTCCTGAGGGCCTAAGGCTGGATTTCAGTATCTATGAGTTATGCATAAAATTCGAATATGGGAATGATCTCTATTGCTATAACAGAAAAAAATAAAACAAAAATAATGCTAAATGATCAAATTGGGAAACATTTATTCATAGCTACCCTTTTCCCCAAAGCATCATTTTCCTGATTAAAAAACCCCAGGCCACTCTTTGTTCCTAGCCCAGGTCTCTTCTGGAAAAGGTATTTTGTGCTCTGGAGATGGATTGTTCAGAGCTCGTGAGGCCAGAGCATGAAGATATGGGTAAATGTAAGAGAAGAGGCACCACACAGTAGATGTATTGTCAGGAAAGCAAATGTTTTACATGACTCAGGACAAAGAAAGAATGTGTAAGGCCACAGATGGCAGATTGATTGATGATGGAGAGAGTCGCACTTAACATTCTTCCTTTGAACCTTCCTCCACTGAAGGCTTCACTGAACTACAACGCATTCCCCCCTCATTGTTAGGTCCTGATTACTGATTTCATTATTTCACAACAAAGTGCATGCTCTCTATTTTTAAAGAACCAAAGAATTAAAACAACAGCAACAACAGATTGGTATTAAACTCTAAGATGACCTTTGTTCTCTGCATCCAGAAGAAATCCTTACTTATACTTAAAGATACTTCTCTCTAGCTTTTTTTTTTATGAATTAGATTGTATTATGTCTTCTTGCCTTTACAATTTAATGTTAATATTTTAATATAACTCTGAAAATCTCTTAAGCCACAGTAAACTTTGTTGTGCAATGTCATTCTTTCCGTTATAGTTGCTGCTGTGATGAGCATCTTTTACGAAAATGTTTTTTAATGTTTACGTTTTTTAATTTTTGATTTTTTGGCTTTCTGAGGCAGTATTTTTCTGTATATCCCTGGGTGACCTGCAACTTAGTATGTAGACCAGGCTGGCCTTGGAGATGTACCTAGCTCTGCCTATTGTATGCTGGGATTAAAAACATTCACCATCATTACCTGGATTGCAATGATTTTATATTTCAAAATTTTTACTTAAAATAGATTATAAAGAAAATTGCTGGGTCAAAAAATGTAAACTTCTCTAAGGCTTTGGATATGACATTGCTAAATTTCTGACTTAAAAGGATTTTTGACCTTCTGATGGTGTTCTGATGAACACAACACAAGGTCAAATGCTTTCATTTCTAATCTGGTTTGAAAATGATTGCTGATTCCGGATGATGTCACTTGGTTGTTGTAGTCTATGTATATATGTTATTGTCAATAGTACAGTGTGATATTCTAGGTCCAAAGCATTCTTCCTATAGCATCCAATCACAAAAAGGAGGGAAGACTTTGAAACTATGTCCCTAGTATTAAAATTTATTCTTGATTTAATTCAAATTAATTGGTGGGAAAATATGGGAAAAGAACTCCTTCCTCTTGATTCTAAAGACTTAAATCTTGATATTATGCCCTCTATTACTTGGGAAACTAATTATGTTTTAAGATTTTCAGTCTCCTTATTTAGTAAGAACTTCCAGATATTTTTCTCACCACCTTACCTTTTGGATTTTCTCATTGTATCCTCACAATAGCTCTGTGTGGAAGAGACTGTTGCCAGTTCCTGAGCTGGCCAGTTTCAATAGTCCACTTGTTACTGCTTAGAATCTCTTGCAAAGAAAACCTCAGCTGAGGAATTGTCTAGATCGGGATGGCCTATAGGCGTGTCTGTAGTGGATTGTCTTGACCATTAATTGTTTCAAGAAGAGAAGACCCATTGTGGGTGGCGCCATTCTCTAGGCAGAAATTTCCTCAATTACATAAGACAAGAGAAAACAAGCTGAGAGTAACCAGGCAGCTTGAGTGCTGTAGTTTCTTCTCTGTTCTTAACCAGGGACACAATGACCAACTATCTCATGCTTGGCCTCCATGACTTCCCTGCAATGGTGGACTAGAACATGGAATGACAAGCTAAAGTAAACCCTTCTTCCCTCACTTGTTTTGATCATTTTTTTTGAAAAAAAAAATTATAACAGCAACAGAAATAAAAGTAAAAAAAAAGTCTATTATTTTATTCTCATATGTTACTCAAGGTTTAATCTAATTAAACAGTAGACTCCCAATTCTAATTCAGGACACAGAAAATGTTTTGTGTGTCCATTCTTAACTGCTACCACCAGGAAGCCTCAGGCCATTTTCTTTAGTGAAAACATTCCAAATCATCTTCATGTGGATTTTATTTTTCTTGTTACCTCCTGGTATATATCTAGTTCCTACTGTTCTACTTGAACCTTTAGTGCCTGCTTGCACGTGTCTACTTACTGATGGGAAAGTTCCTGAAAGCCAGGTAATGGCTGCACATTGCCACAGCTCTACTATCTTAGGTAGTCAAGCACTGCATAAGCACCCTGGGAATATGTATTAAATGATGGTGTCAATCAATAATCGTGAATGTGAGTCAAGAGAGCTGTGAGCAAGTTTGTAATAGAATTCTTTTAATGGAATTTTTCACAGTAAATGATTTTGTTATGAGCACAGTTGAAGAGAAACTGGATGATTTCATAGTATGAGAACTTTCAGTTACTAAATGACAATTAGATTGCTCTACACTGTATTTGGTCTGTAATGCAGAAGAAAATTTTAGCCAATTCTCTTTAAAGACTGTCTAACTTTTGTAAACCAAAAGCCCATTTCTTTAATGAGTCTAAATTGATGCGAAATAACTTAGAGGTCATGTGAAATTGCACCATTTAAATTATTGTACTTTCATTTTATTTCCATGTGTGTATGAGCCCATATATATCTAAACAATAAGAGGATTTGCTCAAAATCTTTGGAAGCTGAAGACGCACACTATGGATGTATCCGGAAACTAAAAGAGGCTAAAAGAGGTGACTATGTCCGACATCTAGTTCATTAAGAAAAATGGTAATTTCTCTGGCAGTTGGAATAAAATGTTTAGAAACTAAACAGCAAAAAACCCATTTAATTACTCTTGGATGTGTTTACGAGTTCTGTCTGGTTACAACTTCTCTCCCCTCCCCCCGCCCCCGTGTGTGTTTCAAACAGGGAGTAATTTGTTACTTGATGAGGAGAAAAGTTGTATGAAGCACCAAAATGCTCAGGCTAAGCCCTAAGATGATAAAATACCTTCTCCACTTAACGTTTCTGCACTTTAAAAAATGGCTTTAACCAGGGTAGAGAAATACTCTACAATTGTCCATCTCACAACATTTTGGATCAGTGATACCTGTTTAGAAGGAGGTCTGGCTTACTCTCGTATTTACTTAAGATATACATGTCAAAGTCACTCTGTGGTTTTATGCAGTCCTCTTTAATTTTATTTCTGTTTGTTTAGTAAGATCTTGATACTATTATTCATAACTCAGTATTTTTCCTTTACACTAAAGCCATGCTGTCATCAAATGAAAGTAACGTAGAAAATGCACTTGAACATGAAAACAACTATCCATGAATGTGATTAGAAACTTTGTATATGTCTGTCTATCTATCTATCTATCTATCTATCTGAATATTATATGTGTATATACACATTGTTTTAATATATTGTTTTATGTACATGTATATAAATATATAAACTATACAAAATATCTGCCTTCCTCTTATATGAATTACATCTTATATCTCACCTATAGAGTGCAAATATTTTTTTGTAAATATTTTTTAAATATATGTACACAAAATCAAAATTTTTCTCATATTTGTTTCATGGAATGTCAATCTTTGCAACCAAGGTTTCAGTTTACCTAGAAACTACAAATTTTATCTCTGATAATTTATCACAGACATGTTCTAGAAAAGGTATACTATAATATGAATGCTAAGTGTGGCTCAGGGTCTTGTTTATAAGAAGATAAAAAATGCTTGTGTTCTCAACCCAAAGTAAATGGCTAGTAGCTACATTTTGTGACTGTCTTGGCACTGTGAAGCAACAAAATGAGATAGGCCAATATACTATATTATAAGGTATATTTCTTCTTCAATCCACAAGTTCACTAATTTTGAATCACTAGGAGTAGATGGTTATGTAACAAAATAAACTATGGTCCTGGCATAGAAACTCACTCTCAGGCATTACATTCATGGGATTTGAGTCATCCAGTGTGTTCACAATCCTAGAATGCCATGTCAATGATCTGCCACAGAACTTTGCTGCCAAGAGACCATAGATGTTAACTGGGTGAAAGGTTTGTTGCTGTCCTATAGCACACATTGATCTTGTATGAGATGTTCAGTTCCTGTGTGCTAACTGGAGAAAACTCAAATCATTACAGATCAAGCAGCCAGAAGGGTCAGAAGGCCAGTCATTTTTCGCCTCACGTCTCAGTGTATAGTCAAAAAACTTAGATACAATCTACATTTTTACAGGTGAATCTTGATTTTCATATGTGAATAATTTCAGTTTTCAATATTCCAAAAGTATTTCAATGATGATGTGTACCTTTATGATCAAAAAGATAATAAAATCGTAGAAGAATTAAGCTTAAGTTGTAGCTAAATTTTTAAACATAATGCACGCACATATGAAGAATATAATAAAACATAAATTGTTTTACAAAGTCGAAATCATAGAGGCAGAGAGGAGAATAGAGGTTTGTAGTATCTTGAGAGAGTGGGGAATTGAGAGTTACTCCTTATTTGACATTTTTATTTTATGTGGGTTAGGGTTTTGCCAGCATGTATGTCTGTGTGAGGATGCCAGATCTTGGAGCTAAAGGCAGTTGTGAGGTGCCATGTAGGTGAAGGGAATTGAACATCAATCCTTTGAAAGAACAATTAATGCTCTTAACTGCTGAGTAATCTCTCCAGCCCCTGGCATGAAATTTCAATGAGCCAAGGTGAGTAACTCCAGATCCAAGATGAGAAACTATGTTGTGTCTGTGTTCTTATACACTTCAAATTCTGTTCAAAGGACAAAATTGTATGACACATATGTTTATGCACACACATACATACACACACACACACACACACACACACACACACACACACACACACACATAACGAAATAAAGACCTTCTAGACTTTGGCGATAAATCTTATACAGCATCCCACGGTATTCCCTGAAACTAAGCAAAACCTTTAGTCAGTGGCCAAGAATAATTTAACCTCTTAAATCAAAATTTGTAGCTTTCTGGACTAATGCAGTTTTCGGGCTAAAAGAAGAAAGTTTTGCAGATGTATCAAAGTTTGTAATGAGCTATGTGAAAAGATTGGATCATTGTAGAAAAGACATCATGTGCAGTATAATAGAGAAAGTAAAGAGAAAAAGATATTACCAATGCTCAGCACAGTACCACTCTTTAGAAATGTTACAAACATGATCAATCATCCCTTTCCAGCACTGAAGAACTAGAACTCTTTTCTAGGCAATGAGGACATGAGTAGAACTTGAAGAGTTAGCAGTAAACTCTCGCGAATACCTGTTGCTGAGGTAAATGAAAGGCCTATTTTAAGCTGTAAGAAACTGGGAACATGGTTTCTTCACAGAAACATCTCAACAAATTTTGTCAATAATACATCTGCCTCCATACACTAATTATTCAATTCCCCACATGGACAACAACGTACCTGCACTGTCACTGGCTTCTGTCTCTTAAGACTGGTTTGATCCCAGTACTCATATTCACACATGTTCCATAATTACCCATTAATGGGATTTTCGATGAGATTATAACAAACATGATACTCTTTAAAATATATACTCAAGGTACATTAAATACTGTTGTATATCTCCTGACACTTTCAAAGTCCTAGAAATTTTGGTATCTTTTCTTCATTTACATCACAATACAAAAATGCTTCTTCAGAACCATTATAATTACTGACTTCTGTGATGGTCGTTAGTTGAAATTATTTAGGGTTTTCCAAAGTTAGGGTCATACACATATGTCATACACATGCAAAGAATAGCCTATTTGCAACTTTAGCTTGTTGTCCTCTATTAGAGAAAGGAATTTTCTATCCATCTGTCCCCCACCCATGTATTACATCCTTTCAACAAGAGCAGTCTGTCTAAAAGACTGCATCAACTAACACTTGGATGAGCTTACTGATACACACACTTTCCAGACTTATATCAGTTTGAAGAGCTTCTTCATAACTTTGTTTAGCAGTCACAATAAAATTTTTTCCTGGAATTATACCTATTAATGATCATTAAAAATTTCACCTAAAACAACCCTTTCAGAGATATCCTAATAAATTGATAGACATTGAGATTTTTAAGTGAGACATATTAATAAAAATTTCCTTTCTAAGGTAAAGAGAATTTAGAATCAATTACCTTAAGGTACTTTTAACCAGAGCATCATTAATAAGAATTACAATGAAGTGTTTATGCTTTTCATTTATATGAGTAAGCAGTCACTAATACTGCTACATACTTGTTGAAGGTTTCACTCTGTTTATTGATTTAGATCTTAGAGTGAGAGTAGTTTTTATAGTTTACTATATATTTTTCTGTATTGTTAACTCTTCCTCTTACCAAAGAAAGGAATTAAGGTTTACATTCTTAAATGTTTTATTAACAATATAGAAATGAAAATAATTTCTTTTAATCAGTTATGACAGAATTGACCAGCATTCCTTTATAATTTTTTAATTTAACTATATTATTATTTTTCTTTATCCTCATCTGCTAATTCTCCTATATAGCTTACCTTGCTGCCTTTCAAATTCATGGCCTCTTTTATCATTAAATATATACATATGCATGTATCTTAGTTTGGGTTTTACTGCTATGAACAGATACCATGAAAAAGGAAACATTTAATTGGACCTAGCTTACAGGTTCAGAGGTTCAATCCATTATCATCAAGGCAGGAGCATGGCAGTGTCCAGGCAGGCATGGTGCAAGAGTAACTAAAGTGCTGAAAGTTCTGCCTCTTGTTCTGAAGGCAGCTAGGAGAAGACTGGTTTCTAGACAGCTAGGAGGAGGGTATTAAATCCCATGCCCACAGTGACACACCTACTCTAACAAGGCCAGACCTCCTAATAGTGCCCCTCCCTGGGCCAAGCATATTATATATATATATATATATATATATATATGGAGAGAAAGAGAGAGAGAGAGAGAGAGAGAGAGAGAGAGAGAGAGAGGGAATACTGGGACAGCATCTTCATCATCTCTTTATCTGATAGAGGCTAATATCCAAAATATATAAACAACTCAAGAAATTACATACCAACAATTGAAATAACCAAATTTAAAAAATGAGTTTTAGAGGTAAACATAATTCTTTTCAGAAGAATCTCAAATGGCCAAGAAGCTCTTACAGAAATGTACAGTGTCCTTATTCATCAGGGAAATGCAAATCAAAATATGACTCGATTCTATCTTATACCTGTCAGAATAGCTAAAATAAGAAACTAAAGTGATAACACATGTTGATAAGGATTTGGACCAAGGGGAACACTTCTACATTGCTGGTGGTAGTAGAAACTTATACAACCACTTTGAAAATCAATTTGGTGGTTTCTCAGAAAATTTGGAATATTTCTACTTCAAGAAGAAGCTATGCCACTTCTAGGCATTTACTCAAAAGATGTCCCACTATACCACAGGGACACTATGGTCATAGTAGTCTTATTTGTAATAGCTAGAAACTGGAAACAACCTAGATGTCCCTCAACTGAAGAATGAATAAAGAAAATGTAGAGTATCTACGTAATGGAATACTATTCATCCATTAAAATCAAAGACATCATGAATTTTACAGGCAAATGAATAGAACTTGAGAATATCACTCTGAATGAGGTAGCTCAGACCCCAAAGGACATGTGGTATGTACTCACTTTTAAGTGAATATTAGCCATAAAGTACAGGATACCCTCACTACATTCCACATATCCAAAGAAGCTAAATAAGAAGGAAGACCCAAGAGACAATGCTTGAATCTCACTTAGAAGGTGGAATAAAATACTCAAAGATGGAGGGGAAAAACTGGATGAGAGAAGGGACCTAGAGGAGAATGGAAGGCAGGTGCAATCAGGTGGATAGAGAGACAGAAGAGATGGCCAGGGGGCCAGGAAAAATGAATGGAAATATGCAGCTGGTTGGGGTGGAGGGGCCAGGGGCATCTTGAGGACCTGCCAGAGACTTAGTATTGGGGAGGATCCCAGAAATCAATGGGGGTGACCTTACCTAAGATTCACAACAGTGGGGATATGGAATCTGAAGAGGCTGCCTTCTGTAGCCAAGAAGGATCCCTATCTGAGAGATAAGAACACCAACCCACCCACAAAACTTTTATCCTGTATATAAAATTCATCCTGTATAAAAGAAATGCAGGTATGGAGGATGGAGCAGAGACTGCTGGAGGGTGTGTGTGTGTGTGTGTGTGTGTGTGTGTGTGTGTGTGTGCGTATGCATGTGTGTGTGTATTCATATATATGCATACATGCATACACTTACATATATATATATATATATATATATATATATATATATATACATATAATTTCTAAATACAAGCTGCTCAGTCTGTATACTGTTATTTGGATGCATGTTTTTAGGGCTACAGTGTCAGCAACATGACTTCCTAAATCTGAGCTGAGCAAAGAGAACAATAGGCTGAAGTAGATGAGAAAGGACTATAAGGTCACACCCTCCTCAGAGAACAACTACAGGAAACTAAGGGATGCTGAGAGAGGGAGAAATAGTCTTCTGCCATGTCTTTCTCATGCTGTCATACATCCTTGCCGTGATAGACACATATTCTTCTGGTACTGTGTGCTCAGTAAATGTTTTCTTTTCTGAATTTCCTTGGTCATGATGTTTTATCACAGCAACAGAGACCTCCTAAAACTACAACAAAGTTGTAATAATTCCAAGTGAAGCACTGAAATTAAGAATAAAATTGTACAACAACTGCATTAAAATATTTGTAAATGGCATCATGTCACAGATTCAGAGAAAAGATTTGACTAGAATCCCAAATTTAGAAATTGTAAAAAAGTAGCACATTTTAGTTCATGAGGTTAAAATATTTTCTTGCACTTCTTAAAGGTTAATGACATGTTCAGAAACAATATTTTTTTAGTGAAGTGTGACATAAAAGTTGAGGGGAGAATATTGGAGTTAGAAAGGTCTATAACTATGAGGAGGATAGAGAAAGACAGAGGAGGGTTTCGTGAAAGTGGGTAACAAAATGTAAACGTGTATAAAAAATTATATGGACACTTACTATTTTAAAAGCTTCTTAAAATGCAATTATGAAAAAATAGCATTTAAATTGAAGTGTATTATGTGGGTAGACAATGTTCCTGACAGGACCCAGAGAATATTTAAAAATCCCAGTGTCAGGAATGGGATACCTCCTGACTTTTTGGCCAGGGAGGTTTCAGAGGTCTGCAATATAATAAAGCTAGTGCCATTGCTCTTGGTTGTCCAACAGAATTTGAAGGTAAGAGCCATTGCTAAAGTCACCACACACTTTGGTCACATAATATAAAGAAATCAGGCTGGAACTAAGTTGGAATTTTTACTCCTGCTTAACTTTAACAGTGCTAGTAATACCAGAAGAGCTGTGTAGACTGCTTGGGGAGATCATTCACCAATATTCTTACCCAATTGTGAATTCTATGAACCCCCATAGTGACCTGTTCTCTGGTGAAACAGTGGCACAAACATTATGAAGTAACCACCCACTTTCTGATTAAATGAAAAGACTTCTCCAAAGGAAGGGATCTGTGTCTGGTGCTCTCAACCTGGTCAAGAGCCCACATCTGGGAAATAAATTAGTGTTAAGGGAAACCTATCACTACATCGTTAAATGCTCATGAAACCCAACTCACTTCTAAATAGTCACATTTATATTCCAAGATTGGTTCTGTTCTTGGCCTCTGTCAGAGCAACTTCTTACTAAAGTCACATAGTAATTACAGTGGTGATTGTTAATGCAGAGGTTTATAACTAATCGAAGTGCTGAGAATAAGTTGCAAAGGAGTGCAGGATCCTAAATTGCACATTTGTATCACTGACTCCCCAACCCCACAGTCAAGGCTCAGATATCATTGCAATGGCAAGGGGGTGGTTAAGCTAGAAGAAGGGGAGTTGTATAGGAAAACCATGCTTTCTACATGTAACATAACTTAGAGCAACTGTAGTTACCTACCTGTTCAAACCCTGCATGGGGCCTGTCAACCTTTCATCATGGATAGAGGAGAGACACATTAGGCCCCATCACTCACTGAAAGAATACTGTCTGTTAATGGTTGCTTGGAGAGGGAGTGTTTCTTTCCTCAGTTGTGTAGCTGTAAGTCTGCCCATGCTCCAGTAAATGACTTCGCACTCACGCATCTGCTAGCAACCCTAATTATGCTCTGTGGCTCACAGACTAAAAGGAGATTCAAGCTTAGGAAGAGACTTCTGAGGAATAAGAAAGTTTTCAGCAGGAGAGGGAAGAGGAATGAGAGAGAGTATTAAGGGACTAAAATGACTTAAATTCATTATCGACATGGACGAAACAGTAACATACATTGAGAAGAGTTATTGAGATAAAAGTCTAAATTTAAGGTGACAAAAATACCTCAACAGATACTTAAAACTAACAAACAAATAAAGTTAAAAATGGCCCCCAAATCTATTCAAATATGTTCATGTTTATCCATAAGAGAAAAATGCACATTTAAATGTACTAGATACTATTAAGCTTTTGATTGTTTAAATTGGGAAAAAATAAAATAAAAAAGCAGATGACATACTGATACTGATGTTACATCTGTCAGAACATGAAGTCATATAAACATCTGGTAGAAACCAAAATGTGATCTCATGCTTAAATGGCTATGTTAGGTGCTTAACAAGATCTAATAAGACTACAAATTGTACTTGGCATAAAAAAAACTTGTTTATATCAGTTTATTCTAAGAATTTCTAACTAACAAGCGTCACTTATACTTACCAACTGTTAGAAATTTCTAAATTTTCCAATTAAAGACAATGCAATGAACTATGGTTCATAGTCTTCAGTGGAGTGCTTTGTAGCTGTGGAAAAACAGACCCCATGGCACAATAGAAAGACCTTCTAAAGCAAGAAAGGCAGCACACAGGAATATGAAAGGAAAGTTAAGAAGACATGTTTGCTTCTATAAAAGGAGACAACAGAATAAAGCATGAACTTCTTAAACTGATTTCTTGTGGGAAGAAACTCAGCCTAGGATTCATAGAGGTTGGCGTAATTCCTGAGTATGGTCTGTGTTGTATAGTTTTGACATTTGGGGTCTTGAAACTATTCTGCAGACTTAGAATAGCAAAGACACAAAGAAAAGGTGACTCATTTTGTTTCACTCATATAGTTACTTTTAACGGCGGTGGAACAGTGGAAGGGTTTACTGGAGCACTTTCAGGTAATGTCCTTATAAGCTTGGAGAAAGTGATAAAGGGGAAACAAACAAACAAACAAAAAAAAAAACCCAAAACTGCAGACAAATATTGTAAGTCAGAACATGTGTGCCACTGATACCTTAACCCAAAATGAAGACATTTCAAGACTTTCATTGTATGAGCCACTGACCTGAAATCCAGACACTGTTTATGTTGTTAAGGCAACCAGAATGTTTAACCTGACTCCAATAAGCAAACAGCAGGAAAGCAAAATTCTGAGATTTTTTTTTTATTTTTTTAAAAAAATGCCTATATGTTTTGAATGATGTCAAGGGTAGAAAGGACCAAGCAAGTTTAATGAACAGTTGAGAGGATACTAAAGAGACCATGGATTGGAAAAAATATGGAGGAAAACCGTTATAAAAGTCACTAAAGACATTGAAATACAGAGCCAAACAATATAAAATGTTGTGTATTTGAAAACTCTGCCTAACTCTGACTTTTATCTTCTCCCTACATTTATACTCATTCACATCAAACAGAATTGAAAATAGGGTAAAATTCACTTTGTAAATTTCTACATACATACACATATCAAATTTGAAAGGTGCTGTCAAGTATTACTTTTGATTTTAAAAGTTAATAATATCTTCCTAGGAAATCTTGGAAACAGAAAAGTTATATAAAAAAAATGAATCACCGATTAGTGCTGAAACGACAGAGATGAGTTTAAAGTGTTTTGAAGTTTGAGGATAAGAAACAAATTATTCACAATAAAAGAAGAGGACGAACAGACAGAAATATTGATCTATCGAAAGGAATCACCTGCATCTGGCAATCTTGTGCTTCATTCACTATATTTTCCTTCTAGAAAGTGATCTCTGCTTTGAAGGATGAGAAACGATTTGCTGATAACCAATCTCATTAGGTAGATAGATCAATACGTACGTAAGTCAAGTGGCTTGCTGGCATAGACCTACGTGACCTTATTTTTACTTCAATGTATTAAGATTTGCCCTGAACTGTTCATGGGGAGCACTTTGATGGAGACCAAGAAATCTCTGCAAATATGCAGATATAGCCATTGTTCACTTGCGTGCATACCACAGTCGGAAGGAGGAGGGTTTGGGGAGCCGAGACCAGAATTTTCCAGAGAAATTCAAAGCTGAAAAGGATTTGATTGAGAAAAACAAATAAAAACAAAGAAACAAGCCAGAGTTCCCTCTAAAGATCTAACACACCTCCTCCTGGTAAGAAAATACTTAAGTGAGAGGCAGTTGCTCCTTTCCCTGGAACTATTTACCTACAACAGCAGGATTTCACTATGTGAGGCAAGAACCATAAAAGACCATCAGAAAACACAGTATTTACATTACAATTCATAGCAATAGCAAAAGTACAGTTATGGAGTAGTCACGACGATAATTTTATGCTTGTGGGTCAGCACAACATAAGGAACTGCACTATAGGCCTAGAGCGTAAGGAAGGTTGAGAACCACTGACCTACCTGCAGGTTCCTCCCCTACTGGTTCTGCCGCTACTGAGGCAGATGTAGGCAGAACTGCCATAGACCACGTACGGGGCCTGCATCACATTACATCGTTGGAAACAGTGCACAGAACAAAAAGGTTCGTTTCCGCTCCTACCAATTTTAACTTGCAAGCAGTTATGTTTATAAAGAAACGGTAAACTGAACACACATACCTTGTTGTCTCTTTCAACTGTATGGATTTAATACAGCAAATGATCATGCATAGCTGATAAAGAGAACTGGGTGAGGTTAGTCCACCGGCCTTTCTTTTAGCAGAGAGAAATGCAAACGGTGGCTATAATGGGGACGCATTTGTCACACGGAGGCGTCACCGTGATTGTTGGTTTAGCCACAGATGAAGAACCACGCAATGACAAATGGGATTGGCCATCTAACTGGAGAGACAATTTGGTTGTCGCTGATGTTCCTGCAGGGAGGAAGCAAAAGCTACACCCCCACTTTTCTGTAACAGAACTCTCCACTTCTCCCCAGCTGTTTTCTACCACTGCTGTTATGTAGCAAGTGTTTCTGCTGTAAAAATATGCGTGCCGAGATTACAGCTTTTCAGAAACCAATGAATTGCAAAGACAGCCACTTCCTATTTATAAACCACTTTCCTAACATCATTAAAGGCTGCTGGTCTCCTATAAAAGATTTGAGCCATAAAACCTACATCATGCAGTAAAGGTGGTCCCTTCATTCCAAAACCTACTCACTCAGGTCACCTTGGTAAAGGTCACACTATAGATGGAACCCACTATACCAGGATAGGATTGCATTTTGGACTCAAGGGCACTCCTGGCCTCAAGGGGACACTGGACAAAACCAGCATCTGCACATTTTTTCCCAACCAAACTGGAATTTTACCTCACACAATACCTCAAAGCCAGAAAGTGTTTTCAATCTCACACCACAGGTTGAGGTTATGTTATAAATTCTCCTCATATCTGTTCTTACCTGCACACATGAAAGTTCACACACAACTGAACCACTTTGTAGTAATTCTTAGTATTTGCTGTTTCTTGATATTTTCTGATTATCTGTTTTTATTTTTTGCTAACACAATAAAGTGATAGCATTTCCCCTTTCCTTTCATTCCTCCAAATCCTTTTATATACTTCTTTTTGCTCTTCCAAGTTCATACCCTCTATTTTCCATTAATTGTGGTTACACATCTAGAGTCACATACATTCCTAAATACATAAATAGTACCTGTCGATAATTTTAAGGTTGTTTCCTTTTGAAATCTATCAGAGGAAAAGAAACAAAAGCGTTCCGGTCAGAGGCAGTGAGTGGGCTTTTAAAGAAGAGAAGTGGTTTCCTATGCAGCGTGTCCCATTCTTTAAATGACACGTGAGTTGTCTCATGTGAGTACTGCTTTGCTGTCACTGGTGGACACCAAGGGCTAGTCATGTGATTTGGCTGACATACATAACAAATGACCAAACAGATGATCTCCATTCACCAGGGGACTGGAACTGCCAGCTGATAGGGTCTTAGTGAGGACATCCAGGTTGAGGGTCAAGAGCAGCCCAGCCAAATAGACTTCACACATGTCTCTCCTCTTAGATACAGACAAGAGGAATCAGCAGTTTGTTGAATAATGGAGCTGATGCAAAATTACCTTACGAGACTGGACTTCATTAGTGGAAAGTCTTGAGGTCCCAGGAACCACCATCATGCTTTCATGTGAGAGAGTATCAGGAAGAACAGTTGAGTTTACTATAGACAACATGAACGGGATCTTTGGGAAGAGACATTGCTATAAAGAAAAGAAAAGCAAACGGACAAAAAGCTGATAGAATAAAAAAAGCACACAAAAATACATTGAATCTGTTTTGTGGTGGTCAAATACTTCTCTGTAACCTGGAGAGGAACTTCACTGAGAGAGATAATTTAAAGTTAGAGAAATAGCTGTCATGAAAAGGAAAATGAGGGTTGTTCATAAGAGAGACTTCAGAGGAAATTACTCCCAATAAAGGATCATGCTTGGCTATCATATTCTTCCAGAAGGTTCCACATCATGTGATTCAGTTCTACATAGTATATGTATTGTGGAGCAGATTTCTCTGAGATCAAAACATTCTATCTTTCAGGGAAGCACCTTAAAACAGAAAATAAACAGTTCAAAATAGCTCCAGGAAGTCCCTGAAACTTACCAAATTCACTATACCAGTCTCTCCCAATAGTAAATAAGAAAGACTGCTGAGAATCACCCATTGACAAGACGAGTTGAAGACAAGACTTCTTGGAAGAGGTTAAGACCAACTAAATCTCCTGTAAAGGACCCTCTCCAACCAGTTGAGCTGCATGCAGTTTATGTAGCATGCTCCAGGTTTCTAGCTTTTATGAGCTATTGCACATGTTGGGGTGGGCTTTGGTGATGCAGCTGTCTTTGAGTCACTTCCCTTCCTGTAAGTAATGCCTTATCCAAATTTCTATAAGTAACCCCAACAAAATTCATTATTTCACCAAGATGGACTTTGGTGGTATCTGTACTTTCGTCTGTCTTGGGATCCCTACCTGGAAAAAGTAGATTTTCATATATTGGTTCCTCCCAGGAAAAGACTGATGCACAGCAATATGCAACAATGACCATAGAGGAGCCAGAAATGGGCAGGACTATTGAGTTGTACAAAGCACAGCATGCAGTAGCTTCCTTACTCTCCACACTGGCTAGAAAGCTGCAGGGGCTGAGGTTTGATTTCTTTAGGCTGTAGGATGCCCTCCTTAGAAATATTCTCAGCATCTTCTAGGTGCAGGCACTTGGTTTAAATCTACATGTCATCTGCCTCCTTGGTAATCCCCTGCATATAGAATCTTGCAGTAGCTAAAGAGACTTCTTATATGGTTCTAGTTTCTACATGGGTGAGAGGCGGAGACTTGTAGCCTTCTTTCCTTCCTCACTCAACATTTTCTGGATTGATTTTCCTCCTTTTCCTGCTTGCAAACCTCAAGTCAATGTCAGAATTCTCAAGTTGGTAAATATTAAAGTGATAATGCCATTTGCTTATCAAAGTTATTTGATAATTTAGTTTTGGAAATTGTGAAGATATCTGTAATAATCACCTGAATGTTTTAACATCTAAGATGATAGGAATGATTGATTTTTCTTTAATAATTAGAAAGAATTTTGCTCATGTCACTTCCAAAAAAGCAAATCTTTTTACTTTTTTCCAAGAATTTTATTAGAAAATTTAAATTTACACAATGAGAACTAATGTAAGATGAAAGGCCTCAAAATGAAAACAAAATGTAATGGAAATAGTTAATTATGTAGAAATGTGTAAAACCAGAATGCCACAAGGTTGTTGATAGCACTACTAATTAGAAGAGGAAATAAATATGGAAGTAAATGAACAGCAGTTCCTAACAGAGTATAATCAGGGTTTTAAGATTTCTCATAGATGGTCAGAGGCTACTCCAATCAATCACTGCGTTTTGGGGTTTTAAATAAAGAATAGATAGCAATTACTGAGACTTAATTATAGGGTAATTTTCTGCTGAAAGTAATTTTTCCCTACTAATGGGCCCCTTTCTAGTTTCCTGGCATCTGCCCTGACTTGCTTCCTAGATGCACATTTATAAAATGTTAAGAGCTAGGATCCACTTACGGGATTGAATACGGGGTGCTGGTCCCACTGAACCTGGGTTACATCACTACATCTATATTCCATCCATTTTCTGAAAATTGCATAATTCTATTTCTGTGTGACTGAATAAAATCTCACTGTTTATACATTTCATTTTCATTATTCATTTCCCAGTTGATGAACATAGCTTGATTCCATACCCTTGTTATTATGAAGAACAGTAATAAATATAGATAAGTATGTCTGTGGTGGGTTTTAGAACCTTAGTGTATGCTTAGAGTTGAGTAGTGGGTGCTACAGTAGTTCTATTTTTGGCTTATTGAGAAACTACACACTAGTTTGCACATCTATTAATGAAGTAGCCACCATGTTCCACACCTACTCTACCTTTAGTTGTCATTTGTGTTCTTGATGATAATCATTTTGATGGAGGTCAGATAGAATCTCAGAGAAATTTAATTTGCAGGTCCCTAATAGCCAGTGATGTTGAACTGTTTAAAAATATTTGTTGGTCATTTGTATTTCCTCCTTTGAGAATTCAGCTCATATGCCCATTTTTAAAATCAGGTTCTTTGTTTTCTTGATGTTTAGTTTGAGTTTTCTATATATTTTGGAAGTAAATTCCCTGTCAGTTGTACGGTCGGCAAAGAGTTTCTCTCATTCTGGAGGGTGTATCCATTTGATTGAGAGTTTCTTTTGTTATATAAAACTCTTAATTTCATAAAGACCCATTTAAAATTGTAAAAATTAGTCTTTTTACAATTTGCTACACATATAATATGTATTAGTATTATTTAAATTTTTTACAATCTATTTTGATCACATTCTTTCCCCTTACCCAACTCTTTCCAGATCCTCCTCACTTTCCAACCAACTCCAGTTCTTTGCCTTTCTCTCCAAAACAGAAAGAGAGAGAGAGAGAGAGAGAGAGAGAGAGAGAGAGAGAGAGAGAAACAGATGGACAAAAAGCTGGTAGAATAAAAACCCACAAAAATACATGGAATCTGTTTTGTGTTGGTCAAGTACTTCTGTACATGAGACCGGTTCTGGAGTGTGCTTGATACACCCAGTGATCCTTCATTGGAGAAACTGATTTTTCTTTTCCCAGCAAGTGTCAGTTGCAAATAGCTTCTCATTTATGGTTGGTACTTGTGTCCACTTTCTCTTTTCTCTGACGTAATTTTTGTCTGGCTTGAAATTATTCAGTTCTTGTACATGCTGCCACAGTTTCTGTGAGTTCATATGTATATCAGCCTTTCTGTGTTTGAGACACCATTTCCTTTGGCCCATCTGCCGTCCTTGACTCTTGCAGTCTTTCTGCCTTCTTTTGCACATATCTCCCTGAGCCATGAAGTGAGTGAGAGGTTTGATATAAATACACTATCAAACTAAAGAACTCCAAAATTCTCACCCTCTGTACATTGTCCAGTCATGGATACTTGTGTTAATTATTTCCTGCAAGAAGAAGCTTCTCTAGTAAGAGTTGAGTGATGCATTGATTTATTTATATAATTTATTTATTGAAGTTATTTTATTGTTAGCTTTAACAGAATAACAGTAGACTTTCTCTTCAGCCCATAACCTATCTGGTCTCATGTTCTTGGCCACTTTAACAATACTATACATATTTTCATCCCATAAAGTTGGTCTTAAACACAATCAAACAGTAGTGACTTTCTCTATAACATTTGTGCCAGTATCACACCAGTGTATCTTCCAGGCAGGTTGCTGTTGTAGGTCTTAGGATTTGTTTGTAGCTGTGTGATAGTGATGATAACTTTTCTCCTCTAGTAGTGTCCATAGTGAACACTAGTCTGTATGGGGGAAGCTTCTAGTTGGACTGAATTCTCCATGTCCAATGACATAGCTAACTGTTGTCTTTAGTGGTAGGGCCTTACCACCAAGTTATGAAGAGTAATCAATTTTCAATAATCTGTGATGTTTAGTAGTCTGTCAGAATCCATTGGCCAATTATAATTAAGATATAATTAATTTCTTATATATATATATATATATATATATATATATAATATATATAATTGAAAAGGGTGTTGTTAGTTGTCTGCCCCCATATTTACCCCTTTTCCCTACTCTTCCATCCCCTTCCAAATTTCCTCATTAATTCTCTTATTTGTTTTCCATTAATCCCTTTATAACACTACATTCTGTTTCCCTGATCTAGGAAGATTCCCTTCTATGCCCCGGTCCTTTACTAGCTACCAAACTTCTGTGACTTTTATAGTTGACATACACATATCTAAAGCATTAAAATTAATATCCACAAGTGAGAGTCTCGAAAACAAGCATGTTTGTCTTTTTGGGTCTGGGCTACTTCTTCATGTGGTTGTTTCTAGCTCCATCCATTTATCTGTAAATTCCATAATTTCATTTTTCTTAACAGTTTAATAACATTCCATTGTGTGAGCACAACATGTTTCTTATCTATTCATCAGCTGAGAACTTCTATACTATTTTCACTTTCTTACTATCATAAACAGAGCAGCAATGAGCATGTATGAGCAAGTATCTCTGTATTAGATGTAGAGACTTTTGGGTATATGCCCAAGAGAGATATATCTGGATCTTGTGATAGGTCAATTTTCTGCTTTTTGCGGAACCTCTATACCGGTTTCAATAGTGTCTGTGATAGCTTACATCCCCATCATCAATGCGTAAGTGCTGCTTTTCTCAGCTTCCTCTCCAGTATCTGCTGTCATTTGTTTTATTAATCTTGGCCATTCTGGGTATACTCTCAAAGTTGTTTTAATTTGCATTTCTCTGGTAGTTAAGGAAACTAAATAATTTTTAAATATTTTTCAGCCATTGTGATTCATCTTTTGACAGTCCTGTGTTTTCTTCTATACTTTTCATCACTTCATTTTTTTTGCCGTTTGGCTGTTGTGAGTTCTTTGGATATTCTAATAATAACCTTACGGTTGAAATTTTTATTTTCAATTTTCAATTGAAATAAAATATTTTCCCCATTCTGTAGGATTCCCTCTTTGGTTGAGTGATGGTGCCCTTTTCTGTACAGAAGCTTCATTAGCTTCATAGAAATTTATTTATTTATTTATTTATTTATTTATTTATTTATTTATTTATTTATTTATTTATTTTTATTGGTTATTTTATTTATTTATATTTCAAATGTCCCCCCTTCCCAGTTTTCCCTCTACCAGTCCTCTATCACCTCCACCTTCCCTGCCTCTATGAGGGTGCTCACCCACCCACCCACCCACCCACTTCTGCTTCAGCGCCCTAACATTCCTTTACCCTGGGTCAGCGAGCCTCCACAGGACCAAGGGGCTACCCTCCAAGTGATACCTGCTAAGACAGTCCTCTGCTACATACCCAGGTGTAGCTATAGATCCTCCCATGTGTACTCTTTGGTTGGTAGTTAGTCCCTTTGAGCTTTGGGGGTTCTGATTGGCTGACATTGTTGTTCTTTCTATGAGGTTGCAAACCCCTTCAGCTCCCACAGAAGAGATGGGGGAGAAATACAGAGGGTCTGATGTTTGAAAGTAGGTTTGTAAGCAGTAGGGGAGGGGAACCTGGGGGCAGCCACTAGAAAGTTCGAGATGTCAGAGACCCAAAAGTTTCCTAGGACCCAACAAGGAGGACATTAGCTGCAATATCCAACAATGGGGAGAGAGAAACTGTAGAGACCATATCCAGTGGATAGGCACGTCCCCCGGTTGGCAGACAGGGCCACCCACCCACTTCAAAAATATTATTTCATAATCCTCCTGTCAAAAAGAAATGCAGGGACAAAGAGTGGAGAAGAGATTGAAGAAAAGGCCATTCAGAGAATGCCCCACCTAGGGATCCATCCCATCTGCAGACAACAAACCCAGACATTATTGTTTATGCCAAGAAGTGCTTACTGACAGGAGCTTGGTATAGCTGTCCCCTGAGAGGCTCTGCCAGATCCTAACCAACATGGATGTGGATGTACACAGCCAAACATTGAACTGAGCTCAGTACCCCAATGGAGAAGTTAGGGCAAGGGCTGTTGGAGTCCTGCTTATTAACAGTTGGTCTTCATGTCTGTGTTACTGGTGTCTGTTCAGAAACTCCATTGTTATATGAATGAGTTGCAGCTTAGCCCTCATTTTGTTCTTTCAGATTCAGGGTATCTGGTCTTCTATCCATTTAGAGTTGTGTTTTGCACAGGATAATAAATACAAATCAATTGTCATTCTTTTCTAGGCAGTCACTCTTTTTCAAAGATGCCATTTGTTAAAGATGCTTTTTTTCTTCTGGTGTGTATATTTTGGTTTCTTTATCAAATTCCAAGTGTTCATAGGTATATGACATTATATTTGGGTCTTCAATTCTATTATATTGATCAACATATCTGGTTTTATGCTAGCACAATGGTATTTTTGTTACTATAACTCTTTATACAACTAAAAATCTAAGATGGCGATACCTCCAGCAGTTATTTTATTATTCAGTGTTGTTTTAGCTGTCCTGGTGTTTTTTGTTTGTTTCTATGTGAAGTCTGAGATTGTTTTTCAATTTTTGTAAAGAATTGTTATTGAATTTGTATAAAGATTTCACTGAATTTGTAGATTGACTTTGGTAGGATGACAGTTTTCACACTTTGACTTACTGTGTTTTTTATTTCCAACATTCCAGTCTGATCTTTTCTCAGCATTTCTCTTTCCACAGTGAAGTTTTTTCATATCACAAAACAACAGTCTTATTTCATTCAGCTGTTCGTTTATGTTCTCTTGGGTCTCTTTCAAGAATCCATCTTCTTCTTTGAGTACTTTAAACATTCTTCTAATCCTTCTTTCAAGTTCCTTTTCTGGGCTGTCATTTAATTTAATTTAACTGGAGGCTGTTACTGCGTGATTGATCATTTTTTTAAGGCATCAGATTGCCTTAATTTTTGTGTGGCTTGTGTTTTTTTTATTGAAACTTGCCCATTTGGAACTAGCTTGTGGGGTTAAATTTATTTCACTCTTACTCTATTTCAGCAGCTGTTTATGTGGTTCTTGAGGTTCCAGTCTGTAGTTATCACCAGAGTAACAGATGGAACTAGAGTGTCTCTTGCATGCTGTGTTCACTAAGATGATAGGCCAAGCCTACAGGGAATCTGTACTCATTAGAACAATGGGCCAGCCTGGAGTCACCAGTGTGTGTTGTGCTCATTGGGATGATGGTTGAGGCTTGTGCTTCCCATGTTCATAGCTTTCATCTAAGCAATGGGAAAGACTTGAGTCTACTGGCAAGATTGGCTCACTGGGGTGAACAAATTATTTTTAAGACTCTCAGTTCTATAACTGGTGAAAGAGACTACCCTCAAGATAGAAAACCTAGGAAAGAAATCAGGAGTAATGGATGCAAGCATTACCAACAGAATACAAGAGATAGAAAAGAAAATCTCAGGCACAGAAGATACCATAGAAAACATTGACACAAATGTCAAAGGAAATGCAAAATACAAAAAGCTCCTAACCCCAAACAGAAAATCCAGGACACAATGAGAAGACCTAACCTAAGGATAATAGGTATAGAAGAGAGTGAAAATTCCTAACTTAAAGAGCCCGCAAATATCTTCAACAAAATTACAGAAGAAAATTTCCTCAACCTAAAGAAAGAGATGCCCATAAACATACAAGAAGCCTATAGAACTCCAAATAGATTGTACCAGAAAAGAAATTCCTCCTGTCACATAATAGTCAAAAGAAAAAATGCACAAAACAAAGAAAGAATATTAAAAGCAGTAAGAGAAAAAGGTCAAGTAACATATAAAGGCAGACCTATCAGAATTACACCAGACTTCTCACCAGAGACTATGAAAGCTAGAAGATCATGGGCAGATGTTATACAGACTCTAAGAGAACACAAATGCCAGCCTAGACTACTATACCCAGCAAAATTCTCAATTACCATATATGGATAAACAAAGATATTTCATGACAAAACTAAATTTACACATTATCTTTCCACAAATTCAGCCCTAAAAAGGATAATAGACGGAAATTGCCTACACAAGGAGGGAAACTACACCTTAGAAAAAGCAAGAAAGTAATCTTTCAACAAACCCAAAAGACGATAGCCACACAAAAATAACAGGAAGCAACAATTACTATTCCTTAATATCTCTTAACATCAATGGACTCAATTCCCCAATAAAAAGACATAGACTAACAGACTGGATATGTAAACAGAACCCAGAAATTTGCTGCATATAGGAAACGCACCTCCGTGTCAGAGACAAACACTACCTCAGAGTAAAGGGCTAAAAAACAATTTTCTAAGCAAATGGTCCCAACAAATAAGCTGATGTATCCATTCTAATATCGAATAAAATCAACTTTCAATCAGAAGTTACCAAAAAGGATAAGGAAGGACATTTCATACTCATCAAAGAAAAAATCTACCAAGAAGAACTCTCAGTTCTGAACATCTATGCTCCAAATGCAAGGGCACCCACATTAAAAAAAAACTTTACTAAAGCTCAAAGAACAAATTGCACTTCACACAATAATAGTGGGAGACTTCAACACCCGACTCTCAGCAAGGGACAGATCATGCAAATAGTAACTAAAAAGATACACAGTGAAACTAACAGAAGTTATGGACCAGATGGATTTTACAGATATCTATAGAACATTTCATCTAAAACAAAAGAATATACCTTATTCTCAGCATCTCATGGTACCTTCCCCAAAACTGACCATATAATCGGTCTAAAAACAGGCCTCAACAGATACAAGAAGATAGAAATAATCTCATGCATCCAATCAGATCACCACAGACTAAGGCTGGTCTTCCATAGCAACAAAAACAACAGAAAGTCCACATACATATGGAAGCTGAACAACTTGGTCAAGAAAGAAATAAAGAAAGAAATTAAGGACTTTTTAAGAATTCAATGAAATACTCAGCTCTGAGTGCCTCCAAGAAGAAACTTGAGTGAGCATATACTAGCACTTAACAGCACATCTGAAAGTTCTAGAACAAAAAGAAGCAAATACACCCAAGAGGAGTAGACTGCAGGAAATAAACTCAGGGCTGAAAACAATCAAGTAGAAACAAAAAGAAGTATACAAAGAATCATCAAAACCAGGTTCTTTGAGAAAATCAACAAGATAGATAAACCTTTAGCCAGACTAACTAGAGGGCCCAGGCACAATATTCAAATTAATAAAATCAGAACTGAAAAGGGAGATATAACAACAAAGCTGAGAAAATTAAAAAAATCATCAAGTCCTACTACAAAAGCCTACATTCAACAAAACTGAAAAATCTGAATGAAATGGACAAGTTTCTAGACAGATACCAAATACTAAAGTTAAATCAGGATCAGATAAACCATCTAAACAGTCTCATAACCCCTAAAGAAATAGAAGCAGCCATTAAAAGTCTCCCAACCAAAACAAAAGCCCAGGACAAGATGGGTTTAGTGCAGAATTCCATCAGATCTTCAAAGAAGACCTAATACCAGTACTCTTCAAACTATTCCAAAAAATAGAAACAGAAGGAGCACTACCCAGTTCATTCTATAAAGCCACAGTTAAGCTGCGTATTCTCTGTTGGAGAATGAACGGTTTCTGTCTAATTAGGAATCTGTCACATTTTCCTTCCATAGAGGTCTTCATAAGAGATTTTTTTCTACTTCTATTATTGTTTACTGTTCCAAATAGATTTTAATAACTGAAGAGAAAGGGAGAGGGAAAGGGGACGGGAAAGAGAAATAAACTAGGAGGAGAGCAAGGAGTGGAACCTGCAATACGGCAATTAATTATGAAGATATAACATTGAAAAATATGTTAATGAAATGATAACATATTCATACTATATATGTACTGAATATTAGACTCGAATGACATTAAGCAATTGCTGTATTTTTAATAAAATATAGAAGCAGTTAAAGTGGAAAGTGGTACTATTGTATCAGAATAGCAATCCTATGTGTTCCTGAAAGATGATGATACTAAAACCTGAAAATAATATATAATCTAACAATAACATGATTTCTTTCTGCAGACAATTAATATATATGTACAGACACAGAGACTACACACCCCACTAAACTGAAAATGTGGGGAAACTAGCTGCTGTTTCAATGCAACTGGACTTGGAGACCCCACATTTTAAGATGTGCTTGTATACACTTTGTAAATTTTGTGTAAGTCACTTAAATCTTGCCATCTATCAAGTTATTTGGAATATGGCCAAACCGAACAATCTGCTGCCCAGAGAATTAAAGGTCAGAGTGCCCAATTGCAAAACAACGCTGTGGGAGGGCACTGTGGCTCTCCTGCTACTCAGGCCTTTGGTGAGTAATGTCTATTGATGTTATTAAGTCTGCTTTGAACTAGTTTCACAATGTAAACTAGTCTGGAGTTAGAATTTTTAACTATTTGAGTGACAGTCAAAATAACTCTCATGTGGTTTTTCTTTAATAACTATAATATTGAAACACAAGAGTAACCTAAGAATTTTCGAAGGAAGAATGTCAATCATGAGAATTTGGGAATGTGAACAAATCCTCTTGGCTCCTGTTACCCGTGGCTAAGTATGATTGAGCCTTGCACGCCAGGCTGATGTTTTCTCCAGCCTCCATTTTCAGCTATTAATCTCATTATGCATTTTGCTCTTGACACTAAATGACTCAAAATTTAGCAAAACATTACCCAGACTCTTGAAACACAGAGTCTTTGTTTTCTTGTGTGAAAGCATGTAGATGTGAGATAGAATTATAACCTCTTGTGGAATGGCTGTAGGACTGTGGTGCCCTTGTATATCTATAGATGTGTATACATGAGGTTTAATTATGAGCCTGCAGTGCCTGCCTGCCTGTCACAGTTGGCATTTCAGTGGCATCTCCTTCTGTACCTATGATACGCACCCCAGGTAAGAGAATCCAACTTGCTTTGATGGCTGCTTTCTCATTAACCCAATGCAGACCCCTGTTTGTGGACAGTTCTTCTGTTGTCTGTTCTACCTTTCAATTTTCCTCACCCTTTTTTTTTTTCATCTTGAAAGTTTAGATATTTCAAGTGGCCTGTTTTACCTTGTTCAACAAAATTTACTAAAATGATAAGATACTGAGAGTAAAAATGGGCTATTGTGGTATACATGCCTAATTCCAGCACACAGGTGAGAGAAGCAGGCAGATCTCTGGGAGTGTGATGTCAGTCTGGTCTACATAGGAAGTTCCAAACCAGCCAAGGCTACAGAAAGATCCTGTCTCAAAATAAGAATAAAAAACCCACCACCAACAACAAAGCAAACAACAACAATAAAAAACCCAACAGCGACAAAAGAAATGATACTGAAAGTAAATCACTGGTGTATTATTGGCAAAAAGAAAGAAAACAAGATATGGGAACCAAGGTTCTCTATTCATTTATTCATTTATTTATTCTCTTATTTAACAAATATGTATTGAGTGTCTATTACAGTGACTAAGAGTTCTTCCTCTCTCTATGTCTTATATTTCAGTGATGACTAGTATTCAGAAAACATATATATGAATATAATAATTAATATCATAATTCCATAGAGACAATGGAAGAGTGTGGCCCTTAAAAGACAAGGCTTGACTAATGTGTTAATTAATAACGCAGTCCTGCCTGAGTGTGGAAGCTCACTTTAGTGACAGGGAGCTTGTAACTTGAAGGTCAGGACTCGGGAAGTCGTTTAGACCATTAAAGAAAATGGTCTTCAAGCAAGTGTGGCTGATGTGCCATAAACCACAAACATAAGCTCTCTTGAGATGGCTGGCCCTATGTTTCTATTAGTCGAGACCTTTGGCAGAGAGCCTATGGCCCACATGTGTTTGTAAGGAGGCACAGGAACCTATTGGTTCCTGCCTCTGATGTTCGAGTGGTAGTGCCTGGCTGAGCCAGGAAGCTGCATTTGGATTTCTTTCACTTTTCATGTGTCTGACATTGGAGATGACCATCACGATGCTACCATCCTAATAGACTGTGCAAGACACAAGTATATGTGTTAGGAATGAGTGGCTCCTTCAGCCATCAGAGCAAATTACCTATAAACTGTGGGAAAAAAAGAGAGCCTGTGTCCTTTAGCAGTTCTTTCACGTCCTTTATATTATATCCTGTCTCATTCATTTTCTAACTCTATGCCCTCTAATGATTTGTCTTTTGTTAGCTTATTCACCTGGAAAAGATGCAAGGCAAGTAGGGAGAAGGCATTAGAGACTAGCCAGGATAGATAATCAATGCCCACTTCCCAGAACCCGTCCAGTCCTGACTCCTGACCAGAGGTGTAGCATCAAATCCGCTCCCCCTGTGCAAGTTTATCAGAAAAGGACCCTGAATTATTAGGCACTTGCTTTCAACCCTCATGGGTCTCATGATTGCCACTTTAGCCTGTATGAATGATCTACGATTGCAGTTGCTCAATTATTATTTTCGAAACAAGCAATGATATTACTTCTTAACTTTAACGTCCTTCAGCATGAGGCCTGGCTGTCTACAATGATGCAAACAGCTGTTGCAAGTTCTATTGTTTTTGCTTTCTGACTACACCATCAAGGACAGATGATGAAAGTGTCTTCAAGGCTTATTTGATGTTTACAATGGATCATGAATATTCAGATGCTGGAAAAGAGAAGGCAACCATACACCAGGTTTCCAAAGGCTCAATATGGGGAAAATAAAGTCAGACATGTATTCAAATCTCAGTCAGTATCTGTCTCTTCCAGTCCACCTGAAGGAAGGGAGAAGGCTTCACTTGGGTATTTGGTTAGTGCAGATGATACTCATAATTGAAGATGTTGTAGGGTTAAAACTGTCAAATTCATTGAATAGAGATATGACATCAGTGGACCTCCCTCATGCTGGTTTCTCTGTCTGTTTTCATATATGTCTCACAGTCATTTTCAAATCATTTCCTCCTCATTCATTGCCTCACAGTCAATATAACATAATGAGTATCTAAACTGTAGCACCCAAATCTGTTTTTCTGTTCAAATAAAGCCACAAGAAGAAAAATTATCACAGAATATTTGTAAAAAAGTAGTAAGCTAATAAAACACATGAACAATATATGATGTTTTCCCCTCAGAAATTCTAGATTTAAGTGTGTATCCCCACATCAGGAGAGCTGAAAGTGCTATTTATATTTATATTTTTATTTTATTTATTATATTTATATTTATATTTATATTATATAAAGTAAATATTATATTTACTCATAAGAATATTTTTGAATAACTGCTATTGATAGGTCAAAAATGATAAAAAATGTGTCATCTAGGGAGTTTAATAAATTCTATCACAGTTACACAAAGAAAGATGAGGTAACAAATGTAATTTATATGCAAATATCTCCATAATGTATTTTTAAAGAAAAAAGTATTTGTATCTAAATAAACACAAACTAATCCCTCTGAAACCATGAGCCTAAATAAGTATTTCGTCCTTCCCATTGTTTATGTCAGGTACTTTGCTAGCAAAAGAAGTAAAACCAACTAATATAGAAAAATGCAGTCTGTGAAATAAGGCAAATATATTCATGCTGAAAAAGGAAGAAAATAATTTGCAGCCACAAACTGTGTGAGTGTTTTCTTCTAACAGTGGTGAAAGTGAAACTATTATTTTTTATTCTGTTTTATTCATCTTTTTTACTATAGGAAAAATCCATAGTCCCTGTGCTAGAAAATGTAAGCAAAGAAGAAAATAGCATGGTTGGACAACCAGAAAACTAACTGACCTTTTCACTAACCAGTATATTCTTTGTTCCCCACAAAAATATGAGTATATCAAAAGAACAATTAATATTGCTTCTCTCTCTCCCTCTCTCTATCTCCTTTTCTTCTTCCCTATTTGTCTTTCACAGACACATGCATATGTACACACACAAATGCATGCACACACACACTCCTTTTATACACACACATAGAAATCAGTCAAATTCATATTTGGTCACTTTTAGACAGTTGATAGTTGTATAATATACAGTAGTACCAGAATTTACAAAGAACAGCTGGAAGATGGAAGAACATCTGTTTTGCAAATCAGCCAAGCTTTAGCTACAGTGCCCCTGCTTATCAGGCTAGTTTTATGACCCCAACACCTGGAATGCAGATATTTTTGAAGGATCTCATGCCAGCCTCATTCCATCCCCTGAAGATGTGGGACTCTAGATTCCAGTTCACTCAGTGAAACCACCACCTATTGTTACTGTCCTGAGAACACTTCCACTTGGACTGAATGCCAGCACACATTTCCCTCAACATGCTATTGTATTTTCCCCTATTATTATCAATTTTGGAATGTAAAATAGTAGTCACAATTACTCTAATCAATGAGGAAAAGTTAGACAATCTTCACTTGAGTATTTTTTCTTAGAAAATAATAAAATTCACAGTAGATAATTTTTTCTTAATACGTGAACACACCCCATACACACACACACACACACACACACACACACACACACACACACTGTAAGTTAGAAAGGAATTATCTTTTAACCTCATGAGCTGATTATTTAGGCCCTTATATAAATTAGTCAGCAGAACTCGATTATTTCACTAATTTCAAACAACAACAGAACTCCTTTCCTGTTTAGCACTTCATAATTAGACTTGTCTTTGCTGGAGTCTATTTGCCTTGCTCCAGCATGTCTCATTTTTCTCAAATCTCAGCCAAGGTTTCTGTTATTGTTATTCTACAATTGGATGTGCATATTAAGAGCCTTAGTGGTTTGAGATTTTTGACCTGTGGATCTGAGATGAGACTGGAGAGTCTGAATCTTTATTAGACACCTCGGAGGTGATGATGCGTTATTAAATTTGGAAATGATCGCTTATAGTCCTTCCGCTCCCATGTAGCAACGTGAGTTCTGCTGCCCATCTGTTAGTGTTCTTTCATCGAAAGTGCTGCTTTCCTGGCTCTTTGAGAACCCCAGAGAACTCTCTGTATCCCTAAGGTTTAATTTTTCCTCACTGTGGGAAGAACAGCAATCTCATTATCTTTTTTTGGGGGGTGGGGGGGAGTTGGAACTTAAGCCTCCTACAAAAAACTCAAAATGTACACTGTCTTCTCACTAAGATACTCTAGCTTCTTATATACAACAAAATTAATAAAACATAATAAAATTTGATTAACCAAAAGATTAATGAATATTCCAATTTAATAAACTCCTGGTGCATTTGGGTGTTATTACCTCAAAGGTTAATTATAGTCAGGCCCTTAGTAGGTGCGACTGAATCTTGATTTTAGACCCAAGGATTGATATTATGACTTTATTATAGGTACCTTTTCATCCACATTTTGTCCAAGAGATAAAAAATATATTCAATAACTAAATTATCTCTTTAAGATTTTTAAAGTGCATTTCAAGCCATATAGCATTTCAGTAATTTCTCTGTATTCCATGAAGCTACAGTTTGATGAAGATTTTGTTTTGTAAGTAAAATTTTAAAATATAAAAAAATGGAGTACCTGCTTTCAAGAACTCTGAGCTGAAGAACCTACCTCTTCTTCAGGCTGAGCTACAAATTCTGTTTCTCAGGATCAGAAATTCCTGAGCCAGCTGCTATGTGCAGTGCTGAAACACAAAACATATGGAGAGGTGATAGGAATGGTCCATCTTTCCTTATTTATGTTAGATGGCTGGAGTAATGTTTATGGGATGAGGAATTTGTTTAAGTGAGTGCCCGAGTGTTATGAATTTCTTGTCACACTTTGTCTGGATCCACTATTGATATAGTGAACCAAGATCAGTAGACACATGCTCACATGCAAACACAGGCAGTAAAATTTGTGCAGCCATATATATCTCAAGAGAGGTTGTTCTCTTTGTGTGTGTGTACTTAGGGAAATCTTTAGACATTAAGGTTTCTACATTTATTTTGTGAGACTGAAGGCAGATTAGAAGAGTGGATTGTGAGTGTAAATAAAATAAATATTTATCACAAAATCACAGCTATGAAAAACACTGCATGCTTGAAATTAAAATTGTTTAATTGAGTATTTTCTTTCTAAACGGACAAAAGATTTACTTGCTACCCAAAAGTATTTTGAAAAGCAATTTGCTCTTTTCCTTAATTTTGAAATCATCCATTCAAGGTAAGCAATGTACAGAGAACTATGTGGTAAATATGAGCGAGAATATAAAGATCTATTATTGTGTTCCTGGAAACTGTTAAGCAGAGAGCTTGACCTCACTATTTGTTAGACCTTGTCTCAATTTCATCTCCTGTTGCTGTGATAAAATACCCTGGTAAAAGCAGTGTAAGGGAGAAAGGGATTTATGACTCAGAATTCTGGGTCACAATGAATCATTGCAGGGAAGTTAGCATGTTAGAAACTTAAAGCAGCTGGTCAAATTGCATTCACAGTCAAAAGCAAAGAGCAATGAAACACACACACACACACACACACACACACACACACACACACACCTCTTTCTCTAATCTTAGGCAGTTTGGAATCATCTTCCTAAGGAATAGTGCCACCCAAAATGGACAGTTCTTCCCACTTCAATTAACATAATCAATGTAATTCCCCATTAACACTTTCACAGACTTACCTAATCCAATCAATCCTTCACTAAGAATCCCTTCCAAGGCTGTCCTAGGTTGTGTCAAGTTGGTAATCAAAACAGTCCTTCTTCAATTCTGAGAATGAAAAGTTCTCTGCCTACTATATTCTTATCAAATTAACACATTTTGTTCAGAGAAGTAGGGTGATATTCTGACTGTGTCTTGACTAAGACTCAGGGTGTTATTATGTTTAGTTCTGTTTATTGTATTTGAGTTATGTGACCTATAATACATTTTTGCAAATCCCGGGAGTTCATAACCTCCAGGTTATGTTGGCTGAATGTAGTGGTTCAAGAGTTGTCCATACAGGGAAATCCTGCAACCTAGGTATATAGTAATGCTAGTCAATTATTTCTTATGTAATATAACACATTTAGTTGTATTTATTTATTGCTGATTTTACAGTAATTGAAAACTAAGGTAAAGCATTTAAAAGTTTGACTTATTAAAATCAAACCAAACTCACTCATCTAAGCTGTTAGTCTTTTAAATGATGTTGAGAGCTCTTAGTAATGGCTTTTTCATGATTATTATTTGTGCTACCTTGTTGGTCTATTTAATGACAAATTAATATACACATGTCTACTTGTTTCTGTACATGTATGTTAATATGGTTTTGAGAATTAACAAAATCATCTATATGATAAATATTAATTTATATCAATGTAACTGAAGTGTATATATAGAAACATCCCATAGTGCTCTGTGAAATATCAAACATACGTTTCTCACTAAACAATGTTCCAATTAGGGCTAAAAAGGGTAATCCATGACTTTATAGAATAACCAATAGCTGGTAGAATATATTTAAGAGAAGAAACCTGCACTATATATTAGGGATTCTGTTTCTGATCATGATGGGCTAGTTATACACTCCTTTAAGAGCAGGAACACTGCTGGAGAAGATGGTTTAGGAAACCTCATTGAAATGACTAAGTAGTTAAAGGCAACAATGTGGATTTAAAGTGAGCCCTCCAGTTGTCCAGCTTAACTTTAAGAGAGTTCCTAGGCTGCCATCTGGGAAGGAGAAATAGGCTGAACCTGATAGACTAAAGTTGAGAAGATACAGTTAATGTTCCATGAAATAAGCTAGTTTTGACAGAGGAGATACTGAAAAAGCCAAAGTCTGCAAAGAGAAGAACTAAAATTCAGCTGAGTATTCAGCTGGGAAAGCTCCTCCCATGTATAAGAGAGCTGCCCTAGGCTGGGAAAGCTCCTCCCATGTGTAAGAGAGCTGCTCTAGGCTGGGAAAGCTCCTCCCATGTGTAAGGAAGCTGTCCCAGACTGGGAA
>JANHMN010000007.1:65837106-65848484 GCA_030674055.1 Rhabdomys pumilio
CTGGGAAAGCTCCTCCCATGTGTAAGGAAGCTGTCCCAGACTGGGAAAGCTCCTCCCATGTGTAAGGGAGCTGCCCTAGGCTGGGAAAGAACACTTTGTAAAGGCTGAAAAGGCCAGGTGCCCAAAGATCATGCGGAACTGGCATTTGCAGCTCTTCCCATGAGACAAACTAATGGTTTCTTCAGAAGAGTACTTCGAAAGATAAGAGCCTTATGTCTATGCTAACAAATAATTAGCTTTAGAAAGAGTAACACTTTGTTTCTATGTAACTCTGCTTAGATATAAACATTGAAAAGGATCAGACTGGACTTTAGTAATTTTCTGTATTAAGAAATAAAGCTGGAGACATTTACAAATGTCCCAAAATACCCAGGATCCAAGAAGGTGACATTTATAATGTCTGCTATCCAATCAAAAATTGTCAGATGTGGAAAGAAGCAGGAATATAAACCCTGAGTTAGAACAGAAGGTAAGTCTGAAATCAATATCTTCAGATTTTTCATTTTAATAGTTGAAAAGCAAGATCAAGCTCAACCCAAAGTAAGCAGAAATTAGAAAGAGAAATATAAAAGTTCCGTGCAGAAATCAGTGAAGTTAAAAAAAAAAAAAAAAAGAAACAGAAATATTTGGGTGAAATCAGTAAAGCACAAAGCTTGCTCAGTAAAAACATCAATAAAACTGATAAATTTCTAGCTAGAATGATCAGAAAAAGGAAAGAATCTGGAAGTGATCAGTGTATAATAACACAAGAGAGGTGACAATACAACAGGCTTTATGGACATGTAGTGGGTAGTAAGGGTATGTTTCCTTCAACAACTTTGTGTCAATGTATTCGATACAGCTAAGGGAATTGAGAAAGCCTTTAGTGCTCCAGTGAATGATTATCCAAGAACCATGTGATTGATATACATTATTAAATAAATTGAATTTGTTATTTAAGACTTCACAAAACAAGATTTTCAACTTCTGATGATTTCATTTATAAATTCTACCAATTTGTATTAAAGGAGTAATTTTACACTGGTATCAGGAAAGTCTGGTACTGGTTCTTCATCAGTCCTTCTATAAAACTGCAAAGGATATGATTCAAATTTCTCTTCTGTTTTCTGTGATAAAAGCAGCTTTGGGAAAGAGAATGTTTATTTGGCTTATACTCAAAGGTCACAATGCATCTTGGAGGGAAGTCAGGGCAGAAAATCAAGCAAGTTTTGGAACAAAAAACCACACATAAACACTTCTTACTGGCTAACTCACTGGCTTATGCTAATCTAGCTTTCTTATACTGCACAGACTTACCTGCCTAGGGATGGTGCCACCCACAGTGGGCTGTGAACTCCCAACTCAGTCATCAGTCATAACATTTTATCACAGACATGGCCACAGACCACTTTGATCTGGACAATTCCTCAATCAAATTTCTTTCTTTCCAGATGGCTAATCAGACATTCATGAAGCATGTTTAGAGCCTAAGTTAGAGCCTAAGGATTTAATCATCATAGTGGGTACTCTCCAGCTCTTTCCATTTTTATAAAACTATGGTGCTGATATAGTTTTTCCCAAAATATTTAGAGTGCTTTAAGTTTTTTTCTATTTAACCACAAAAAATATACACTGAGCATAAATATTCAGTTAAACTCATTATTATAAAGACCCCAAAACATCCAGATGAATAAATGTATTGTTATTAGCTTCTCAGACACCCTCTGTTACCATAAACCTTTGTTCCCAGAGTTAGAGCCTTGATTTATGATTTTACTATGTACATAAACATTTTCCATATAATTAATTTGGCTTTGATTTTGTCAAGGATTTTGAAATATCCTTTGGGTGATGTGATGGTTAGTTTTGACTGTTACCTGAATCACTGTGTGAACAGTTTCACTGAGGGATTGTCCATGTTGAACTGGCTTGTGGTCATGTCTGTGGAAAAGTGTCTTACATTAACTAACAGTGGGAGGGAGGGCCCATCCCCACTGTGAATGGAACATTTCTTCAGGCTGTGGCTCCTGAACTGTACAAGAGCAGAGAAATCAAGCTGATCACGAACAAGCACACATGAACCCAGTCATTTCTCTCTGTTTATGACAGTGCGTGCACTCTGATAGACTGGATGAAGTTGTAGCCTTGGCTTCTCCCAATAATAGATTTTTATCTGGAACTATGAGCTGAAATAAATGTCTTTCTTCCCTAAGCTGATTTTGTCAGATTTTATCAAAACAGCAGAAATGAAACTAGACACATGTCTATATTACAATCCAATCACACTACTGATTATTTATTTGGCAAATGTGGTGTATATCTCAACATGCTTTTACTTCAATAAATTTTCACTATTTTCTCTATTGATATTTGCCATATTTTATTCTGGGCTTATTTTGTCACCTTATATTTTTACATGAGCAAATATTCTTTTATTTTAACTACATTCTTGTAATCATTTATTAGCATATACTAATAAAGCAGATTTTGTACATATTATTGTACCTAGAAAATGATCTGAAGTTCTTGTTTACTCTTCTATTCCATTCTATTCTTTGGTAAATTTTTTGGTACAAATAACATCAATAGTGAAATTTTTATTTGTATCTTTAATTCATAGTGTGTGTGTGTGTGTGTGTGTGTGTAAATGTATGTGTTTTTTTACTGTGTGAGTTAGAATTTTCAGTAAAACTGTGAAAAGTATTAATATTATATAGCACTTTTTTGTTGTTGTTTTTTTTTTGTTTTTTCGAGACAGGGTTTCTCTGTGTAGCCCTGGCTGTCCTGGAACTCACTCTGTAGACCAGACTGGCCTCGAACTCAGAAATCCGCCTGCCTCTGCCTCCCAAGTGCTGGGATTAAAGGCATGCGCCACCACTGCCCAGCTTATATAGCACTTTTCATTATCAATACAAAAAGGAACTTTAAAATTGTCATAGTTTTACAAGAAATAAAGAAAAGATTACAATTCTTTTTTTTTTTTTGTACTGTTGCAGGATATTATGTTTCTAGTATCTAATTATCAATTGCCCGCCGTGTTAACATACTTAAAGTTTTTAAACTAGGTCATGTTAAATGTTTGTTTTTTCTTTAATATTAAAAATTTGGCATTCCCAGAAAACACAATGTTTCTAGCTATTGGTGGAAATTACTTGACAAATTTAGTTGTGGATGATGATGGTGATAATAATAGTAATTTAAAAGTATAGAAATGACAAAGAACTATTTTAATGCAATACAATAAATATTTTGTGTTTCTAGAAGTTAATTGTAGTGCTTATACATAAAGCCTGCAACATAACACTTTGAGCTATGCATTTTACAAGTAAGATTGTTGGTATAATGAAGAAATTCAATGTGTCTACTATCTGACATAGTTACCATTTTTTTAAACAAGACTTGCAAATATCAACTAGTTTAAAAGAAAGCCCTCTCACACACAAATCATTAACATTTCGCATACTGTCTCTGAATTTATTCATCTCCACATCTGCTGCTCTGTGTCTCTTGACTCCTATCTCCTTATTTCTTGAAATCTTTGGTAAATAGTGTTTTACATTGTATTGTGTCTTTGGTATTCTCAGAAACATCCATTTAAGTGAGATCTTCCTGTCCTTTTCTTTTTTAGGACGTGTCATTCTGCTTATCGTGTTTTTCATGCCCATCTTATGGTAAATGGCAGAATTGTTTTTCGACATAACATTTTTATTGATTCTCTGGGAATTTTGCAACATGACCCCCAATCACATTTACTTCCTAGTACTTCCGTGTCCACCCTCAACACTTTTGTGCCCCATAAAAATAAAAATAAGAATCAAAATAAACAAGTCCAGTTTGTGTTGCTTACACTCACTGGAGCAGGGTCAAAGTCTGTTATCACAGAGGTCTTCCCTATTTCTTCCCTCTCCACTGTGCATCTCTGGTCATCAATATCACAGCTAAAGGAGCCTCCTTGCTCTTCACAGTCAGTTGGAGCAGGAATCATGGGCCTCGACGCAGTTTCTAGCAGCAGCACAGACCAGGAACATGGTTCCCACCTGCAGTAGGACCACGAGCCCAAACAAAGCCCCCAGATACAGCCAGGGCCATGGATATCAACATGACCTCAGGTAGCAGTGGAGGCCACTAGATCAGTATGGCCCCTGGCCGAAGCACAGCCCACGGACATCAAAATTGCTTCAGGCTGTCGCACAGACCATGAACATTGTCATGGTCTTTGGCAGTGACACCGACATTAACACAGACTTTGGCTGCAGTAGGACCACAGACCCTGACGTGGTCCTCAGTGGCATCATGAGCCAAATATCAACATGGAATCAGGTGCTAGCACAGACCACTCACATTGACATGGTCCCTGGCAACAGCACATCCCACAGACATTAACATGGCTTCAGGCTGCATCACAGATCACAGACTCTGCATGGCCCTCAATGTTAACATGTGTTAATTGTTCATGTCACAGACATGAACAAGGCCCCTGGTGTGGCAGGCGTGGCCTGTTGTCTGGCTCTGCAGAACTTCTTTAAGGTTGAAAATATGTTCATGTACATGTTTATGTGCATTTATTTGTGAGATGTATGTTTTTATAATTTATTATTGATGAACATTTAGGTTCATATTATATTGTAGCTATTGAGGAAATACTTCAAAGATCACGAGAGTGGAGATTTCTTCATGAACTGGTGAGTTAAGTTAGGTCTTTTTTGTGCATTCACCCAGAAGTAGCATTCCTAGTTCACACGGCAGTTATAATTATAATTGCTTATCGGTAAATATATTACAATCATGCACAGGATTTGTTTTGTATAAGCTCTACTGTCCATTGCTTTTTCTCTAGTATTGCTTCCTTTGAATAACCTCTTTTTTTCTTCCATCCTCTTGACTTTGAAGTTATGTGCTATTTTACCATATTCTCAGTGGTTATTCTAGAAATCATATCACATTAAAAACATTAATCTTGCTCTAGTGTGATGTTAGTCATTAAGTTTACCTTTTCCCAAACTGTAAAATTATTGGAATAATGCAATTTTTATGTTTTTATTCAGTGTAATACTTAAAACCCCTACCTGCCTACTTTTCTCTTTTTATTCTCTCTATCTCTCAATATATATTTTTTACAAAGGTGCATTTCAAGGGGTATCATTATTTTTACATTCAGAAGCACACACACACACACACACACACACACACACACACACAGACACACACAAGTACACTTGTTATTTCTCATTAGTCTCCTCATTTATATCTGAGTGTTACCCCTTTACCTCTGTCTCAATTTTTCTTCCACTAAGAGAACTTGTAGAACTTTATTTATTCAATTTATTCATTTATCAATAATCAGCTTCTAAATTAGTTTAGTGCATTGTAAAACTTCTTGTTTGAATTCTCCTACATTCTCCCTGCTAGCACTCTGGAGATGGTGATCTGTGCTTGTCATTGTCATCTAACCTCCATTGCTGTTGTTCAGTTATCAGCTGTCTAACTGCTTGATGTGTTGTAGATATGTTTTCTCAGCTTGATTCTTTTGTTTGTTTGTTCGTTTGTTTGTTTGTTGTTATTGCTCTGAGTCAGGGTTTTGCTGTATAGTCCAGGCTGACTCTGAAGTTACTGTGAAGCACAATCACCCAGTCCTCCTGCTTTATCTGAGTTTTGGGGTGATATACACATGCAATGCATAGTTTTGCTTTTAATATTTTATTTTTTTCACTTTCAAAGACTTTCAATATGAAATATATTTCTGCAACTTTTTGTATTTTTTTGTGATTCATTGGCATTTTTAAATTTATAAATGTATTTTCTCTGAAAAAGTTGAGAGAATCAGTTTATAAGGAGGACACACCTATTTTGTCTCATAGTCAAGCACGAAGCAGCTCTGTTGCTTAGAAACCCGCTGGGAGGCAGCACCTCATGATGTGCAGCATGTGGCGTAAGTATTTAATAGTCCATGGTGACCAGAAAGTACAAAGATAAAGAAAGAATACAAAGTCTTAGCATGTGCTCCAGTGGTATAACTTTGGGGAATTTTATGCACACATATTTTAACTAATTACAAAAATGAACTTCAGTTGGGGTTTGTTGTATATGCAAGTCTTGTGCTATGAAATATTTTCATGATTAGTTTTATTTAAACTTTCCAATTGCCTTCTCACATAATGTGTGAAGGAAATTTAGGCTCAGATTCATTTTCTCTTTGGTCAAAAAGTGCATATTGGAGCCATCTGGCCAAAAGTATATGCTCATAACCATTTAATCTGATTACTATTGTAAAGAAAATGTCTATTTATTTACTTTTGAACACACACACACATACACACACACACACACACACACACACACACTCAACAAACTTCTTTTGAAATAGTAGATATTGACTTAGTGTATTCAGGCGTTATATTGGCTTTATAATTTTATCTAATATTTTATAATAGAATAGTGGTTCTTCTACATTTTCATTTGAATGCATCTCTGTAATAAGATATTATAACCAGTGAAATACAATTTTAATCCTCAAGTTTATGCCACTATAAGTGAGTAAATATGTCTTAAAATAAGAAGTCAATTAAATAAATGAAATCTACTGTGTTATTTCAATTTTTCACCTGAGGAAACTGAAGCCAAGTGGTATCTTGGGAGGCTAACTATCTTCTTCATCACTGTAGGGCCAGTAAGTAGTACATCCTGGCCCTTAGCCTAATTCATCCCACTTCAGAGTCCAAATTCTTGTCTGGTACATTAAGTTTCTTGATTCAGATCCCTTGACTTTCAAGTCATATCCAGGCCTACTGGCCTTGCTGTTTGCTTTATCTGAAGCTTTGGCAAACAGCCCAGCAGTCTCCATTGCATGATGAAACTGGGGTTCCAGTAGCTGTTATCATACACTAAGCTCCTTTCATCATCCCCTGAAACCTCTTCAGCATCTTATACAATCCACCCTACTTTATGTCAGGATTGCTGGGGATGAACATTTATACCCAAACAACCTCTTCATTTAGATTTTGCTTTTGTTATTGGGATTATGATGAATGTGATTTTTGGTTGTTTTGAAGCTCAGCTAAATCAAAGATCATATGCTATGTGTCTTCCTTTGCTCTGAGCAAACACTCGTTGAGTAATGCAGAGTACATATCATATTTGGCACCAAACCCTAAGCTAGCTGCCTGCCAAATTCTACCTCTCCCTGCATCTCCCTTATTGGAACTTTCCTTTCTAATTACAGGAAAAGTTTGCAGGCACAGTATGATACAAAATAAAATTATACTTGTTCAAAATAGTTTCTCTCCTGAAACAGTGCAGATTAGATGTGGCCTGGGTTGAAAGCGCCATTTTACCAATGGGCTAAGACTTGGCTCCTGTACAGCACAACAGTGCTGGGATCTGAGAGTCTTTTAGTTTGACCACACAAGCCCCATGGCTGTCAGCTGACACATAGCCACATGCTCCTGTTGTCCTGTGACTTTGCCATACCCTGTAGTTTGTTCTCCGAGATAAATGTAATTTGAAGCCAAATACATGAGAAAATTAGCCAAAGATTTGTTTTTCTTTGGCTTTGTATTTTAAACCTAAATCTCTCGGTGTTTAAAAATACAATTATGAGTTTGGTTCTTAGCCCTGACAATGAAGTATCTATTTCTTAGTTCCATAATATATCACAGTAAAGTTTACCAAAACCTATCAGGATCTGTTTAAGGACCTGAGGACTGGTGATGTATTTAGGAATATCTTGATTTCCCTTTCTTCACCTTCTTAGGTAATAGATCAACTTTAAATGCAGGAAATATTTATTATTCACAGTAGAAAAAAATAACAATTCAAACATAAACCACTAGTCAAAGGTAATGCCTCCACTGGATATTGAATTTGACCATGAGACATGAGTTATAATGTAGAGTGTTTTTCGACTACATGGAAACCTCAGGCCATTCATCAGTGCCTACATACTGTATCTACTAGCTGGTTAAGATGACTGGGATTTGCAAGTAAAGGTGATGTGTTTTCTTCAGTTTTGGTGGATGGAGAGGAGATAAGAGACCACAAGGATGATGGCTTTGTGTATTTCATCTGTTGAGAATTTGATTTCATTGACCAAGTAGGAATCCTTGCCGGACAGTTATTTCTTCACTGTAAAGAGAGTGAAATTCTTCCATGACTGATGTTTTAGTACCATTCTCATCAAAACTGCTATGTCTCCATCTTTATCACTGCCAGTGGTGAATACAGAGTATTCATTAAATGACCAACACCAATTTAAGTGATTGATGTGAAGAAGTAAAACACAGACGTAGATATTCAAAACCAAAGAACTCAGAACTAAATATTAATTAAAATCTGAATTTATTTAAACTTTAATTTTAATAGAAACCATTTAATTTAAACCTTTCTTGCTGTGATTTGAGACTTCATGTAGAATGCATTGCATATCCACTGATCTTCTTGTCTCTGGATTTTGATGGGGAGGGTTTCTATCACCAAGGACCTTCTGGCTATAATTCCTAACTTGCACCAGACTGTCCCTCTCTGCCTTATCCTTCTACCTGTCTCCTGATTCTTGTATTGCATTACGATGCACCTTGGTAGATACTACTCTAAAGCCAAGCCTTTGCTTCCCCCTGAGTATGCATAGATCAAAGTAGTTTGCACAGAAGGTAGAAGACAGATGAAATGGATGTGCATACAGTGGTGGGGTGGTAGGCATATTCCTATCATCAAAATAACAGCAAAACTTAGCAGTAAAAGTAATTTGGTCTTCAAATTCTAGGTATTCTCTTGACTGTATTTTTACCAGGAATGTTGCGGATGCTTCTTCTACTACCTCTTGACTTTGCCTTTGCTCATCTCTCAAGCTCTGTGCGATTCCTCTTAACTGCCTATCCATCACATGTTACCGAGTATTCCAAAGTTGCATGTTCTGGTTAAAAGTAATTTATTTCTTTCTTGTTCTTCTATTTCTTCCATTATGTATTTTTGAATTTTCTGTAATCAAAATTTCAAAATGTAATGATTTTGTTAAGTGACAGAACGTACCCACTCTAACAAAGCATTTCAGTATAAGATGCTGAGATAACTGTTGTACATACATGTGTATACTTGTTTACATGGAAACACAGGCCTTTCAACACGTGCACAGACATTTCCCTTCCAAACCAACAAACCTCCTTTAGTCAGCCTATGGCTCATTTTCAAAATATTAGCAACTTTTATAAATAGTTACATTGTTTCGAAGGAGAGAAGAATCTATTAGTCAAATTATTACTAGCAAAAGCGAAAGAAATATCCATCCGAACAGAGAAAGAACCCCTCTTGTAAAAACAGAAACCAAAACTTCAACCAGAAGATGCTTTTCTTGGGTCAGGCAGATGGTTTGCTGGGTAAAAGTATCTATTGCTGAACTGCTTAATCTGAGTTCAGTTCCAGGGACCAGACATGTCCAAACATGCATGGAAATGCATGAAACATGAAAAGATAAAGACACTTTCTTTTCACCCATAGTTTGACAGTGATAAAATTTTTGACTACACGCTGTGTTAATTTGGTGTAAGCTGACACTCACAGGCAACGCTGTGGAAAGTGTGCATTGATAGAACTTCCGTACAAGATAATCTGTCAGCATCTATCAGAATCAAATGTACTTATTTGCTTTGACCCTGTAAAACTTGCTTCTGGGAATTTATCCTGCAGATACCCTTACATGGAGGTGTGATTATGCATGTATGAGACATTGCCATGAGCACAAGTTGAGATGGAGCAAGCCAAATCTCTCTTTCTACAAAGGGCTGTCAGTTAAAGGGACCATGATAAGTTAAAATGGTAGGAAACAGTGCAAGTCTAAAAGGAGATGGTTTGAGGCCTGGGAGAAGCTGTGTCATGGCCTGAGCTCAGATCTCTACACACATGAAAAAGCCAGGTGAGCTGACACTTGCCTGAAATCCTAGTACTGTGGAGGTAGTCATAGAGGGTTCCTGGAGCATACTAGCCATGCTGTCTGGACAAGATATATGGTCAGCAAGAGACCCTGTCTCAGAAAATAAAATAGAGTGTGATTTAAGTAGAAGCCTGATGTCAACCAGCAGCCTCTATATATATGCATTTGCATAAACATGCCCACACACATGTGCCCACATACATGAACACACACATATACAAGAAAAGAAGTTAATTATGTGCATTAAACGGACCAATTTCTTTTTCAGCTTTTTTTACCTTTCTTTTTTTTTGAATTGGAAATTATATTTACATTTCAGATTTTTCCCCTTACCCTCATTCCCCCCACCACCCAGGAGCCTTCTATCCCATCCCCCCTCCTCATGCTTCTATGAGGGTATGGCCCCATCTCCCCCCCCCACCCCCACCTCCTCACCCTTGAACTCCCCCCCCCACTCGGTGTTCAGCCCTCATGGAACCAAGGATCTCCTCTCCCACCTATGTCTGAAAAGCCCATCCTCTCCTACATATACAGATGGAGTCATGGGTCCCTCCCTATGTGCTCCCAGGCTGGTAGTTTAGACCCTGGGGAGCTCTGGGTAGTTGGTATTTTGCTGTCCTCATGGGGCTACAAACCCTTTCTGCTCCTTCAATCTTCTCTCTAACTTCTCCATTGGAAAACCCTTGATCAGATCAGTGGTTAGCTGTGAGCATCTGCCTCTGAATGTGTCAGACTCTGGCAGACCTCTAAGGAGACAGCTATATCAGGCTCTTGTCATCATGTACTTCCTGACATCCACATCAGTGTCTGCATTTGGTGACTGTACATGGCATGGATATCCAGGTGGAATGGTCTCCAGGCAGCCCCTCCTTCAATTTCTGTCCCACACTTTGTCGCCATATTTGCTCAAAATATTCCATGACAAATTTGGATTTGTCATGGAATATTTTGGTTTCTCCATCAATATTGATTGAGAGTTTTGCTGGGTATAGTAGTCTGGGTTGGCATTTGTGTTCTCTTAGGGCCTGTATGATATCAGTCCAGGATCTTTTGGCTTTTATAGTCTCTGGTGAGAAATCTGGTGTAATTCTTATAGGTCTGCCTTTATATGTTACTTTACCTTTTTCCCTTACTGCTTTTGTTTTTTTTCTTTGATCTTTTGGTTATTATGTTTGGTTATTTTGTTTTGGGAGGTTTTTTTTTTTTTTTTTGGTCTAGACTATTTTGAGTTCTGTAGGCTTCTTGTATATTTATGAACATCTCTTTCTATAGGTTAGGAAAATTTTCCTCTATATTTTTTTTAAAGATATTTACTGGCCCTTTAAGTTGGGAGTCTTCACCCTCATCTATACCTATTATCCTTAGGTTTGGCCTTCTTATTGTGTTCTGGATTTCCTGGATGTTTTGGGTTAGTAGCTATTTGTATTTTTCATTTTCTTTGACAGTTGTGTCAATGTTTTCCATGGTATCTTCTGCA
>JANHMN010000007.1:65848584-65876280 GCA_030674055.1 Rhabdomys pumilio
TTTTTTTTTTTTTTTTTTTTTTTGGTCTAGACTATTTTGAGTTCTGTAGGCTTCTTGTATATTTATGAACATCTCTTTCTATAGGTTAGGAAAATTTTCCTCTATATATTTTTTAAAGATATTTACTGGCCCTTTAAGTTGGGAGTCTTCAACCTCATCTATACCTATTATCCTTAGGTTTGGCCTTCTCATTGTGTCCAGGATTTCCTGGATGTTTTGGGTTAGTAGCTTTTTGTATTTTTCATTTTCTTTGACAGTTGTGTCAATGTTTTCCAAGGTCTCTTCTGCACAAGAGATTCTCTCTTCTATCTCTTGTATTCTGTTGGTGATACTTGTGTCTATGATTTCTGATCTTTTTTTCTAGGTTTTCTACCTCCAGGGTAGTCTCCTTTTGAGATTTCTTTATTGTTTATGCTTCTATTTTTAGATCCTGGATGGTTTTGTTTAATTTTTCCCGTGTTTGGTTGTGTTTTCTTGCAATTCTTTAAGGGATTTTTGTGTTTCCTTTTTAAGTGCTTCTACCTGTCTACCTGTGTTCTCCTTGAATTCTCTGAGAATGTTATTTATGTCCTTCTTAAAGTCCTCTATCATCATCATGAGAAATGATTTTTATTCTGAATCCTGCTTTTCAGGTGTGATGGGGTGTTCAGTGCTTGTTATGATGGGAGAGCTGGGTTCTGATGATGCCAAGTAACTTTGGATTCTGTTGCTTATGTTCTTGAGCTTGCCTTTCGCCATCTGGTTAACTCTAGTGCTACCTGCACTCACTGTCGCTGACTGAAGCCTACCTTTCCAGTTATCTTGCTTGTGTCTGAACTGCTCAGGGTCTAGATATCTCTGTGATCTTCTAATCCTGAGCTCCAGCTGCTCTGAGTCCAGTGGCTCCTCTAGGATATCTCAGGATAAGGTGTCCACTGCTTTGAGTGCAGTGGCTCCTCTAGCATGTCTCAGGATATGGGTGCCTGCTGTTCTGTGTTCAATTGCTCCTCTAGGATGTCTCGGGATAAGGTGTCCACACTGGAGCAGACCAGTTGGATGTCTGCTCCAGGCACCATGCCTAGGCGAAGGGCTGAAGGAGAGTGGTATTCTACAGGGGCGGGGTTTGAGTGTCTGATGGGTACTGAGCTTTCCCTGCACCCAGTTATGGCTCTGGGGCGGGCATAGGACAGTGGGTGAGTGTTCTTACCTGCCGCTCTGAGTTCAGTGGTTCCTCTAGGATGTCTCAGGATAAGGTGTCTACACCAGAGCAGACCAGCCAGGTGTCTGCTCCAGATACCAGGCCCAGGCGAGGGGTGGACCAATGTTTTTATGTAGAGTTTTCAGTGAGACCATTAAGAGGTACAATGAAAACTGTTAGTGTAAAAACTGCATGTTTTGTAGTGTGTGTTCTCAGAACTCGTGGCAGAGAAAGTCATGGGAAAAACTGGCACACGGGATGTCCCTGCAAAGACAAACTAAGAAAGTCACTTTTCACCACCAGAGCTATTCAGATGTTTTTAATTGCATATTTTACATATCTACAAATAAACTTTTTAAATTTTCAGACAGTAGTGAGCAAGTTTTGGTCTGGTGGCCATGACAGCAATGTGGTTATGCCCATGCTTATCTTAGCTGTTTTATATTGAGAATATTCCATCATTACTTTAAATATATCAGAAGGATTCAACTACTGTACTTCAACTACAAAGGGAAAAGGAATTATGTAAACAAGCATGTTGGACACAAATAAACAATGTAACATAGGATTTCTTCTTACTGTATGGCATTTAGCATGACTGGTGTGAATTCCATAGAAGACAATTGTTTAAGCACTCAACAGCTCTATGTACAAAAGTTGATATTGAAGAAAAGCTATGAACTTTGACCACAAAGTCAGTAGTTTATCCTTGCCTTTAAGTCAACATCTCAAAATGTTGATGGGTTCTAAGAGATGAGGAAAGACTGTCACTCCAACACAATGAGACACTGCTATTTATACTTGAACCTCTTACTCAGGAAGAAAAGCTAGATGCTGAATTATGCTACTGATCAATTAAAGTATAAGTCTTTGGAAATGTTCACATACATGGAAAAGAGTGCTTCAGTGCAACATTGTGTATTTACTGAGTCTAAAGGTATAATTGTAGACTAAGGAGCTTCAACTATGCATCATAAAATTAGTCTATTCCAGGAAGCATACAGATACAGCAGTGCTTCCCAGCGGCTCTCTTCTGATACACTTCTGTGCTCTTTTTGCCAAGATTGGTAAGCATATTTGGACTCTTTCACACTTTTTGTGTTTTCCAAATTTTCTCTTTAAGCATTAAATCAGTAACTTTACTTAATTATTGTATGCATTCCTTTTCTTACTCCTTGAATTTTTTTTTTTTTTTTTTGTCGTTTCTGGTTTCCTCTACCCTTGGAACACATCTCCTTACCACCTCTAAAGCAGAGACTAGGTGTTTTTAACCTCTACTGAAGAGTCTTCAGAAAACCAGAGCATAACACCCAGCATTATAAACACAATGAAAAGGTGTCAAAGAGGCTTTCTCTTTTCAGATACAGCCACAGCCACATGTGCCAGTCAGGAGCAACCACAGTTGTAGAGAGGAAGAGAAACAGTTCGTCACACAGGCTAGCAGGAGAGATTTGATGAAGACATCCCATTTATGGATGAGCATTTCAAGGGCCTTTGTCAGCACTCTATGGAAAGTGACATCAGACAAATGTTTAATTCCTTGCTTTCCCAATTTTCCCCACCTCCACCATGCCCACAGTCTTCTTTTACTTTCCAGATTTCTGCTGTTACTTCAGGCTATATACTGACATCTACAGATATGAAGCTAGGATCCACAAATAAGAGAAAGAATTCATGGTGTTTGTCTTTCTGTGTCTGGGTTACTTCATTTATATAATACCTTCTAGATCCAACCATTTACCTGTGAATTTCATGACATCATTTTTCTTGGTAGCTGAATAGAATTCCATTGTGTCAATGCACACATTTTCATGATTCATATATCAACTGAAGGTATATGCCAAGGAGTCAGATAGCTCAGTCAGATGGTAGACCTACCTTTAGCTTATTTAACAATCTCCACAATGATTTGTCTTTAATGTAGCACATTAATTTTAAGAACAGCATCTGTTTTCTTCTTCACTCTCATTTTCAGACTCCTGAATTGCAAATATACTTAAGTATTTTATATTTATTTGAACACTCCAAATTTTCTCTTACTCCTGTGACTATTTGTATATTGAGATGTTTAATTTTGATTGTCAACTTGACAAGGTGTAGTCTCACTGAGGTAATAAGCTCCTGGGAATGTCTATGAGGGAGCTTCATTATTGGGTTAATTGAAATTGGAACACCCACTACAAATGTGGGTGGCCACATTCTATTGCCTGGGGTCCTATACTGAACATTGCTCTTTCTTTGCCTTGTGTCTGTGGACTCAGTGTGGCCAGTTACCTCATGCTCCTTGCCATGGTTCATGTTACCATACCTTTCCCATCATAATGGACTGGAACTCCCAAATTGTAAGCCAGAATAAACCCTTTCTCCATAAAGTTGCCTCTCATTAGGTGTTTGTTTATAGCAACGAAAGAAGCCACTATACTCTGGTTTTACTCCATTGCTTGATGCACTATTTGCTGTTTTTGTTGTTGTGGCAAATCTCCTGACAAAAGCATTTTAAAGATGGAAAATATAACTGGGCTCACAAATTGAGTGCACAGACCATCATGGCAGGGAAGGTATGATAGCAGAAATACTGTGTGGCTGCTTACATGATGTCTTAAATGAGGAAGCAAGAGAAGTAAATGCTGGTGGACAGCTCCCTTGGAACTCAGCTCATGTCTTTTATTACCACAGTCCACAAAATGCTACCACTCACACTCAGGGCTAGTCTTTCTCTTCATTAACCTCTAGAAACACACTTATACACATCCAAATACATGTGTCTCCTAGGTAATTCTAAATCTAATCGAGTTGACAACAAAGCTAAACTATCACATTAAACACTGAGATTCTCAGCTCAGTACATTTCTTGTAAAAGGCTTTTTCAGGCTTTCTCTAGTGCCTCATTACTCTCAAGACTAGGTCAGTGTCGTACCTGTATGCTCCAAAAATACCTTCATATACCTGTTTTGTAGGTGGGGTTGCCTGTAATATATATTTTCTTTCCTTACTATGAATCCCTCAGTGCATAATAAAGTTCTGTAATGACAATGTCACTCAAAGAAGGTGAATTTGTAGTATCTAGCAGAGATTCAACATTTACCGAGCAATTAAATGGGTAGATGAGCAAACCTTGATGATTCACATTGTCAAGTGAAAATCAGTATCTTATAGTGAGCCCATACCTCACTCAAAGACTTAAATCCTCATGGCAGGAAGGAAAATGAGAAGAAATACAACCTGGCTGCCCATTGATAGCTGCAACATTAATTAGCACTGAGGAAACACACTTGTTCACTTCTGCAAAGTTACTTTGATGGTAAGATTCAATGACTCTTGTTTCTTGTCCTAGGATTTTCCCCATGTATCACTAGAAATACAGCCCCCTTCTTTCTTTTCTCTTCCCTTCTCTTCTCCTTCCTTCCTTCATTCCTTCCTTCCTTCCTTCTTTCTTTTCTTCCTTCCTTCTTTCCTTCCTTCCTTCCTTCCTTCCTTCCTTCTTTCCTTCCTTCTTCCATCCTTGCCTCTATCATTATCCTGTTAATTTTTGTCATCTTGACACAAACTAGAGTCCCTTGGGAAGATTAAACCTCAATTGAAGAGTTTCCTCCATCAGATTTGCCTGTAAGTACGTGTTTGAAGATTATTTTTTTGTTTAATGATTAGTGTGAACAGGCACAGTATTCGGTGGGCAGTGCTACTCCTGGGGCAGGTGGCCCTGGTTTGTATAAGAAAGTGGGCTTGGCAAATTAGTAAGCAACAGTCCCCAGTGATGTCTGTTTTGCTCCTGCTTTCAGGTTTCTGTTTAAAGCCTTACTTTAGTTTCCCTCAATGATGGACTGTAAAGTGAAATAAATGCATTTCTTCCCAAGTTCTTTATGGCTGTGGTGTTTTTTTATCACAGCAACAGAAAGCAAACTGGAGACATTCCCTCCCTCCTTCCCTTTTCTTCCCTTTCCTTCTCTCCTCCCCTCCTTTCTTTTCTTCCTTCTTCTTCTCTCTCTTTCTCTCTCATCCATCTTTCTTCCTCCCTCTCCCTTCTTCCCTTTCTTCTTTCTTTCTTTCCTTCTTTCTCCTTCTATCTTCCTCCCTCCCTCTCTTTCTCCCTCTCTTTCTTCTTTCTTTTCTTGAAGTGGCTTTCCAAATATAAATATCTATACCCACAGACACATACACAAATCATCACCTGTAGTCTCAGGTTATAAAGGAATAAGACAGGTATACAAATAGGCATGTTTCATACTGTTAAAGATGTGCTCTTTGTTAATTGAATATTAATTACTAGTGCCTGTTCATTGAGTACTTAGGTAAATTTAATTTTTCTGTTTTTTTTTTTTTTTAATTAAAATGATGGCTTTCACCAAGTTAAAAGGACATGTAACCCACATGTATCCGGTACCCTCTCTAGTAAACCTCTATTCTCAGCTTGTCGTGGTGATATGAGGATATATTTGTGTCTGAGGTTCAGAAACAATTTGAGCATCTTCTATTCTACTTGACATTAAAGAAAAGAAAGAAAAAAAAAGATATGTTGGTAACTGCTATGTAAATCATTTGGTCTTAAGGGATGATTCATCGCTCAAGAGAAAAAGAATTAGCCTCAGGCCTGCCTGATTGGGGGAGGTTTATTGACACTGCTCATTGGAGAAGGACTGCAAAGGACACATGAAGTGTCTGGCTCCTCATTTTCTAGGGCAGCTAAAACTCCTAAATGTGACACTGATAATAAGATGATACACTGTCAGACAATGATGTGTGTGGCTTTTCCTCTCCTCCCCCACCCCAGCTATTAAAGCTGTATTCAGTGGAAGACACATAGTAATTTGTTGGAAATCACAATTTGCTAAGAAACTCTCACAAACCCCTAGAGCCCATTATATTAACAGAAGTGACAAGAAAATAAATGTTTTTGACAAGGAAGTATTTCTATCCTGAGAAGACAGCCACAATAGCAACGATTATTCAGGAATCAAACTTATTTAAACACATTGTTTCGGATACTTAATAAATGTTATAGTGTGGCTGTTTGTGGCTCATAAAACTTGGTTTGCACCCTCCTTTTGCCTACTCTGCTTTGCCTCCATGGGCTTGCTTAAAGTGCATTAAGTAGCAGCAAGCCAGATCAGGACATTTGGCTCCAGAACTCAAATAATTCATTTATGCACCACTGCTTCCAGACTGCTTTTAAAAATGCTGTAATGAGACAAGCTTTGAAGTAGTTTACATGGGGAAGAGACATTCAAATCACCGAAAAGAAACCTGCTTCCTGTGCCTTATTTCCTTTTTTGTTTTGTTTTGTTTTGTTTTGTTTTTTTCGAGATAGGGTTTCTCTGTGTAGTCTTGGCTGTCCTGGAACTTACTCTGTAGACCAGGCTGGCCTTGAACTCAGAAATCCACCTGCCTCTGCCTCCCAAGTGCTGGGATTAAAGCCATGCGCCACCACCGCCCAGTGCCTTATTTCCTTGTTGTTTCAGATATAAGCAAGAAGGAAAGTACTGCACAGATATAAGCAAGACGAAACTCCGATGTCTCCTAGGACAACATCTGCTATCCACCTACTTCCCAAACTTACCTACATGGCCAGATAGGAGCTATTTCTATGCTCCCTGTAACTAGAATTATAGGCATGCCATTTTCAAGAGACTTGATTCATGCATCCATTTGTAAAATTGCTAGAAATCACATGTAATTCTCAAAGTATATTTGAAGAAAAAGACATCATAAGTTTATCTTGAAGTTTAGTTGAATTTTAAAAAGACCAGGGGGAAACAATCCAATTGCTATTGCAAAATTTAAGAATTGCAAGCACCTAAACAGTTAGTTAATTAGCATAATGCAAGGATCTTTACAAGTGTGGTACCAAGTATAGTGTTACCCTCACATAGTTTAGACCACTGACCCAAATTATCGTGACCAAATTAATTAAAGCCTCCTTTATTATTTGTGTGTATGACTTTCTTTCCCTAAAGGTGAGGTTCAAGAGACTAGCCTTGGACATGTGCAAATAAGGGTTTTTATTTCAGGAGTATGGGTTTTCAAATGAGAGATTTGGCAGGCAAATAGGTGGGGTTTCAGAAGAAGAATATAAGAATAACAAATTGGTCACAACCATCTCCTGAAACAAACACATGGTTGCAAGTTGGTCCTAACAAGGTGGTCCTAACAAGGTGATCATAATAACCATTTGAACCAAAGGCACTGTTGTTGATTCCTGAAACAGATGGTACAGAATCATTTGTAGTTCAGGTTATAAGTGGGGCACAGCTCAATCCTTGGGAAAGAGATTTAATCATAAACAGGAATGAACTTAGTTTGTCTTTACTGTAAAATTTCATCCAAGCCTAAGATGGAGGCAGACTGGTTAATCAACAGAACAGCTATCAGTAAGAGAATATGGGACGTCTAAAAGGCCATTGTACTGAATAAAGTAGCATCTCAAATTGTTGGGAAAAGATAATGTTAGAAATTAAAAAGATACTACGTAATACCTGGTTATATCTTTGATGTTGAGATTATATCCACAGAATTTATCAACTGAAAACCCAAGGGAAAAAAGTAGTATATATCAAATTCCCGAATGATTCAGGAAAATGTAAGCAATCATTCCTGTGATCTTGGAGAGGTAGAAACATTCTAAGCAGAGTGAAACACAGAGCACAGCGAGGGGCTTATTAGATTTTTATTACTAAGAAACATAAAAATGAACATTTGTACATTCAAAAAATGATTAAAAAGACAAATATCATGTCTTTACTCCCATTTGTGGTTCTTACATTTCATAAGGATAGATAATATTACATGACACACAAACAGAAGTCGGATTGTCAAGTGCAATGACAGGCACTGGTGGGGGGATGGGGTGAAAGACAAAGCTTGGGATGTGGGGGAAGGAGGCGTGAAAGGAGGTTGGGGTGGGGGTGGAATAGTCTCATGTTTCCACTCACTGTTTGGATTATAATTTTTATTTTATAACAAATAAAGAGGTTTTTAATGTTTGGCATGTCCCCGTAATTCATTTGAATTAAGAATCTTGTTTTATTTTTTCAACATGAACACAAAAGTTTTGCTTTAGGTTCTTTTGGCCAGCATGTTTTCTACCTATTTTCCCTCATGATCAAAACTGTTTCACTCATTGGACTTCATAGAATGAACAAACCTGCCTGCATTTCCTCTGATGTTGAGATTAGAGTCAGAGAGAGGTGGAGGTAGAAGCATCTCATGAGGTACATGAGGTAAGAAGGCACATTGTGTGGATGGTGGCGTTAGGGTTGTAGAAGGAGTGGTGGGGGAGAGAGCAAGCATGCCCTTGGCACAGATCTTCACACAAGCGTTGGGGATCTCAGAGGAAGGTAGAGGTGAAGGCCATGTCTACAGCAAGTAAGGGACTTGGCATTGGGTTTTCAGATGGCTTTGGGGTCCCTGGGGGAAGGGGAGGTCTCCTTAAACATTTTTACAATTAGTTCTTTGAATTCTTTTTCTGGGGTTGTTTTTCTTTGGAATTTGTTACTGGAGAACTGGTATTTCTGAAGAGGTCATGTCATATTGATTTTTCATATTTCTTATAATTCTATGTTGAGACTTGCATATCTCAGGTTACTGCATTGGTTAGGTGTTTTTGTCAGCTGTATTATTTCAGTTAAATTTATTTCCAATATTCAAGACTACTTTGTAGTAGTATTGATATATGTTGTTCCCTAGCTAGACAGTATCTGTGTGCAGGACACTAGGTGCAATCCCTTACAAAGCTATAGAAGATCACAGCTAAGAAGTAAAGAGGAGGGAATGAGGAAGAGAAAAGCAAATGAGGCAGCAATGAATGGGAAAGCACACAGCTTGTACATGGTAAGAACAGAGAATCCAGAACACGACAGGCCAGCATACAACACAACCATAAAGCCTAACAAGTAATATTGTTGTAGAGAAAGACCACTGGCATATTTACAATGTGAGAATAGTAAAGACTTTAAAGAAAAAAAAATAAAGAAATGAGGAATAATAAATGACAAAACTCAATAGAAGCACATTAATTCTAAAATACTATTGTCTCAGTCCAAACTCTTTTTCGATGTGAGTTTCGCATTTTTTCTTTACTCATGATGTTTCACGTAAAAATCTACAGTGATAGAGAGCTGCAGTCTTACACCTCCAGTTCAAACCAATTAAAGCACAATTGGGAGTGTATCTATCTTCCCAGATGTGTTTAAATGAACTACTTTAAAAATTGGGTTTCTGGCCTGAGTGTACTGAGTTAATAAATACAGGTCTCAGTTCCTGACTTGGTGTGCACAGAGGCTGGAACTGTGCCACCCACATAGCTCCAATGATTATACCTTCAACTTTTTTGTCCCCTCCCTGCACTGATCTCCAGCCCTTTGTTGGGCAGGTTGGCTCCTGTAGGAAAGAGAAAAGCAGACGCCTGGTGTGTGGGTCCTGATCATGGTGGGAGCCACACATCAGGGAACCTGCCTCTGCTTTCCAGTCTCTGTCTTCAGCCCTGGGCTTCACATATAACCCTAGTCCTTGGCTCTGTCTACAGAGAGGGTCCCTGATCCACTCCTTTAGCTCTTCTCTTTCTGATTCTTCGTGGGAGGTAGGGAGGATGTGCCACTGTCTGGGAGTGACCTCATACAGACTCCTAGTGTTTAGGACCAAATCTCTACCTCACCATTTTCAGTATCACCAGCATGCCCAGTCCTTGTGAAATGGTGTGGGGAGAGTAGTGGGGAGCCTTTAGAATAAAGGAGGCTTTCTCACTTCACATGAGCAGAACTTGGGGGTCAGGACCTCAGCTAATCAACAGCCAGCAACACTACCCCAGGCTAGTAGCTTCCATGCCCTTTATCTATTGAACCCAAGAGCTGAATTTTACAGACATAAGACCTTAGGAGAGGACCTTTATTGTAAGGGGACCAAAGAGAAATCAATCAAGCAGAGTTTCCATAGAGTTACTTAGGACTTTTTTTTTTTTAAACTACTGAAGGTTAATGGGGCTTGCTGGATTTAAGCATGGGGTGGGGTATATTGCTCAGTGCAATTGTTCCACTGAGATGTGTCCTTGTACCTCTCCATTCCAGTGTCTGGGCTGGAGTTGCTGGTACACCTTCAAGAGCCAGTACAGTATCTGACCATGAAGAGCTTACGGGCATTAAGTTGCTATGTAAGAGGAGAATGGAGACACAATGAAGAAACCAGTTCTTAAAAACATTTTTTATTAGTTCTGGCTAGAACAGAACTGCTTGTAGAATCAAAAACATTTCATGCTTTGGGTCAAGACAGAGCTGTTTTTGTGAAGGGTAAGAGGCAGATCTGCTCATTTCCGAGCTTCCCACCCTAGCTGCCTGGCCAGATTCTGTCTACTGTTCTTATCACATAGTTCTTCCTATATCACTGATGAGGCAGTGTGTGTGTGTGTGTGTGTGTGTGTGTGTGTGTGTGTGTGTGTGTTTGTGTGTGTGTGTGTGTGTGTGTGTTATGTGTATCTGTAACTGTGTCTCTCTGTGTGAGTGGTATCTGTGTGTGTGTAACCTGTGGTGTGTGTGTGTGTGTGTGTGTGTGTGTGTGTGTGTGATACCTTGGTTGTTTCCACTTCAGTTGAAGTTGCCTGCTGTGGACTGGTTCATGGCCCTTCTTGACTGCTTCACTCTGTAAATCTCATGTGATTTAGTAAATTTATTTACAGTTATTTTCTCTTACAGGAATAGATTACTGTGTATTAACCTGACTGATTTTTCTCACCAAGTCACACTATGTGGCTTCTAATCTGCCCAATCTTACCTAGAATTCTCTCAAGATGTCTTTGAGAATTCTATCGAGCTTGGGTAATTGGGGAGTAGATGAAGCATTAAACACTCTTAGAATATATAAAATGGAATGATTTGGGAAACACATGAATTCCGTTTTATAGAAGGTATTTCTGTTAGAAATACTCAGAAGCCTCTTGGGTCTTCAGCTTATGGGAGATAGAAAGATACAAAAACACAAATTTGGGATTTATCCACATACAAAAAGGTTAAAATGACATTACTAAATAGTATGAGAAGCTATTTCACACGGGGTGGTGGGCATCCTTAGATATAAAAGAGGCAGGGGCTTAGATGAACGACTGTACAACCCAGGCATGAATTGTCATAGTGAAGAGCCACGGGAAGAGGGAACACAGAAGCAAGGTTTAACTCTTCACAGAGCGGTGCCTCTGCTCTGACATAGGAAAAGGTCCAAAGAACTGTCTTTCTTCAAAACAGGATGTAAGATATGCACAGAAAGCAGACAAGCTCAGTCTTGAGACTCCTCATACAGATCTGAAAGCTTTAAAGTACAAACAAACTGAATGAGAGCAGGCATCATATTGGAAACAAGAAACGGTTCTCAGACTAAAAACAATTGGAATTTGGCTCTGCGGTCACAATTCATTGCATAAGATAAATTATATTTTTGTGCCCCAATTCTGGATATCTGGATTTCTGTGCTTCTTCACATTGCTTTTAATAACTATATTACATGAGCTACATCTCAAGGATCCCCTTGCACCCACTGCCTGTTCTGGGTAGTTTTCAACTTGAAACAAACTTAACTCACCTTGGAAAAGTAAAGGCTGTTGAGAAATAGCTTCTATTAGATTGGCCTGTGAGCATGTCTGTGCAACATTTTCATGATTAATCATTGATGTGGGAGCAACCAACTCAGTATGTCCAGAGCATCCTCTAGGCAGGTGGTCCTGATTTATATAAGAAAGCAAGCAGGGCAAGTAAGTAAGCAGTGTTCTCCCATGTTCTCTGCTTCTGATGCTGCGTTGAGTTCCTGCCATGGCTTACCTTGGTGATGGGCTGTAAGCTGTAAGCCAAATAAGTCCTTTCACCCCAGTTACTTCTGAATAGTTTTGCATTACTGCAATAGAGAAGCAAGCTAAGTCATTTTCTTTCTTGAGCCCTACACTGATATTACCTTGCTCTTGATGAGAATAGATGGGGGTGTGAGTTTGGGGTTTTATTCATCCAACACAGTGGAAATACAGGTCTGCTGTGTGCCCTGTGGAAGTGGGTATTGGATGCTGTGCTTGTGTTGGTCTACTTAGATTGGCATGGGAAGCTCTATTCATTGCTCTCTCATTCTTAGGATGAAATATCTCGTGGAAGCAACCTAAAGTAGACGAGATTTGTTTTTATTTGTTTTTGTTTGTTTTATTTCTGATGCTGAAGATCAAATCCAAGGCCTTGTGCCCTTTAGATAAGCATTCTGCCAAGAGCTAAATTTCCTACCCTGGGAGGAAAGGTTTATTTTGGCTCAGGGTTTCCATATGACACAGTGGAGAAAGCATGATGAAGTGTGTCTATCAGTGGTGACCGGAGCTTGAGGTTGTGGCTTGTTCACATGGTAGCAGACAGGAAGCAGAGAACACAGACAACACCCAGGGGACAGATATAACCATCAAAGACCTGCCATTTAATTTACTTCTGTCTGCTAAGCCACATCTGCTAAGGCCACACAGGGCCACAAAATTGTCACAGACTGAGAGCTGAGCATTCAAATGTGAGACTGTAGTAGACATTCTGGATTCAAACTTAAACAAGATAAAGCTATTTTTCTCTAAAGTTGGGGGATTAGATGTCTATGATCAAGGTTTTCAAGGCCTGTTTCTATTATGGTCTTTCTCCTGAATATAGATGACTGACTTACTGATGTGGACTGGTGAACAACTTTCTTTGGAATTCAGAGAAGGGGGAAAGAAGACAGAAGACCAGAGTGTGGGGATATGATTCAACTCATACAATTTCTTAGAGTGGAATCTTATTAAAAAGCCATTTTTTTTTCCTGACAAAGACCCATTTGTGTGGCATTTTGATTTATTTGTTTGTTGAGATATGGTTTCTCTGTGTAACAGTCCCAGCTGTCCTGGCTGTCTTGGAACTACCTCTGTAGACCAGGCTGGCCTTGAACTCATAGATATGCACTTGCCTCTACCTCCTGAATGCTAGGATTTAAGGTGTGTACTACTACCAGCTGGACTTATGGACTTATTTAATGTTGACCACTTCTCAAGTCAGTCTCACTGAGATCAGGGAATCAGTCTATGAATTTAAGGTGAATAAAATAAATTGAGCCAGAGTAATCCAGAACTTACTGTCTCTGGGTCTTGAGTACTATAAACTACTTTACAGTACTCTAGAAAGTCTCACAGGGACTTAATGCAGTGGTTTGAAATCATTCTCTCTCTCTTTTTGGCATTTGAGAAAAATGTTTTTTGTAAACAGGTTTAAATTACAGGAGTCCCTCATTTTTTCATTTAATGTGAATAAACATTTATTATTTACCAATATAAATAATTAATTTGTGCTCTAAGCTTATATAGTGCTGAACATTTTTCAATCACAGTGAACCCTAAATAACAACATGGAACATTCTAAGTATAATTTACATAGATAGAGTGCATGTAAAAGCTGTAGCCTGAACTCTAAAATTACTTGAAAATTGAACACTCCGAACTGTGAGAAATTTTATGACCATAATATTGCAGTTTATATCTTAGACCCAGAGAAGATTCCAGAAAACCATATAGTGCTGTGAAATTCTGTCAGGCAGGACACTAGAATCAGAATGTGGCCAGATTTTCAAATAGTGGGGCTACAACCATGGCCTTATTTCTTCAATTTTGTCCCTAAATACTCCTTAATATTTGAAATAATGACAAGAAAACTAATGAAAGATGCAACGAGCTGAAAGATGTCAATGTTTACAAAAACACTTGAGGAGACTGAGAGTACAATTCTAATATTTGTACTTCAACAGTAAGGGCTAAAACACAAGCAGAAAATTACCTCCCTCTATGTCTCCAGGCAGCCTCTATGTCTCCAGGCAGCCTCGGTAGAGGTAAGCACAATGATGTTGTCTTTGTGTTTCTGAGGTAGGAGACAAAGACAGGAATGCAGCCACAGCCACAGTGCTGGGCAACTTTAAAGGATCAGAGCAAAGAAGGGGGAGGTATGTCTACCGTGGGAGGCAGCCAAGGAACTATTTGAGAGTACTGTGGAGGGGTTTGATAGCAATGACTTTCCGATGGAAACAGTGCTTCCAGGGGGGAGGATAGAGACTCCATAGGCTCTAGAAATAAAGAAAACTTAAGTCTCTGAAAATGAAACCTTAGGTTCACACACACCCCTTCACATGTTAATAGCAGTATCAGTTTCTGTGGAGAGAGTTTCCCACTGGTGGAACTGACAGAGGTCTACAGAGATTGCCACTGATATAGCCTCCGAGGATCCTAGGCTATGCTGGGTGGGCTTTTGCTGATGCTGCTGACTTTCAGTCACATATGTTTGAAGTAACTCCTCACTGATGCTCATTCATAGGTGGGATGAACGGATGCTTGGGATGCTTGCTTGTTCTTGTCTTTCCTTGACCCTTCACACAATAGGTGATGTCCCAGGAGCCTATGAAGGGAAAGAGAATATTTACAGTGCTAGAGTCCTTCCTTACCAGTTCCCTAGTGCACCGTATGCCTTTGGCTGTGGCACATAGGCTTTGGCTTTCTTCTTCAGGGGAGTCAGAGTAAGACTGTAGCGTCTGCAGGCGCGTATGTGTCTGACTACAATGCTTTGCTAGTTGAACAGCATAAGTCTCGGGGAAACTAGTTATATCATGTTGTTCTATCTGCAGTACTTAAGATGTACAATGTGTAACACAGCCACAAGATTATTGCAGTTCTTGAAGACCAATGAAGAAGAAGAAAACAAAGCTAACAGCTAGATCATCAGATGTCCTTTCTATTCACATGAATGCACTGGTTTTATGTTGTGTTCCTTATATGTATGTGCACACATGTACATGTTCAAAAACTAAGGTTTTCCTCCCACGAGTTTCCTACCTACCTTTCTACCATCCGAATTTATACAAGCTATAGTTTTTTTATATCTTTACATTTTAATTTTAACCTTATTTTACAACACAAACATTGGGATAAAGAAACTCTGTATATATGCATGTATGTAGAATCTATGAGTGCCTATTCTTTAAATAAACAGTATGAACAGTCAGTGACAGAGAAAGATGAATAATAGTATATTTTACTCTAGAATGTACCTTACCATGACCATCTCTACACCAACACAGATAACATACAGGTTAATTTTCCAAGCCACTGTCTCGGGGGTTCTATTTCTGTGAAGAGATACCATGACTAAAGCAACTCATAAAGGAACACATTTAATTAGAAGCTAGCATACAGTTCAGAGGTTTAGTCCACCACCATCATGGTGGGAAGCATGGTGGCATGCAAGTACACATGGTGCTAGAGAAGTATCTAAGAGTTCTGCATCTGGATCCAAAGGCAGCAGGGAGAGTGATGCTGAGCCTTGTTTGAGTACTGGAAACCTGAAAGCTCACCCTCAGTGGCACTTCCTCCAACAAGGCCACACCTCCTCCCTATGTGCCTGTGGGGCCATTTTCATTCAAACCTCCACAGTCAGTATTCAAATGAGTTTCTACTGTAGAAATGTCCAGCATTGTTATCGTTTTGTCCTGATCCAGACAGGGTAAATGTAAAAGAAAACACGGAGCTTTGCAGCAGTCCAAATATTCTTGGGATTGAAGGCCAGCTGGACAGTGATGTCAGTTGTTGTTACCTCAGTTCCTTGTACTATACCCTGCAAGCACACGTTTGTAACCTAGGTTTCTCAAATAGATTTTTCTGTGTTTTCACCTTATGGCTTATGAGCTGTTTTGTTTTGTTTTGTTTTGTTTTGTTTTGTTTTGTTTTGTTTTGGTTTGGTTTGGTTTAGTTTGGTTTGGTTTTGGTGGTGGTGGTGGTGGTTTTTGTTTTTCATTTTAACAATCTCCAGGCTGCTACATGGCAAAGCTTGGATCCTTGCTTGAGGTAAAGCAACTCTGGCAGAATGCAACAGCATGTAAACTACTTAGAAGGAGGAACGGAGCTCCAGAGACTGTGAGACACTGGATATTGAACAGACTTGATGTTGACAATGTGACTAGGATCTGAGATCGTTTTAACAGAGAAATAAAATGTTATTTTCCACAAGTTTGGGGAAATTTTTACAAAAGCAAAAGTTGATGTGTTTTAATTTTGCCTTTAATTTATACCTGTGTCTCTCCTACTGGATTTAAAAAATGTGGCTTCGCTTCTGCAGAAACCTAGCTTTTGTGTCTTTGCTGCATGAATTTCGATCGGCAAGTAGAACCAAGGCCATGGTAAAACAAGCACCTCTTGCTCATTGAACACCTATTAAAGTGTGTGTTCCTAGCAACAGTTTTGTTAAGTGAATTCTATTATTCTGCTTCATTTCCTTATAAATGTCAAACATTCGTTCTACAGAGGAGTTTCCTGCAGGAATAGAATGAAAACAGGTTGAAATACAGAAGATGTCCTTAAATTGAATATTTAAAGGAACAAATCCTGTCAGTTAGAAAAATATGAGTGAAGATAATAACTGAGATAAGGATGTAAGAGATGCAGGGAGGTAGGGACTGCTGTCACACCCTCAGCTTCCTCATTCTGCTTTGCGTATTTCACCTAATGCTGAGGGATCCATGGAGAGAAGGCTTCTGTAGGATGTTTGAGTCAGCTTGTATTTAATTACTCTAAGGTTTCTGTCTTGATATTCTGGGTTATTGGTGTTGAGGATGAGGAGAGTGTTCTTTGTTGAAGCTTGTACACTTTTCTCTCTAGGTATCTTTATGTCATAGCAACAGAGAAACAAGGAAGACAGAATAATGCAATACTGGAAGGGAATGGTTCTTGGATGGGAGGCATGGAATGCTGTGTAAAAAATGGCTCTGTTGCATTGATCAGACCATGGGTTGTGTGACTGCTTTGATGTTACCCGGTTGAATTTACTTAGTGATAGTGTTTGTCTCATTTAAGATTTATGAGTCTTAGTTGGTATGTGTTATGTTTAGACAAACTTTGAACACTGTTTGGATGTTTACATTTAGTTACACATCTGTTCATTAATTTATCCTTAACACAGAAATAAAACAAAGAATCATTGTCCTAAATACGTTTACAGTACCAAGGAAAGGATGTTACTCAAATCCTAAGTGATGTATACATAACCTGCCAGTTAGTCTTCACTCCTTAGGCTATATAAATCACTATCCTCTGTAGACTAAAGGTCAGAGGAAATAATAGTGGTCTGCCCAGGAAGATTCTTGTTTGTGTAATAGCTTGACAATAAACTCAGAATTCTCTGATGCAAACATCCCTGCCTATTCTCCTGTAACACTAAATTGGCTATTTGGATAATAATGAATAATGATGAAATCAAATTAAGATAACACATGGTTCCTAAATGTTACACTCCTAAGAGAATGAACTTTGCAGTATAAATACTCCCTTAATTTGTGAATTTCATGAGATTAGAGATCTGGGAGGCAACTGTATAAAGAATGAAGAGACATGAGGCATCTACAATACATTTCTTGTGGTTAGAAACTTTTGATAATACATAGACAGTTGGAGAGTTTGCTGACAGTAGTGTAATGGTATGACATATGCCATCACAGGATCTGCCATGGTGTTGTCATTTGTGCAAATGTCAGAGCAAAATGAACATGGGAGAGAGATGAGCAACATAAAATGCTCGGCTGGTAGCTGGGCTAGACGGAAGTGTGGTGTGTGCATCCGTGTGTGTGTGTGAGTGTCTGTGTGCAAGTGTGCATGTGTGTGTATGAGAGCTGTGCATGTGTGTGTGAGATAGTGTGCATGTGTGTCTGCGTGCAAGTGTGCATATGTGTGTGAGATTGTGTGTGAGAGTGTGTGCAAATGTGCATGTGTGTGAGTGTGTGTGCAAGTGTGCATGTGTGTGAGTGTGTGCAAGTGTGCATGTGTGTGTCTGTGTGCAAGTATGCATATGTGTGTGAAAGAGTATGTGTGTGTGTGTGTGTGTGTGTGTGTGTGTGTGTGTGTGTGTGTGAACTCTTAGTAGCTTTCCACTGAAGGAAACACAGAGAAAGAGAAGGGAAATTTTTGTAAGTGAAAAATAGAATAGAAAAGAAAACATTTTCTATTTGTTCCCAGAAGAAACCACCCCTGACCCATGCCCAGAATACTGTTTCATACTTCCTCAAAGCATTATGAAAACTTTAACTTGGGGAAATTGCCCCCTGAGTGATATAGACACAAACTTACCTAAAATATAAAGGCACTTCCATTTCCCACATGGTATACCAAGATGATCTTGAACATGACTGACACTGTTATTGAGATGTGTCTGCATGGGGTGTGGGCGTTATATCTGCGTACAGGTTACTTGGGCTGATTCCTCACTGAAGCCCCACGGCAGGAGGAAGTTCTGGTGTAGTGTACAGTGTTTAGGGTTCTTACATTGTTTTATTTGGATATATTCACACCTCTACAGTAATGCTCAGACAAAGAACCTAAAACAGATCCCCCTTACTTAATGTTTGTGATTCCTTTACTGTGAAATTCATGAAATTCTCTGCCTATTACTAGGAGAAGACAAAGGAAACTCCTTTCGAGAGAAACCTTTGAAAAACTCCCTCACCTGCAGCCTATACATACCCTGGGCTATTATAATGAAGACCATAACAGTTGGCTGGAGAGGAGGTTCAGCTGTGTGTAACATCAGCTCCAGTATGTTCAAAACCTCTTCTTTCCTCTACAGATACCAGGTATGCATGTACTACACAGATATACATGCACATAAAATAAAATAAAATAAAATAAAATAAAATAAAATAAATAAAATAAAATAATGTTTGATAATAAGTGTCAAGATGACAGCCTATGTGAGCTTGATTATAAACTACCACAAGGATCTTCATGTGATGGAAATTCATCACTAACAGGGAACACCTGCTATGACTAGGGGTGTAGGGAGTAGAAACGACCTACAGTGTTCCAGTCATTCTGTATTTTAAGCTGTCTTTATTTTCAGCAACTGCAATCCCTAGTTTTCTGTACAATTTTGGGAAAGAAGCTGGATATAGAAAACTATTCTACTGTGTAACTAAAGGCTATTACTTAAAAAAACCTGTTTAACCACTACAAGCTTCTTAAGGGTCTCTAACATATTTTGCACTTGTGTCTGAATCCACCTGTAGAAGTTCTTTCCAAGGAAGACACAGAAGGATACACATGCTTTCCCAAGCTCCCACAGTATCACAAGCCCGTGATTCCATGACAATGTGGGGTATAGCACAAATTCCTTTGAGTGATTAGATGAGTTATGATTTTGCTGTTGGGAAAATTATCTATCGTGGCTTATGACTATAATATTTATATGTCTTAAATCGTACTTTGAGCATATTAAATATTTCGTCTCAGAATTCTGGTTCACTAGAGTGCTAGTAATCCAGATTAGTGGTAGCTCACAGGTGATATGATTCCAAACAGTGTTTGTGGTGGATGTGCGCTGTTTGAATGTTGGAAGCGGAATGATGGGTACTGTGCTCCACGTGAGAAGCAGGTTAACAACTGCTCAGTTCATTCATTCTCTGGCCATAAACCTGAGTTGTTATGATTGTTGGTAAAACTTGTGCTTTAAACCATGAAGAAGAGTTGTTTTTAAGGGATGATATATGTGATCCCCTAATCATTACTTTGAAAGGACTTCAAAGTTCTATAATGTCATTGGCAGGCCGATGCATGTTCACATAACTAATGAAATGCTCCTGTCACATTAATATCTGTATGTAGAACCAGTGGAATAAACTCATTTGCTATTTGCACATCATTCCTAGTTAAAAATAATTGTTTAATTTTCTCTTTGAAAATTATTGCTCTAAGTTGTCACTCTAGTTATTTCCCATGAGGGAGAAGCCCTCTGCAGTTGGTCAATTGAATATATATCTTATCAGTTAAAAGATTTTCCTTTATTTTCAGGATAATTCTTGGTACTAGAAGAATGAAGATCACAGTATGTGACATAGTTTTTATTATTCTAGAACAATATACTAAAAAACACCCCTCACAAACACAGGCATTATCTTATATTGGTTTTCCCAAGAGGACCCAGAGTTGGATTTGGTATTCAGCATTCCTAGCACTTAAAACTTAACAAGTTACTTTCTCTGAAGGCCTACTTTCCCTTTCTTTAAAAAAAATAAAAGTTTTTATACTGCCCACATCTGAAGACTATGTCAGATTAAAGAGTACACCATCTGGCACGGTCACAACCTCAGTGCTGGGAACTAGAATTCAATTTAGAGTCATCAGCTAATTGGGCCAGACAATGTATTCACTAGAAAGGCTTGAAAAGCAGAAGTTATAAATAAAATATCACACAAGAAAAAAAGGGCACAGTACTCTACCCGAGTGTAGGTAAAATTCAAACAGGTACAACAAAATTTTATCATGAACCCCGCATGGGACTCACTTGGTCACCAGGCTCTGGCACTGCTGAGGGGTGATGGAAGTCTTAGGAGGTGGGGACAGTGGGCAAGAGTGAAGTCACTAAGGGCATGTCCTCAAAGAGAATGCTGAGAACCCAGCCTCTCTTCTTTCGCTGTTTTGCTTGTTGGTCATCATTAGGTGATCTTATTGTCCCACCACAAACTCCTCAATACCTTACTGCATGCCCTAATACAACAACAGGGCTGATCCACCAGGCTGAACCCTTCCTAGCCAAGAACCCAAATAAGCTTTTCTTCCTTACATACTTATTGGCCTATATTTGTTACAGTAATGGAAATCTAACTGACGCCAAGGCCATGACCCTGGGACAGTCTAGAGGGGACCCTGGAGAACTCACCATTGATTGTCGACATATTTGAGGACCAGCAGAATGGTTTTTGCAAAAATTGTACTTTATTTAGAGAATATGAGGAGCTAGGGGCATTGCTTAGCCAGTAAGTCCTGAGCATTACATCCTGAGTTCAAATCCTCTCCTTTTATGTAAAATGCCACATGTGCACCTACACTCCCCCACTATCGGGAGGGGATGCAGACAGGATCACTACAGGTTTCTGGCCAGCAGCCTCAGCTCCACTTTCTATAAAAGTCTGTACCTCAAAAAAATTGCACAGGTAATGAAAAAGCAGGAAACCTGATATCCTCCTCTGTCTTCCACATGCATGTGTGTGTACAGACATTCACACACTCACAAGCAACATTTACACACACATTGACATACCTAGACACCTAAACACAAACACATAGACATATAAAGAAGCATAAAATCACATTTAACTATAATAAAGTAGAACTTGCTTAAAAACAAAACTACATTGTATCTTCAAGTAAAGGCCATACTTATAATGCCAAATACTACTGGGATAAAAATGAACCATTTACAGTAATCCAAAGTACCAAGAAAAGGAAACTCATTGAAGTGGAAATTTCTGGTTTCTTTGGAAACTCACTCGTGTCACATGATGTTTTTTTGTCTTGTGAGAGGATGTTTTGCCGAAGCAGACACTGAGGGGGTGCTTGCTGTTTGGAAAGAATATAAGTAGAACCCTACAGAAAATGAAGGGATGCTCTTGCATTGCTACCCTATGCAGTGCTCCCCCAGGTCTTTACTAACTGTCCAGTGCTTTGCTGGTTTTCACAGGTCTTCACTTCATAGAGAGAAACACACCAAAGAACATCTCATGTATTCCAGACGATTCTTGCTGCTTCTGCAGACTAATGCTCACCCAATTCAGTGGAACCTTTCTCCTGGATTGAACAGCTTCTACTGATTCATGTTTGGTGTTTGCTATTGGACAAGACTGATGATGTTTTGACACCAAAGAGTAGAATTGCCCCAAAGTACTACTTCTAAACAGGTCCACAACCCGCTTTTTCTATAAACCTCCTTTTCCCCCTATCTCTGGTCAGTGGGATAGAAGGGAGGTTGAAGCATTCTAGAACTCTAAATAAGGTAGGCTTTGAAAACTCTAAGCCTACAACACATATTAGTGCTTTTGTTTCTGTCTAAACTTTATTTCTGTCTAAACATTCATACATTCCTTCATTCACTGACTCAGGTACTTCTGTTTCTAAAAATAAATACCCAAAGCTTTTGTGGCCTTTAAATAGCACAGTATCTGAGGAAAGCAGGAAGTCTAAACAATACACACATCTTACCTGTGTTGCTGCCTTTGTATTTGGAGACAGAGCTTCACTCCGTGGCCAAGTTGATCTGGGACACACTGTGTAGCTAAGGCTGGTCTTGAACTCACAGCCACGCACTCATTTCAACCTCTTAAGTGCTGAGACAAGAGAAGACAATCACTATGCCTTATTCATTAGATTAACTGACCTTAGAGTACTTGCTGCTTTAACTTAGACAGGATTTTGAACCTATGTTTTTCTCAGAAAAGAATGTGTGTGAGCCAGGTCTTGATGTCATACCCTGCTTCTGATTTTTAGATTCCTATTCAGGCTACTTTGGTTTAGTTTCTTCATTATATGCATTATATTAAATATATTAGACTATATTTGAATGCATCAGGGTGTGTCTGACAGAAGCCTGATGTAGAAGGTGAAGCAGGAAGAGATATCACCAATGTAGTTCTATAAGCAGTGACCCAGATTCTATGCTATGAGACTTCTTTTGCCACAGCCAATAAGTGTACTATAAGATTATCTGATCCACTCTCTACTGGACCTTGGACTCCCATGTACATATCCATACATGTCTAAATTACTCACACATATGCATATTAAAATGAAATGTAAATAGAGGTAGAAAGATTACTCAGTAGTTAAGTTCATTTTCTGCTGTTGCAGAAGATTCAGTGTGCACACCAGGTGGCTCACAACCACTTGTAACTCCCGATCTACAGGATCTGACAACATCTTTGCAAGTCCCTAGTAACTCATATGCACACGCGTGTGCACGTGCTCTTGCATACGTGTAAACATGATTAAAAATGAAATAAGTATTGTCTTAGTAAGAACTTTTTGACTAGGTACTGAAAACCCCCCCCCATGCCTCGATCCTAGCAGTCTTTGACAGACCTATTCTAAAAATTGCCCTTAAAAAGGTCGTTTTTTCATACAATATATTCTGATCACAGTTTCCTTCCCCTACCTCTTCAGATCCTCTCAGCCTCCTTTCCCTGTCAAATTCACACTCTTTCATTCTCTCTCATTAGAAACCAAACAGGCATCTAAAGTAAAATGGAATAGAATAAAGTAAAAAACAAACCAGAATAAAGAAAAAAACAAAACCAGGAAAAAAAAAAGCCAAATAAAAAAGCACAAAAACCACAGTCAGATGTTGAGACAAATATTCACATACACAGAAACCCGAGAATTGGATTCAGTGCCAGGCGAATGAATAGTAGCTTCTATAATGCTTTAGCTTACTTTTATCTTCCTCTCCTCCTCCTCCTCCTCCTTCTTCTCCCTTCTTCTTTTTTCTCCTCCTCCTCTCTCTTTTTCAAAAACAAAAGAATTGTTTTGCTTCAAGTAATCCTGTCTTTTTCCAACAAATAACAGTTTTGCAAAACTGATGTGGTGCCTGCATCTCATGTGCTGGTGCGCTCCTGTATCCATGTGGTGCTGAGCTGCTGCTGGGAATGATGCTGCTGTTTTCTAGCAACTTCTTTGCATGGCTGATTTTCTAGCTGCAATTTCTTGGTTTCTTGCCCATGATGTTGTGGTGGGCTAACATTTTCATTGCAAAAGTCTGCTGAGTATACCTTTGGAACCAACAAAAATTCAGTAACTTGACAGGGATTTTTATAGCCACTACTAGTTAATGATAGTTTTGAACATATATTTAAGTATCAAGAGTCTCAGAATTCTTCTGTTTCTGCACTTTAGTGCATTTTGTAAAAGGTGGTTATTTTCTTTGGCCTTATAAAGTTGCATGAACTATAACAAGTTGCATGTACAGAGAATGAGACAGTGGTAGACTAGAAGCTGCCTCTACTTGATTGTGAATCAGGAGAGGAAAGACAGGGTAAAAGAGGAGAGGAAGAGCTTTGTAAATGCACAGGTGAAGTGAAGGTATACTAAAGCATCACAAAGAAAAACCACACAAGACAATATGGTGGAGGCGACAGAGGATGGAGCCAAGAAGAACCAAGTTCAAGGGAGCCCAACTCAATCCCTATAATCATGTATTGGCCTGTTTTTTGTAAATCATCTCCCTTACTAAGGTGCAAACTTCCTAAGACTAAACCCTTTTGTTTGTTTTTAACCGATAAATTCCTAATGTTGAGAACTTAAACAGTTGATACTATTTGAATAAATGTATTAGTCACATAGAGAAATGAATATTTACTAAGGGAAAAAAATTGATGCTTGGTCCCAAGCACTAACCAAAATCATTTTTGCCAGAGTCTCCATTGAGAGATGTATTTGGTCAAGCTTTAAACAAAATACCTAATATTTTTCTTGCAACTGACTTTTGGATGATCTGAATTAAGTCCACTTTGGTGAGTGCTCCATATGAACAATTCCCTCAGATACTTTGAGAAAGAACATTCTGGACTCCTACAAGAAATGAAAAATCTCCCTCTCCTCTGTCTACCTCTTCCTACTTTTCCCTAGAGCATCCCTAGGTGGTAGTTGTCCTCTAGAGATTACAAAAGACACAATGTCGAGGGGATATGGGAGCAATGGAAATAGTAAGCATCTCTTTGGAAGGACTTCCAGTTGTGTGGCACCTTAAAAGACTTTATTGTTTAAGCCACTGTTTTGGTTGCTTCAGCCAAAGCCACACAACTTCTAAAATTCCTCTCAGTCAGTTGCATAAAAAATGTATGTGCTCATAAAGTACTTCAAAATAGTCTTCCATAGAACTTCAAAATGCCCTCAACCCTGAGGCATTATAGTATTCCCCTGAGAGAGGCAAGAAAGGCAAAAACTAGACCGATCACATTAAGAATAGCACTTACATCTTTCTACTTTTGTCAAGAAGCTAAGAAAAATAAGCACATTGTACAGAAATAAGACTGTGATGGCCTGCTGCCCTGAGACACTGAGTGAATGGGGTTTTTTATATGCTTGCATCCCTATACCCACCTTCTCTTCTTATGTGCCAAGATGTTGTAGCTCAGTGGACTGTAGAAAGTTAATGAGTGCTGAACAAGTGTGTAATCCATACAATCCTTTCAATCCATTAGCTCCCAGAGAGAAGGACCAATTTTCTTCAATAAACAGCATCCTCTTTTTGTTCAAGGAGATGTTTGTAACTAAAACTTACTACCTTGTAGTTCACAATCAAAGAGGGTGTACTTAGTGGTTCACTCAAGGGCTTTTTCAGCTCAGTTACCTGAGTGCCATGTCTCCCCCACTAAAGCAGGTAGTCACCAAGGAGCATAATAACTGAAGGTCAGACTTTTGTGTTGTAAAACTTCTAGCAAGTGTGATAAGCAGTAAATTGTGGATCTATCACTCTTTTCCTCTGCTAGAAAGTATGTGTTTATAAACCAGCAAAACACTGTGCCATCCTGTGATTGATGGCCCATTTTGGACCACCTCTTATCAGATTCCCACGAGCCCTTCTTTGATGCAGCTCATGTCTGAATGACAATAGGCAAACCAGTGCCATTATAAACCCAAATCTCCCTCTGCATTCTAGATAGCAAGATTACACATGAGTATTGATTTATTGCTGCCCCCCCCATAGGAACCAGTTCATTAAGTGTAAGCAAGAGCCACTGTTATGAAATGGAGCCACCAGCTCTGTGTGCTCTTGGTAAGAGATAATCACCTGTGCTCACCTTTCTAACAACCTAGGCATTTGAGTAACTGCGTGTGTTTAAATATTTAGGTTGTTTGTCTATGCTATCTCTTCTTTAAGTATGCAAAATAAGATAAAGCAAGCCTTTGGAAGAAGGGAATCTATGCAGTTTCTCAGTTGTTGAAACACAATGTGGTTCTTTTTATGAAGCACACTGAAATGATTACAAATCTCTGCTTTGGCATGTATTTCTGAAACACCTACTGTATCTGTAGCAATGAGGTTTTATGATAGCTTTAACAGTTCCTGCAAAATTTATATGTTCTACCAGTAGATCATTTTGGGGAGAGATATAAATTTTACAGCACATCAGAGTTTTATATCACCCACAAACGCCTGCTGTACGATTCACATTATGGAAGCCCCACATTCTCTCACAGTTTTCTATTCTTTAGTCGATTTACATTTGCCAGGCAGAAGGAGCCTTCAACATGGTTCTCTTTATACTCCATCACTCCTCCCTTTTTACCTTCTGGCTTAATGTCACTCAGTCTATTTGTCTATGGGACATTCAGCAATACACTCATCAATTTATACAGGTGATGGTCTACTGTCCTTCTCTGTAATTCTGTCTATGATAATGGTCTGAGTGAGCTAAATGAAAATGGATAAAGGCAACCTTTTTTAGGAAGGACTCTTATTTTCTGAACTCTCAATCAGCTTCCATGTATGTCCCCAGGAACAGAATACTTACAGCATATATGCCTTAAGAAAGTTTGGCACATTATTTCTATATATGTAAGAAAAGTCTAAGTCCATGATCACCATGATTTAAACAACCTGACACTAGGAAATCAATGGGAGAAATAATTCAGAATCAAAAGTATCTCTGATCTTTTGTTGAAGATTTTGTTAGATATCTGTATTTATGAGACAAAAGATGGCAAATACTGGCAAAAATATGGAAAAGGAATAATGCTTATATACTAATGACAGAAATACAAATTAATATAGCCTTGATGAAATTAATAGGGGCAGACTTTAAATTAAAATTATAAGAGCAACCATATAATACAGAAATTACACTATATATACTTGAAAAAAAATGAAATCAGTGTAATGAAAAAATAGCTGCCCTATCATATTTACTATAACATCAGTCATCCTATTCAAAATATATTCTCATACCAACTGCCCATCAATGAATGACTGGATAAAAATGTGTTTTGTATACACCATGGAATACTTCTTAGTCATAAAAATAAAATTCTATTATTTATGAACTGTGTGATTATAGAAAAATAGTAATTTATGAAATAAGTAAAGATGCGAAGTTAATCTTTTTTATGTGTGAATTTAAAGGGGCTGATCTCATAAAATAGAGGGTAGGACACTGGTTTCCATAGGGTTAGAAAGGCAAAGGGAAGGGAATCAGGAATACAAACTTAATTCCACAGGAGGAGAAAGTTGACATGGTTGACAAAAGTCTATTCTGCATTCAAGAGAATTAATAGAGGGTATTTCAATACACTTACTATAAAAAATGACAAATATTTGAAAGGACAGAATTAATACAATATACACATGTATCAAAACATCACACTGAACTAAGTAAATATACAGTTATTATATGTCAGTTAAAATGGAGATTTTTAAAGCCTCTTAACTATTTTTTTATTATTGCGACAAAATATCCTGGCAACTAATTAAGTGGCAAAAATGACTTAAGCTAGAAAAGGTTTATTTAGATTTACAGTTTTTTTTTCTTATCCTGAAGAGATTTGTTTAGAAAAGTTTTAATATAATCTAAATGCTATTCCTAAGGAAATAAAAACACCAACAAAAAAAGCCCAACTAACAAACAAAAATAATATTAGCAACAATAACAAAACAATTTAACACACACACATACACACACACACACACACACACACACACACACAC
>JANHMN010000007.1:65876380-65881380 GCA_030674055.1 Rhabdomys pumilio
TTTAGAAAAGTTTTAATATAATCTAAATGCTATTCCTAAGGAAATAAAAACACCAACAAAAAAAGCCCAACTAACAAACAAAAATAATATTAGCAACAATAACAAAACAATTTAACACACACACATACACACACACACACACACACACACACACACACACACACACACAGAGAGAGAGAGAGAGAGAGAGAGAGAGAGAGAGAGAGAGAGAGAGAGGGAGAATCTATAGACTTGTCTCTCCTGCAATTGCTCACTGCTTTTAAGCTTGTGGAGAGGCCATGTGAACCCTGTCGCTTTTGAATTTCCTGAGGTAGGTAAATTGTGTGAGTTTTCTTCTCTCTCTCTCTCTTTCTCTCTCTCTCTCTCTCTTTCTCTCTCTCTCTCTCTCTCTCTCTCTCTCTCTCTCTCTCCCTCTCTCTCTTTCCCCTTTTTTCTTTTTTTAATTTTATTTATTTATTTATTTATTTATTTTTATTGGATATTTTATTTACATTTCAGATGCCATGCCCTTTCCCGATTTCCCCTCCCTAGAAAACCCCTATCCTATCCCCCCTTCTCCTTTTATACATTTGTTTTAATGTTGATCAAAGGCTTCATAAGTTTGGTAATGCTCAATAACAAGATGCCCATACATCAGAAGTATAACCCATTACTCAACCTAGATATACCAACTATATTTGACTAGTAGAGACACAAGAACATCCCCTTCCATGCCGACCCCATCATTCCCTAGCTCCTCCTCTCCTTCTTCTCCTCTTCTTACTCCTCCTCTTCCTCTCCTTACTCCTCCCACATTAGCTCCTCCTACATATCACCCTTCCTGTTAAAATGAAACTTTTCTTTCAAAATACAATTAGAGCATAACTATACCAATTTGTGTCAGTAAGGTACAAAATAGACCTAATACCCAGTCCATCATTTTGTTGACTAACCAGAACCTCTGTCATCTCTTCCAACTAAAATACTTACTTTTGAACCTGGCTTTTTTCTTGGCTTTAGAATGAATGTCAGCTGAAAACCATCCTCTCAAATCTTTTCTCTCAAAGTAAATAGCTGGGATTGGCTATGAGACTATAAGTCTTCAATCCCCTCAGAAATCCAGAATGACTGAGTTAACTAAAATTATGGGAAGCACAAAGCATAGCTTCTAAAACTTAGCCAATGTATAGAGACTGCTGAATACCTGGACAGTCTCTATACTACAAACCATTGGAGCATCTGATCTTCAGCCTTCTGGCCCAGGATCTTCTGACAGACCTAGTGATGCAGAATTATTAAAGGTTGATTACTCTGTCTTGGCAGATATAATCAGTTGTCTTTTCCACAAGTGTGTCCTTTTCTGGACAATAATTTGTCTGTAGATGACAAGAGGCAATTCTTGCCTAGTGGCTGTCTCACCACAACTGGAGTAACTCCAAAGATGCTCAATTTCTTCTCAGAGTTCAAGACAGGAAGCTGTCAGGAGCAGACAGGTCTCTAATCAAAATGAACATTAATACAGAAATGTTTGTAGTGTCAATTCTGTGGACTTCTGATGTTTTGAAAACCAACTATTCATGTAAGGCAATCTGGACTGTTGTCTGTTAATTTCTCTCAGCTATTTCTAAAGAAAATATAGAAAAAACCCTAACAATAAGCTCAGAGCCATGAATTTGCTCTAGGAAAATTGCTATAGGCCCTTAACTCACAGGCTAACCATCTCAGATCAGTTAGAAAAGTTAAAGAAGAACTGGGTCTAAATCTTGTATTCCTAGATGTGTAATACAGGCACAATGCCTATGAGAGTAACAATATTCATCTCACTTTTATATCAATAAGAAGCTCATACCAATGAAAACCTTAAATTTGAAATCAAAGTAAATTTTGTACCATTTAAGAAATTATAACTTCATCTTAATAATTATTATACATATTTCTACCAATAGGTTATGGCTATGCAATAAATCCTAGCTATTTCTCCCTGTTCCAACAAAACCACTACTTTTCCCTAGAAAGACAGCCCAATATTAACCACCTCAGTCCCCAAGCCCAGGGAATAGTGGCGCTGACTCTTCATTAACTTCTTAAGCTGATTATGGGCATTGAGATATTGGAAGAGGGGCAGGTGAAGAGTAAGTTGATAAGCCTCTGACGAGGTGTCTTCACTGCATCCATCTGGAATTCCAGGACATTAGATGTTCGAACAGGTCTGCTCAGCCAGGAGTAAATTCCTTGGTCCTAATGGGTCCTAGTTACTCCCTGTTTGGGGTGGGTGTTGCTGTCTTTTTACTTAAGATACTGCTTGGGTTAGAGTTCCTGGGAGACCCACTTCCTCTGGGTTTTGTGAGATTGGAGGCAGATCTGCCACCTGGGATCTGCTCACCAGGTATCTCCTCAGTCAGATTTACAGTTTCAAGGGAGATAAATCATTTTACAGCAGGACACCATGATAACAGAACATGACGTCATCCAGTCATATTGCATAGCTAGTCTGGAGACAGAGAGAACAGGAAACAAGGCTAGGTTATAAGACGCTAAAACTCACCCTCAGTGCTGAGCTTCCTCCAGCAAGGCTCTAGTGTCTAAAGGTTCCATACCCTTTCCAAACCATGCCACTAGTTGTGGACAAAGTGTGTAAACATATGAGCCTATGGGAACATTTTATATTCAGTCTTTTACATTCTGTTCTTGGTCACAATTAGCTTATGGCCTTTTCATGATATAAAATGCATTTAGTTCAAATTCAAAAGTCCCCACAGTCTTTAATAGTCCCAACACTGTTCAAAATCCAAAGTTTTTCTTGTGGTCTCAAGCAGTCACATCATCATCTGTAAAATAATTAATAACAATAATAAAAATAATAACAAATTACATGTACAGGACATTCAGTGGCACAAAGTATTCTTTCCAATTTCAGAAAGGAAGGACAGAGGCATAGTAAGACAAGACTGAAACCCAGAAGGGAAAATATCAAGTTCTGTAACTCTCTCCACATCAGTCATCTAAGGTTTTTGGTGAAATTGTCTTAGTTTCAAAGGGCTTTAGGTAGCTCTGTCTCTCCAGTTTTGCTGCTTCCAATATGAATATCTTTAGTTATCTGGGTCTTCTCTTTATTTACACCCTTCATTTCCTGCTTTCTTCAGCCCTATTTTGCAGAATTATCATGGGCTCTGATACCTCGAACATCTTGGGGGATCCACTGAAACCCAGGTTTCACTGTCACTACAATACAGGCTTCATTGTCCCAAGTTCCACACAATCGCTTCTCAGAGCCTTTTTATAGGGACTCTGACTCTGACACATCTTTCATGACCTCAGTGGAAACTGAGGAGGAAAAGAATTTTATGGCTCTCTCAATACGGTCTATTTCATACCTCCAAAACCACTACTATATAGTCAACACTGCCCAATTCACATGGCAGCTCAGGATAGAGCCTGGTCCCCTTGAACTACAAATGAAGCACCTTCAGTATGCTGAAGCTAGTTGAAAGACTTCGCTAATTAGTTTCCAAAAGTAAGAAACCTTTTTTAGATTATCTCTTTTTATAACCTGGAACTTTTGATGGCTGGGGTCTTGTGCTTTGGATACCCTTTCTATTGTTCAAGTAGAAAACACAAGACTTCTCTAAAATGACACTGATCTCCTAACAAATACAGCCTTCTTTTAGTGCATCCTTTGGCTGAAACCTTAACCTTTCTAACCCTCTTTTTCTTTCTAAATTGCATGTGTTTTAAACTTTCTTTCTACCTCATTTATTGCTTTTATTCGTGCTACACTTGTGTAAGAGTAATAAGTAGTAACCATGTGACAGGCTCAATATTATGCTCTCTTGGATTTCTACCACCAAAACAATTAGTCATAACCTTTTAGTTCAGTCTCATGGAATTTCTCAGAATACAGCCAGCTTAATTACCAGATATAGCTTGAGTGCCTTCTAGCCCAGTTTCTGATGCATTCCTTGTGAGCCAGGCCTCCACTATTGATGTTTTCTCTGCTTTTCAATCTTCTAAATTCCTGTCAGAACATTCAAAGGCTGCTGTAGCCCAAAGTTCTAAATATATCCATAATCCTCTCACAAACAAGTTCTGAGAACTATGAACCACGTATCTGGGGTCATTGTAGCAGAAATTCAACCATACAGTACCAACTTCTGTCTTGGTGCCTGCTCTGATGTGTGATAAAATGTCATCGTAGAAGTTTATTCTGGCTTACAGTTCCAGAGATACAATTTACCACAGTGGGAAGGGAATGGCAGCAGGGCTGTGGAGATAGCCTATGCATAGGGCAGCATAGGCACTCCAGAAACAGAAACAAGAAGAGAATGTTGGCTACCCTCAAAAACTACCCTCACCGTAGGTGACATACTTCCTCCTGTAAGGCTCTACCTCCTAAAAGTTCCATAACCATCTCAAATAGTCCCGCTATCTAGGGACAAACACAAGAGCCTAAAAGAGACAACTACTTTGGTTGCTTCACTTTTCTGGATTTACAATTTGTCTGTCTTTATGCATTGTGTTCCTGGTACCTATATACTAAAATTTCCTGGAGATATTTGATCATAATGAATTGTTTAAAGAGAGTATTCTCTGTGTGGAGCAGCATGATAGACATATATAATTTGTCTATTTTGGTAGGAAACATCTATACTCTCATGCCAACACTAAGAAATTTAATCTCTTGTTTAATTAACACTGGGCCTGAAACTACCACCCAAACAGAAGATGCATGTGACTCAAGTATAGCAGGCCATTTGCAATGGTTTGCAAATTGGGATCTTTGAATCATAGGACTGAAACTAACAATGACCATCTTGATAGTACATGGGATTGAAACCTAATGAAACTGAAGGTGTGGACAAAGTCTAGAACATCCCCTGAATCTCTTATTGCAGTTCTGCTTAAAATCTTCTCCAAGACTATTCAATAAGGGCAGCCAATGTATTCTTCCTCCTGACTTATACCCATGCATGCAGGAGATGTGGTAGGGTGGGTATTAGCAACACAACACATGAGGAAACAAA
>JANHMN010000007.1:65886380-65926007 GCA_030674055.1 Rhabdomys pumilio
AAGGATGTCTATGAGAGAGTCTGGCAATTCCTAATTTACATAGCAATTCAAGACCTGCCCTCATCTTTGGTCATGGGTAGATCAAGCAAAAGGAGGATTCTGAAACCTGGAAGAGGCTACCGAGGCCTTGGATAGCTGTAGGACACTCAAGTACAGACAAGGAGTACAGGAGATTGGAATAGAAAATCCTCAGTATCAAAAGCTTTAAATAGCCAAGATTCAACTCACAGACCACATGAAGCTCATGAAGAAGGAAGACCAAGTATGGATGGCTCAGTCCTACTTAGGAGTAACAAAATACTCAAGGGAGCAAATATGGAGACAAAGTGTGGGACAGAAACTGAAGGAGGGGCGATCTAGAGACCATTCCACAAGGGTATCCATCCCATGTGCAGTCACCAAAGGTAGACACTGATGTGGATGTCAGGAAGTGCATGATGACAAGAGCCTGATATAGCTGTCTCCTTAGAGGTCTGCCAGAGTCTGACATATTCAGAGGCAGATGCTCACAACTAACCATTGATCTGATCAAGGGAGGTTTCCAATGGAGAAGTTAGAGAGAAGACTGAAGGAACTGAAAGTGTTTGTGGCCCCACGAGGAGAGCATCGATACCAACCAACCAGAGCTACCCAGGGTCTAAACTACCAGCCTGGGAGCACATAGGGAGGAACCCATGACTCCATCAGTATATGTAGGGGAGGACGGCCTTCTTGGGCATAGGTGAGAGAGGAGATCCTTGGTCCCATGAAGGCTGAACACTGAGTGGAGAGAATTCGAGGGTGGGAGGTGGGAGTGGGGGTGTAGGTAGGAGCACATCCTCATAGAAGCAGGAGAAGGGGGGATGGAATAGGAGGTTCCTGGGTGGTGGGGGGAATGGGAGTAAGGGGATAAAATCTAAAATATAAGTATAATATCCAATAAAAAAAGAAAAGAAAATCCTCAGTATCATTCAAGCCACAGGAATCCTTAGGGACTACAAAGCCCACTGTTTTTCTGTACCAATGACCATTCTTTTACAGAGTGTGCTCATTTCTAGCTAGGGTTGGGGTATACTAATCCTTGAATACTCAATTTTTTAAATCACTCAGTCCTTGATCTCTTCAGTATTATCATTAGCTGTTGTTAAATGAGCAGATTTGATAGGCATGATAGCATTCTACCTAGTTCTCCAAGAACTGGATTCTACCAGAAATCAATGGCACTCTTTGTCATTGACAAATAGGCAATGAAGTTTGAGCTGACTAAAATTAAGGCTTACAGAAGCCAGTTTACTAGAGAAGATAGACCTCATTGTCTAAGTAGGAGTAGTTGAGTCACAATTAGGAGCGAGGTCCATATTGATGGGGAAGCATGCTAATGAAAGACTGTCACTACCATTATCTCTACCTCCAAATAATCTAGATTTTTTTTGAGACAAGATATCCCATAGTCCAGGCTATCCTCTAACTCACTGTGTAGCTGAGGATGAATTTGACATCTTGGTCCTCCTGCCTTTCCTTCTGGAGTACTGAGCTAACAAGCATATGCCACAATAGCTAGTTTATGTAGTGATGGTGATTGAACCTGGGCTTTGTGCAAACCATGCAGCCATTCTAGCCACTCTGCTGTATCTTGGACATTTACATTATCCACATTTTAAGAAAGAAAACCAGGAGGAAGGGGGCTTGACATCTTGGCAGAGGTTGAATCACCTGAGATATCTTTTGGGACAATTCATTTAATATTAATACACTATAGCAAGATTATTAGCTAAATTAATCTACAAAGAGTAGCAGAAGTGCCTTTCTCCCCATTAATTCTGAAACAGCTGCAGAACCCCATTTGCAATCCTGTACAGCAATAAGCACCCCACAGGCCCTAACTAAGTACTCTCATTTCTGAATAATTTCTACCCAGTCCTGAGTTATGCATCTGCTGAGAACTTTCTATGTAACTTGCCTTCCTATCTTGTTCGAAGCATCATTTCAGACAAATTCCTTCTTCTTTGGTGTTTTTCTGATTTGACTGATTTACCAACAAGCTGCTCCTAAAGAAGTGCTTGATATATCTTCTATTGTAAGAGAAGAGCATAGCCACAGGTCAGTCATCCTGGAGTTGTTGGTAATGACATCCATGGCGGAGCATGTGCATGTCACCAGTGTCTATTGAGAAGCAGAACATGGACAAGACAATCACCAGAAACAAACAAACAAACAAAAAACTCATCCCATCTGTTAATATAATTGACACCTGATTCAACAGCCTTGCTTTTTACAAATTAGCAGAGAAACTGATGGACCATTCTAAAAGTATGCTACTTGACAGCTATCTTGTTGACTGTTTTGATATTATTAAAAAGCAGAGCATGAAATCTATGGAGATATACCCTAAATATATCTATAACAACCTGTAGCTATTATTATTTTCATCAGGTTTACTTCAAAAATTATGTATTAAATGGGCCATGTTCTCAGCTATAGGATATCCATCTTGAGAAACTCACTAATTGAAAGAATGAATCACACAGCAAACCTCTCTCCACAGTTCACTATTACAGAAACTGGACAGCATCCTTGTGCCTTATGTAAAACACAAGAAGTAGAATCTTCAGGGCAGTGAAAGGAATGTCATAGGATCTATACCTACAGTGGAAGTTGGTGCTCGTTGGGATATATAGGAGAAGAACACTGTCAGAGACATCTATGGGGACCACAAAGCACAAAGTATATAGCAGGGCACTAATGTAACTCTTGAAATGTAGGGACTAACAAGTGGAGAGACCAGGAAAAGCAATGTATACTCGCCAGTTCTTCCTGCTTGCATCACATTCCATCCAGGTAAAGGTAATTGTCTGTTAAAAAGGTGGGGGGGGATGGCTTCTAAAATCAAAGTCTCTTGTGCAGAAAAAAACAAAAAACAAAAACAAAAAACCCTCAGCAAACAAAATGTAAAAACACATAAAAAAGCAACGGGTACATTACATGGCATCCTATACATTTTGTATTAATAGAAAAGCATCCTGGAATTAGCCTCCCCATACATCTATGTATAACTTCAATCACCAGTTGTATCCGATTTGGCTGAGATAATTACATTATGGGTTTAGGAGAGGAAAGGCCCAAAGCAAGAGAAGCTGTAAGGTGAATGAGATATGATTATGCCATAAGTGGATGTACCACATCATGCCATCTGAACTCATACCACATTACACTAAGGTAAAAGCTGATTATTAAACCCTTAAAAGCTCTGCTCTTATCAAAGAGTCATAATTATAGTCCTCAAAGGCAAAATCATTATGTTGGAGCTCTCATAATTTCTCTTTGGAGAGTGGCATCACCTTTGAAGTGCCCTTGGTAATTACATGGCACCTCCTTGCAAAGGGGCTACAGCCAAGCACACCAGAAAGATGCTGATAGAGTCCACGACAGAGTACTTATAGAAAATACTTGGTAAGGAAGTACTGACAGAATACTTAAACACTCAAGTGTTCACCTGTCCCAGTGGGGATTACAATTATCTCACTGACCGCAGACATTGCCTGGACATGACTGTTCTTGGAAAGAGTTCAGGAACTTTCATGTTAAATAAAGACTACTGGAAGATTAACAACCAGGTGACAATTGGGGAGTATCGGTGACATAGTTTTTGGTTTCATAACTGAAGACCAGCTGTGCCATAGTAACCTGACTTGGAGAACTTCACCAGCAGCTGACTGAGTGTGTCACTCTTGGCAAGTACTCGCCAGCTGTTCCCACCTCTGGTCACATACAAGATTTGTCAATGATGCTTATTACATCTGTAACTCTATGGGACAATCTAGCCTGTTAAACATAGCCCATGCATAGTTTAGTGTATTAGATCTAGTGGGTCACTTTACTGTGTGATGGTCTCACACATCGTTTTTCATTCTTTTTGTTTCATACACAACCGATTGGGAAGCTGATTAACTGCAGAAGTTAGTCTGCTGCAGAAACACAAAGATGTAAGGCATGAGCGTGTAGTCCTTCACTCAAATCTGCTAATTGAAAGAAACCGTTATTTTTAATCCCTTGTTTTTTACCTTCTTTGTAAGCGAGCCTAAGCCACATCATCTGTCAAGTCAAAAAGTTATAGAAGTTACAGGGTATAACACATGCAGAGAAATCATCTTTATTAATTAAGCTATGACATCATAGGATCAAAGAAGTTAGAATTGGAAAGTATCTGTGGCAGGGTTTTATCTTGGCCCATCATGCCCATCCATCCAGATGGAATTACTTTCTATCGTATTTACTCATTCTCTAGCCACTTGAGCAGGAAATAGATCAAATATGTTTTTTTTTTCTCTCATGGTCCATCTAGTGTTATCACAAAAGGTCCCAAAGTAATTGGCAATACCTCTCTTGAACCTGAGTGATGAATACTTACTCTGTGGCCTTTCTGCTATAAATACAAGACTCGTCCCAGGTGGCGTGCTTGTATTATTGGACAGACTTTAATCTTAGCATTATACAGGTCCACATTTTTCCATTGCCAAACACTATTTGCAGTTCTGTCCCAGATGTAACAACCTAATCAAAATAGAATTTCATAGAGCACTACACAGAGGATTGGCTTCTGGAGACTGTGCAACAGGTAGCTGTATGTTTATTGCCTTCTTTTATGAAACTTATACAATGCAATTGAAAAGTGCACAATGAATACTGGGACTTGACTCATAAGTAATGAATTGTAAATAATAAGGTTTAGCATCAGCCAGAAACATTTTCACATACTCAAATGCCAGCGTTCGCAACCACAGCACCAGGGACATTAAATCAACACAGAGCGTTCCCACCTTTTCACAGCGTCCTTCTCAATGACGTAGACTGCCAACTGACCTGCATCTCTGACAACTAGTGCACCCTTGCTTAGAGTGGAAGAGAGAAACCTTTCATGGACAATAGAATAAGAGAGATTTTTGGTTTTATTTGCTTTGCTTTGTTTTGTTTTGTTTTTGTTTGTTTGTTTCTTTTCAGAGCACACTGGTACAGAAAAAGTTCATGGATCAAATAGCCATTTAGTAATGACAAAGGAGCAAATTTCTGAGCTGAAATCATTTTGGAAAAGGATCTGCTTATAAAATGCACTGGAAATATGTTGTCAAAACAATGTTATTTAAAAGTTCAAGAAAAGCAACCCCTTAGATCTCTGTCCTTAGTGCTAGTGAGATGACAGCACTTTTGAGCTTTGCTTCTTCTGAACCTTGTCTTCAAGGTCAAGCTGTCATTTCTGCCATCTGTCTGCATTCAGTCTCTCCTTTCTATGGCATTTTAACGAATTAAATTAAATCCCATAAACACAGAAATTTTAAGTAGTAAAGATATAAGTAGATGGAAAACTGCCAACCTTCTCAGCATCAGCAGCAAATCAGCTCTTAGTTTTATAAATGTGGAAACTGAGGCTGAGAGATGCTACAAAATCTGTTCAATGCACTAGATTACACACAGTAAGACAAAGTCAATAATCAAAATCTGCCACTCCTCACTAAGTGCACCTCCCCTTATAAACAACATGGAAGAGTCATGACATTCAGATTTGCTTGAAGATGTGTGCAGTGTGAAAGTATGATACACTCTTTCAAGAAAAGCACCCTTCCTCACTCCCCACACACCTGGCTACCTCTACCAGATTCATGTTTCTATAAACTGTTATATTACTTGTAATACTGGGATATAACAATTATTTAGTTGAATTTTTGTAGCAGATGGTGGAAGTTTATAAATTGCATCAATTAATGAATAAATAAAAACAAACTGTTGCTCTCATTAGTGTCCCTAAAATATGTAAATGACACACATTTATTTTCATGGCTCACAGATGGAGATGTTGAAGTCCATGGAGGCTCAGTTTGCTTCTGGGCAGGTGAATAGACAGACATTCAATCCCAGAAGAGCTAGCAGGCTGTGACTCATTCTTTCTTTCTTATCCAAAACAAAGCTTCAGAGAGCCTGTTTACAGTCCTTTCTTCCTGTCTCCTTATCTGCTGTTCCGTAATCTAATTTGGCCTTGGCATAGAACAAGTTGCACCAGTAATGAGAGCTTGGATCACAGTCAAGTCTCTGTCCTTCCAGTTCGAAAAGTCTCACATCCAGAGGCCAGAGACAAAGAGACTAACATGCAACAACAGCAGAAAGGTGGAATCCCCTACCCTGAAAGCATTAGGAAGAGCGTGGATGTTTTCTGTTCAATCTAGGAGAAGGAAGTTAATGGCTGCTTTCTTGGAGGAGTGGCATTATTAACAATCCTAACATCTGGAACAGTGCTACCTCTGTCCAGGGAAGCTCTGAGAAGACATGGCAGCTATTCTGGTCCCTCAGGCCTCCATAGTGGTGCTGATGCAGGGCCAGATGTTCCAAAACTTTTCATGAGGTATCCTCACACTAGCCGCATCTCATCGGTAGCGAGTGCCACATTAAAATGCCATTTTAGGCAATTAATATTTTATTTATAAACACTTATAAATATTTATCACAGATGACTGTTTAAATAGTAGCTTATGAGAAAACAAATCTATTACATTTGTATTAAAAATTCCTTGGATGCTTAATTAAGGGAATATTTAGACAGACCATGAAAATTTCATACCAACTTCTTGAGAAGTCAGAGACAAACCCAGTTAGACTCTCTCATGTAACTGTGGAAACAAATTTGACATAATGCCACACAGAAGGAGGGTGGATCCAATTTGAGATCCCACATCAAAATCTTTTTTTTTTAAACATTGTAAGTAAAGATGGACTCATTCTAGATAAATGTCCTAACCTTACCCACAATCAAAATATGTCTCTTCCTTAAATGTATCTGACTAAGCATTCTCACCTTCTTCAGCTATTTTAATCAGATCGCAAACACAATCGGCAGTCCAATTTTTCAACCAGGAAGAAAAATAGTTATTGCCTGCATTGATCTGCTGTAAACCAGAGCATCTCACCTTACTCTCTTCGGAAAATGTAATTGAAGCATTCCATTTTGACGTCGACAATTTAACAAAGCACAAATATCTATGTATACATTTAGTGCTAAAAGAACATAACTTGTCTTTACTAGCCATAAGAGATTTCCGTTTTTGTTTTTTTTTTTTGTTTTGTTTTTTTTTTTTTTTGAGAATTAGTGTAATTGTAATTGTGTATTCCCTCTCAATGGCTCTGATGTTTGATTGTGTGCTTTGTCCTCTGGGTTTCCCTGGTGGTACTACACAGCACTCTATTAGCCGTCATGCATTTGAAGGGTTAAAAACACTGACTAACTTAAAAAGAGAGTTGCAGTCCCACCACAAGGTTCCAAGACTTGTTCTTTAGAACATCCTGTGGTCATCACAACATGGTTCCCAATTATGATTAGTTGATCTTGGCTTGGGCAGCAGATAAGTTCACTCTCCTATATCACTAGGCCACTAGTTCTAAGAGCATCAATTTCATCTTTTGAATTCTGAGGCCACCTGGCCCCCTTAGTTACTTTCAATGATACAAAATACATATTTGAAAACTAGGATTATTATTCACATGGAAAACATCATATAATATAAGAAAGATAAATTGAAAATTTTGCCTAGTCAAATGAAGACAGAGATGACTAAAAGCTGGGCAATCAAAAATCTGGGAAGACTGGTTCTGCTCTGAATATAGCCAAAGAAATCTTTTGAATGACTTTTAAAAGGAGATCAGACATACTAGAATAGCGACTTTTTCAGGGACTCCATTTCCAACTCTGCATCAAAGCCAAAGTGAACAGCGTTGAGTAGGCTTCAAATGTGAACCACATTGTAAAACCTTCACCATAAGGTAATAAGCAAGTGTTCATTCTGATAAGGAGAGGAAGAAAGTCCAAGTATAATGGCCACGACCCACAGGAAGTGGACTCAAGTGAAAATTTGAATAATTCATCTCATTTTCTTTCATTCATATATATATATATGTGTGTGTGTGTGTGTGTGTGTGTGTGTGTGTGTGTGTGTACATGTGTGTATGTGTCCATCATAATTTAGTATTGTTGTATTTTACTTCAAAAACAAATTGTCATTATTCTCCAAGACAGGAGACCTATCAAGCTATTCTAAAAGCATCTCTCTAACATTCTATAAAACACGACACTCAGTTTGTTCTTTGATTAGGAGGAAGGACAGGGATCTGTTTTTTGGGTTTGTTTGTGGTTTGCTTTTTTTCATTCCAGAAATAGTGGCTATTTTTACAATTCAAGTTTTTTTGTTGTTGTTGTTGTTGTTGTTTTTTTATTTTCCCTTGAATCACACCCAGGAAGCAATGTTTGTAACTATACTAGTGTGTCCCCTAGCTTCTATTTATTACATCTTAAGGTTTAAATATCAACTCTGACAAACAAAAGAAAAGCAAATGTCCCTAAATTACCTGAAGGGCTGAGCATCAAGCCCGAATTATTATTGTTTATGTCTCAGCTTTAGCAGCTCCCGTGTCTCCATGGTCTGCTGTGTGCCGGCCTGGCAATGATGGATGGCCATTACGGCAGCTTATTGGAAATGGCTTGATTTATAGCCTGTTCTCCTGCCTCAGTCTAATGGCTTCATTTCTTTCCTCCAGTGCGTGATGCCACCGCCAAGGTCATTGCGCCAATGGCCTTTTGTTGTTACTGTGCTGATGGCCAGTATGCCTAGGAGTCAGCCTGAGGAGGGATGGGGGGGGAGGGTAGCAAATAGGAAGGGTAAGGAACACGAGGGTGGGAAGACTCCAACCTTTACATTTTAATTTTTTTCCATCTCAGCCCCTGATAACGGCAGTAGAACAGTAGATTAAATGCTGTCTTCTATTTGCTTCCCGTGCTTGCCAGACAAGGGGCTGCTTTATGATCCTCAGTGGAGAGGTCTATTACTCACCTCTACTTTAAATGACCAACATCAAATATATACAGCTCCCATTAAAGCTGAGATCAATAAAAATGCCATTAAGATAGTAAAAGTTGCTGATATTAGTGAAGCCCCCAAACAAAATATTTGATTTTCTTTCAGGTTGTTAGTGAGATGGAATACGAACACATAAGCGAAGGGAGAACTGGCCATGCCCGTGGTCAATAATTTATCTCAGAGATTCATTCAGCCTCTCACCCAATATTTCCCTCCTGTCTATTGATTCCCCATCATTATTTGTCATAAGCTGTCCTAACTCAAGGAGAAAATATGCCCTGCTGGTCCAAGGGGAGTCATACCTGGAGAAATAGAAAGGAATTTCATTAAAAGCGAGAAAGAACTGCTGCCGCTGTGAGAAACTCCAACAGTAAGTTGTGGGACTTTTGTTAGTCTCTAAGCAAGTGCTCAGAGGCTCAGCTACTCGGCCCAGACATCTGGGGAACACTGGGAAGAGATGCTTGGGAATGTGCCTCAAGGGAAAGCAAAGGCCTTTCCACTCAGAGACTTGGGTTTCCGAGGACAGTGGGCATGTGTGTCCAAGCAAATGGGCAGACACATGTGCGCAGATGTGTTTCTGAAGTCACCTTTCTCCAGTGTTGCCTGTTTATTTATGGACTGGATTTTCTTAAGTGCTAGGTGGAGATCAGCAGCTTCTAAGACATCTGAGTAAAGAATATTCAAGTTTATGCCAGAGGCAGCATGTCAGCCTGAATTGCTAATACTAGAGGCATGACTTCGGGAACATGATTAATTTTAAAAAGCATGGCTATTGTGGCAGTTCGGATGAAAATGGTCCCCATAGGCTCACAGGGAGTAGTACTATTAGAAGGTGTGACCTTGTTGGAACAGTGTGGCCTTACTGGTAGAAGTGTGTCACTAAGAGCTGGCATGAAGTTTCAGAAGCTCAAGCTAGGCCCAGTGGCTCTTTCTCTTTTCCTGGTGCCTGCCAATTAAGATATAGAACTCTCAGTTCCTTTTCCAGCATCATGTCTGCCTGTAATCTGCCATATTCCCACCATGATGATGATGATGGACTAAACCTTTGAACTGTATGTAACCCAGCCCAATTAAATGTTTTCCTTTATAAGAATAGCTGTGGCCAGGCGGTGGTGGCACACGCCTTTAATCCCAGCACTTGGGAGGCAGAGGCAGGTGGATTTCTGAGTCCGAGGCCAGCCTGGTCTACAGAGTGAGTTCCAGGACAGCCAGGGCTATACAGAGAAACCCTGTCTTGAAAAACCAAAAAAAAGAATTGCTGTGGTCATGGTGTCTCTTCACAGCAATAGAAACCTTAACAAAGACAATTATTTGCTTAAGAGCAATTTTTAATAGAGAGTCTGTATTTTCCTTTAATGGAATGTATGTTTGCAGTGAGATTTTCAGTAGAGATCTTTGAAATGCGTGTCAGTTATTAGTTGATAGCCTGCTCAATGCATATCCGCAATGAATGATAAAATACTTTAAGTTGTATTTCCTTGACCAATTTGTTTAACAGATGTTGTCTTTTAAATTTTCTCAAATATTAATCATGTTCAATGTGGATTATAAAATCATATCAGTTTTTAAAAACTATTTTATTTTGTTTTTATTTGTGAGTGTATTTGTGTGTGTGTGTGTGTGTGTGTGTGTGTGTGTGTGTTCACAGAAGCCAGAAGATGGCACTGACATCTTAGGAGCTGGAACTGCAAGCAATTATAAACCTTTTTATGGTTCATGATGTTTCTTATGGTTCTTACATGGAACTGAACTGTGCTTTTCTGCAAGAGCAGTCAATGCTTCTAACCACAGAGCCATTTCTCCAGCCCTATCACTGCAGTTGTTAAAAGTGAAATGAACGTAGAGGAGTGTGGCTGGGGTGTCCACCCTTTTGATACTGTGATGTGCCACCATCTACAAATGCGTAGGGCCACATTTATCGCTCTCCTGGGACTCATTCAGTGCATGGGCTGTTCATACCCAAATCCTAGTTCTATTACTAACAAAGCAACAATTGCCACCAGTGTTTGCTACAAAGCTTACTCTGTCAGACGTGATGTTTAGCAAATCACATCTTCATGACACATGTGGGAAGTAGGTGACAGCCCTGTTTTTACAGATGTAAAAGGCCTGCTCTTAGGGAGATTAGGTAATCTGCTCAAGATCATATTGAAAATACCTATGGTATAAAAACTCACACAAAGCTTTGATAGATTTCATATCTAATCTTTACTGGAACCTTGAAATCAACTAGATGAGCTTGATCAGCTTACCAGAACACTGCTAAGATACCTTGAACAGAAATATGCAGCTAACAAAAATATTTGGAGATCATTTTGAGATGATTTCTATCATGAGATTTGATGAAGATAAATTTTCTTGGGATTATCCTTAAAACTAAATAACATATTAAGAGTGGCAGAAATGTTTCCCAGCAAATAAATGAAAAAAATAAAGTTCTCATCATTCCAAATATTAGAGTTTACAATATGCCCATGGGTACAAAGCACTACTGTATGGGTAAAAATTGTAACCTGCTTGATGGCTGCAAACTCTCAGAGTTCATTTTGTTGTATGAGTTAGTAATATATATATATATATATATATATATATATACATACATATATATATATATACATACATATATATGTGTATATACATATACATACACATACACATACACACACACACACACACACACACACACACACACATATATATATATATATATATATATATATATATATATATATATATATACACACACATTGGTTATAACATACACATGTATGTAAGTTTCTTTGCTTTAATAGACCTAAAGTTTAAATATGCCCTTTATACTCAACATCCTAGATTAAAGTCTTAGCCATGCATCCAAATCAATATTAATAAAACATTCAACAGCAATAATAAAAGATCTGTAGAAGAGAGAGAGGGAGAAGAGAAAAGAAGGAAGGGGTGGATAAAAGGTTAGAAAGTAATGCGATATGGTTCTGCTACCCCTGCAGTTAAATTCAATTAAATTGAGATTCACATAAATGAGTCAAGTTTTCAGAGGAAACACATCTTCCACAGGAAGAAAGTTCTTCTGGTCTTAAGTGGATGCTGCTCTCACCCACCAGTAGCTGAAACTCCAGCATCTTAAACTGCAGCTGGATCCAGAGGCGGAAGATGATTCTAGCGCATCTTCTTGTCTTGCAGATGAGAAAGCTGGAGGTCCTGAGATGTTGGCTGATTGTTCAGTCCAACTCTTAACACCCATGTTTATGCTGTTGAGAGAGCAGAGCTTCTCAAAGGATAGGATCAAATGAACACCGGGATCTTGGGATTATCTATTTTGGTCCTCCATTCTTCTTTCCGTGGAAGATAATTTCATTTACTGAACAGCAGATCAGAATCGCCAGTCTGTGTGCTTCATCACTCATTGCTTTAGTTGAATGAGTTTCCTCCCCAGGTTGTTTCTCTGCATTTGCAACACTATACAACTTACAAAATATTCTCATACTTAATGATGCTGTGTTTTATTATTATATGAGTAAATTATTGCTGTTTTTATGTGTGTTATATTTTATTATTATAACAGCCATATAAAAGGTAAGTGCTTTATATGTAATACATAACATATTTATTATTAGAACACCTTTGCTGAAGGTAAGTGAAGCCAGCATGAATGCTCTTATCTGGTGGATGAGATAGGAGCCAGACCCCACTTTGTCCAGCCAGGGTTAAGCTCATGTACTCAACCGAGCTCTGAGATCACAAACTCTACTGTGGATGCACAGGGAACATGCTTCCAGCTGGATTGCACACTACTCTTGTTTTCTTCACTAAAAGGCACATCTGTATATAGAATTCAGCCCACTTTATTCACAGTAATAAGCAGACACAATAGTTGCTTCTATCATAATTATTGGTTGATGTGGCCTGCAAGGATGAATCCATCTACATCTGGGGAAAGCTGCCCACTCACAGCTCTCAAATATAAAGTCAGACCTACCTGGCCTGCTTCAGTGACGCTCTTTCTGCAACTACTGACCTTACTTTGCTGAAGAGGCTAGGACCTTTGTTAGTGATGATGAAATTTTCTTTCTCTGCTGCTCTCAACGTCAGATCTACTCTAATGAGCAGGTTGGTGTGGATGAGTATATTCACATTGTGCAACCAATATGCAGAACTTCATTCTACAAAACTAAACATGAGCACCCATACCTCCTCATCTCTGCTTGACTCCAACTTCTGGAAACCTGCATTCTAGTTTATTCCTAAGAACTTTTTGTATTTTTTTTTTGACTCATCCAAGTGGAATAAATGACTTTGTCTTTTTGTGATGGTTTAGTTGGTGCAATGCTCTCCAGTTTCCTACATGCTGCAGTTTGTGACAGGATTTCATTTTTAAAAGAATGAATGATATTCCACTATATGCACATCTCAGAATCTGTGTATCATTCATTCACATATTAATGGACATTTAGGTTGCTTTCTACCTCTTGCCTGTTGTGACCAATTCTGATGTAAATATGGGTGAAGAACTATTTTCTAGGTCACATTTTCAATTATTTTGTATACTTTCTCAGAAGTTGAATTCTTGGATAATATGCTGTTAACCTTTAATTTTTTTGGTACCTGTGATAATTGTTTTCGTAACAGTGGCACCATTTTACAATCCCATCAATAATAAACAAGTATTCCATTCTCCCTATCTCTTCTTCTGTTTTTATCTCCTAACCTGTCACATCTTAGTGGATGTGAAGTGATGCCTCAGTGTTTTTGTGATGTGCATTTTTCTATTAGAGATGTACAATGTCTTGAAAGATCCCTCTTGGCCATTTGTATCATACTTTGGGCAAATCTTCATTAAATTTTTTGCCTGTTTTCAAGGGGGCTGTTCATGCTTTTATTGCAGACTAGTACATTCCTGATTTCAACCCACTGCCAGGGGTTATGCTTTGAAAGCTGTTTCCTTACTTCCATAGCTCTTCCTCTGCTGACTCTATCTTTTGATGGACAGAGATATTTTTTGTTGGATGCAATTCCAGTCATCTATTTGGTTTTGTTTCCTTGGCTGCCAGTCTTAAATATAAGAAGTCATTATGGAACTTTTCTCTCAGATTTTCTTCTACACATTTTATAGTGTTGGGTTTTAACTTCTCGGTTTTGATCCACTTTAATTGACATATCACTTAAGAGTTCATATCAGTTACTTTTCTTTTGTGATAAAATATCATGACCTAGGCAAGTTATACAAGAGAAGAATTATTTAGCTTGTAGTTCCAGGGATAATTGTTTCGAGATAGTGGTGAGGAGGTAGCAGGCAGAAGGTGCTTAAAAGAGTAAATGAAAGCTCTCACCTCAAACTGCAAACGTGAAGCAGAGAGCTGACTGGGAATGACATGTGGCTTCTGAAATTTCAACATGCATCCCAAGTGACACACTTCCTCCAGCAAGGTCACACCACCCATGTTTTTTTCCAAATAGTGCCAACAACTGGGGACCAATTATTCAAATGCCTGGGACTTAAGGAGGATATTTCATTAAAACCACTACAGAGTCTAAGTTCATGTTTCTTTGTGTGTTTTCAAACATTTCCCCATTACCACTTGTGCAAAAGTATCCTCTTTTCCCTCTCTCTCTCAGCTTGGATTCAGCTCTGTATAACTTTTAGTTCCCCATCTCACACCTACTTTGATCATCCTTCCTGTAGGAGAAAAAGCTTCCCCAGTGCCACTTAAACTAACTTTCCACATTGTACTAATCTGATTCTCAGTTCTCTCTGTAATCATATTGGTAGTGCCCATATGTGCCTTCAATGATACTCAGAGCTTGCTTTATATGAAGAAATGCCCCATTATTAGTGAATTAGTACAAAATTTGCAGTAAAAGTCAAACATGTAGAACATTTCTTTTCAGTTACTAAATGATGGTTTTACTATCCCTGACAAATTCTACCTCAGGATCATGTAGGGCAGAGAAGAAGGTACTCAGATGCTAACAAATTAGAACACAGAGCGACAGCTTTCTTCCTGGGTAAGAATATATGAAGCGGAAAAGCCAGTGCTTTTGTTGATTTCATGCCGATGGTGAATATGAAGCTATTACTACTGGTTGCTTTTGCAACACTAATAGTGGTGGATGTTTACGGAAGACTTTGTGCCAAACACTGTTTTAAGTATTTTACATAACTTAACTCACTTAATGCTCTCACACACTGCATAAGACTCATTATTGCTGTTTTTTTGTTTTTTGTTTTGTTAATATTATTTTATTGGATATTTTATTTACATTTCAGATGCCATCCCCTTTCCCCATTTCCCCTCCCTAGAAAACCCCTATCCTGTTCCCCCCTTTTCCATTTTGCTTTTATACAATTTTTTAAAAAAATTGTAATAAAAGGCTTTATAAGTATGGTAATGTTCAGTCAAAAGTGTAACCCAATACCCAACCTAGATATATAAACTATCTTTGACTGGTGGAGACACGTGAACTTCTGCCTCCATGCCCCCCCTCTTTCTCTCTCTTTCTCTCTCTCATCACCTAGCTTCTTCTGTCCTTCATCTTCTCCTCTCCTTTCTCCATCTCTTCCTTTCCGTACTCCTTCCCCCTTAGCTCCTCCTACATATCACCCTTCCTGTTAAAGTAAAGCTTTTCTCTCAAAATACAATTAGAGCATAATAATTCCTATTTGTACCAGTGAGGTACAAGATAGTCCTAATACCCAGTCCATCATTTTGTTGACTATCCAGAACCTCTGTCGTCTCTCCTAACTAAAACACTTAGTTTTGAACCTGGCTTTTTTCTTGGCTTTAGAATGAATGTCAGCTGAGAACCATCCACTCAGATTTTTTCTCTCATAGTAAATAGCCAGGATTGGCTATGAGACTATAGGTCTTTAACGCCGTCAGAAATCCAGAATGACTGAGTTAACTGAAATTATGGGAAGCACTAAGCATAGCTTCTAAAATTTAGCCAATTTATAGAGACCGCTGTACACCTGGACAGCCCTTATACTACCGAATGTTGGAGCATCAAATCTTCAGTCTTGTGGCCCAAACTCATCTGACAGACCTTAGTGATGCAGAATTATTAAGGGCTGATTACTCTGTCTAGGCAGATATAAACAGTCAACTATTCTTATTGCTGTTTTTCTTTTGCTAATCACTGCACAAAAATTTAAGTTAAACAAAAATCCAGCAGCTCTGCTGTGGTAGGTTAAACCAAGGCAGACTAGCTTCAGAGTCTATGTTATTTGGCTCTCGATACCTTTATTTTAGCACACTGTCCCCTTTTAGGAAGCCTAGAAGCCTTACCATCTGCAGTAGGCATGGGTGAGGAACAGAGGACATCTCCACTTCTTGTTTAAAGTGTCTATGTTTTAACTGTGGTCAAGATCAAGGATTGGGAGGATCTTTTCTTCTTTGTTCTTTTCCCTTAAAAGCCACAAGATGCCTGCACTTGGAGAAGACCAAAGACAACTAAAGGAGTCTCCTGAATGAAACTTCTATTGAATATCACACAAATCGCACTCACGCAATTAACAAAGCACAAATCCCCAGCTAGATACTTGGATTGAGAACAAAGAAGAATCCACAGGACCTGGTATCTTACAGCTGCCCACGTTGTCCACCTAGCTTATTATAAATCATTCACACCATGGACCTTTGGTCTCATGCTGTCATCTCTGGGACTCGCCTCTCATGTTTGCTTATTCATTAAAAATACATTTATCCACAGTCAGAGACTTCTCCTGAAGCCTTAACAGCACTACTAGAATTTCCTGTTTCTTGAAGTTGCTCATGGAACAGGTCAGAATGGTAAGCCCAATTCTAGTATGGAGAGGTTGGATTCTGCCATGTGTCATGAAGACACTGGTGTAAAATGCCTTGACTTCTATGCCTGTGTTTCTCTTGAACCTTGTAAGCTGCCAATGCTGTACATCAGAGCTAAGTAACAAGGAGACTACATCAGCTTCATGCAATGAAAAAGTTAGTGTCTAAAGGGCTGAGACATGGGGCCTTCAGGGGTCAATCAAGCTTAGTTTTTGCTCTCCCCAATTTGTCTCTCCATTGCCTCTTCCATTAATCACCTATGCATTCATCACATTGCTTAAAAACACATAGAGAACACTTAAAGCAGATTGTTAACCCAAACAAGTGAATATTTATTAGATAGTCATAACTGTGTTTCAGGCAAGACTGTTGGTTAAGGTTCAGTTGACTGGCAAGACTTCAAAAAATTAGTTAACCTTGCGATTGAGGCCTTTGCTTTATAAGTTGAGTAGATAGAAGCAGAGCATGGATCTGTGTGATTTGGGAGGGTTTTTCCTACTCTGGATGCCCACCTATCAAAGATGATGACAGACCATTCCAGTCTATTGTAAATTTCAGGGAGGTAATTCATGCTTTTAGCTGATGGCCCTATAATGAACGAAAAGTTTATGTTAGTGAGGTGGGGAAACAAGTTTGAAATAACAAATGCATGCCACTGATGTAAATACTCAGAATAGGGAGGTAAATATAAGTTTCTGTTTTGAGAAACATGTAATCTTAGGGCTACTAATCCATCCAGTAGAGTTCTAAAAGTCCTATAGAGTGAGCACTGTCATTTAGGACTGAAACCTTGGGGAAACTTCTGTTTGCCCAGAACTCAGCACAGTGCAGAGGTGCCACCTGACACACCTTGACAGCTCAAACTCTGGACCTTTATTAGTGAGTGAAAAGCCCCTGTGGAAGAACAAAGCGTTCAAACTCTCCTGGCACTTGGCACGTGCCAGCTCCTTGACCCCTTCACTACCTAAGGCATAACAGCATTGAAAGCTGAGACATGAATCACTGAGCATTAAGGAGGGTGACCAGCTTATTTCAGTGACCTTATCAAACAGAGAGGAACAGAAAAGCCACCCCACACTCATTCAGCTTGTTAAAAAGATTCACTGGGTGTGACAACATTAAATTTTATGTCACCCCAGGTAGAAACAGTATTAAAGGCCACTCATGGTGCCCAGTGTCTCTGAAGGAGGAGATCTGAACTTTTGATCTCCGGAAGCAGACATTCAAAATCTACCCTCCCATTAGCAGCTGAAGACTGCAAGGACAGTTCTTGGCAGGACTGTGAATTTAGCTGATACTGGCTTTCTGTGGTACATAAAACAGTAAGTGAATGTTCAGGCACTCTGGAAAGGAGTCTTGCCCTTGACAGCTGCCTGAACTTTAACAAAGAATCCTGGAAAACTTTGGTTTCTTCATCCATAAAATGGGCCATCAGCTCCTAGCTGAGACAAGGTTCTATAAGGAGTGTCCAGTAACATGCCGGCAGATTTTTCCGATGTTGTTCCTGGGAATGGGTAAGAAAGCTGACTACAATTTAGTGGTTAGAGGTCAGCAGTGCTGCAAACTACCCTTCAGGATATGAAGTGGCACTTACTGCAAGCCTCAAATGACATGAAGAAAACCTGAGCTGGGGTTATTTTGAGAATCCAGTCTAATATCTCATGCAGGATCCCTTCAGAGTTCAGTATCACAGCAAGTTTCTGTTACTAAACGCAGGTATATTTTTATAAGACACTGTGGAGTTTCTACTTATTGATAAACCAACTTCTACTTCTAATTAAATAATTCACATACATATAATTTATAAATAGCGTTAATGATGGGCACACTAAATTTTACTGGTGTACACGTGTATCTCCAAATGCCTTACAGAAATAAACGGGGATCAGTCTGAGAGTCATGGTGCAGGCAATGCTGGGGTAAATCTACAGACTCAAGGCCATGCTTAGCACGAGACTGACTTTGAGTCTGAATGGTGAGGCTACAGCAGTGTTTGCAACCCTGTTCCAGAGTCCTCTGCCCTTCTGTGCTTTGTGAGGAAAAACAAGACTGTTTCTGTAGTCCTCCGTTTAACTGGCCTATTTCATGGCTGGACAAGCACAGGATCTTCTACCTTTTTTATTTCCTTAACTGAGCCGTAAGTAACCACAAAGGAGACATGAAAGGCTGCTGACAGAGCAGTGCTCAAAAGAGACATTTTCAAGTCAGGGTGGTCCTAGCTCCAGGTAAGACCAGTACGTGAGCAATGAGCAATGGGTGTCCTTACCCAAAGAGCACTGTGATTTGGGTGAGCATGAGAGCTTGTTTCCTTGAAATCAATCTCCTTCCAGATGCATCCCAATCCTTGGTGAGGCCTAAGGTTGAGCAAAATAGCATACATTGTTATTGAGAGAGGTATGTTTGACTATAGTCAAGAAGCTGTTGGCCCCATCTATCTTGTCTAGTCTGATGCCTCCCAATGTCTTACACACCATGTTTAGGACCGAAGCTTACAGGAAGTGATTAGCTTACGTTTTCATCTTATCCAAATTTCACTCCAAGCCGTTTTTCTTCCTCTGGTGCTTCCTATGTAGTTAAGTCAGTGTTCCTTTAAACACTGAACTGTCAGAAACACCCAACTGCTTATTGGTACATTGGATTTCATCCCCAGAGTTTCTGGTGTAGAATGGCTAGGTTTTGCTCCAAGAATTAGCATCTCTTACAAGTTTCCATTGCTGATACCCAGGACCACACTGAGGAACTGCAGCTTTATGCCAAATTCAACTCAACACTTTACAATTTAGATTATTTAAATTATTAAATTATTTAAATTATTTAAATAATCTTCAGTGTGTGGCCCATAGATCAAGTATATGCACATTAGAAACCATGAGGAAATTACTGCTCGCTCCTCAAGTTGTACTGCATCAGATGCCTGGTAAGAAGTAGCCCCACACCTTTAGTCCCAGCTCTGGAGAAGCAGAAGCAGAAGCAGATGGATTCCTGTGAGTTCAAGACCAGCCTGATCTCCATACTGAGGTGTAGACTAGTCAGTAAAATAATGTCTCAAAGAAGAAGTGACCTCAAAGAGACTGAATTTTGAGCATATTTAAAAGAAAAACAATTGTAATGTACAAACACTCTGAGATCTACTGATCAATGCCTTAAATATTACTACAGAATATACTCCTTATTATGCTAGTTATTTTTGTTTCCCTGCTATAATTTGAACTTTATAAAGTGCTACCCAGTATAAGATTCTGAATTTGAAAATACTTTACATTCTACATTGGTAAACATATTACTATTACTACTACTAACAATTAATCTGTCATAAAGAAGAGTCTTCTAAAGTCAGTTTCTCAGTAGCTTTTTGGTGTTGCTGTTGTGGTCTTTTTTGTTTTTTTTTTTTTTGTTTGTTTGTTTTTGCCTCTAACATATTTATTATAAAGATAAAGACAAATGCAACAGAAACTTGTTTATTAGAACTAGAAAAAAATATAAAATGTGGCCATGGTATCTGTGGAGCCTGTATCCACACGTTCAACCAAGTCAACTTCAAAATAGTCAGAAAAATGGTTGCACCGGTACTAAACAGAACAGCTTTCTTCTTTTTCTTTTGTCATCATTCTCTAAACAATAAAGAATGACAACTATTTTACATAACATTTACATTGTTTTACATGTTGAAGTGCTCAGGAAGATAGCCTGACCTTCTATGCAAATAACATGTCATTTAATGCAAAGAACTTCTGTAGTTCAGACTTAGTGTCCCCAAGTAGTCTTGGAATAATTCCTCAAGATTCAGAATGGTAACTGCCTATGTGGCACAGAAAAATGTGTCATTAGAAGCTGTATAGTAGCTGGAGAGATAGCTCAGTGGAGAAGAGTGCTTGCTACTCTTCCAGAGGATCAGGGTTCAATTCCCAGCACCTACCATCAGGCAGCTGAAAAACCTATGAATCTAGCAAACATCCTCTTCTGGCTTCCTTGGGTATCCCTGCACATGTGCATACATGCACCCAGGCACAGATAGACATACAAATGAATAAAAATAAACTTTAAGTAAATACCTACCCTTCTTCCCCCCGCCCCCATTTCCCTGTTCTCCTGTGGCCATCTTTTTTAGCTCTCCTACTTCTCTTATTCCTCCTTCTGCCTTCATATCACCTGTTTCTTTCTTTCTTTCTTTCTTTCTTTCTTTCTTTCTTTCTTTCTTTCTTTGTCACACCCCCATGACCTCATACAGGGTTTCTAACTTCTATGAGAACTCCAGTTTAAACATATGTATCTGAAGATTAAAAGCTAGCAACCACATACAAGTCAGAGCATGTGGTGTTTGTCTTTCTGGGTCTATATTACCTCATTCAGGATGATAACTTCTTGGGCTGTAGAGGTTGCTCAGTAGTTAAGACCACCATACTGCTCTTCCAGAGAGAACCTGGGTTCAGATCTCAGTACCTAAATGGCAGCTCACAACCATTTGTAATTTAAGATACCCTCTTCTGGCCTCTATGGGCACTACATGTAAATGGTATTCATATATTCACACAGGCAAAACACTCACATGGAATATTTTCATTAGAAAATAATGATTGTTTACAACTCCATTTATCTATAAAGTTCATAAGTTTATTTTTCTGAATAATATTCCATTGTGTATATGAATCACATTTTCATTATTCATCCATTGATGAACATCTAGTCTGTTCCCATTTCCTGTTTCTTGTGCATAGAACAACAAACATGGATAAACAAGTATCTCTATAGTATGATATAGAGTCCTTTGGGAAAATAAAAGCTGCACAGATGTTCATAGAAATGTCTAAAGCACACAGTTTTCCATGTGTGAAAAGAAGCCTGCATGAGCCAGCAGTTTACTTTGTGGTTTCTTGGCAAATTCTGTGTTCTGGAACTATGTGGGGAGGATTGGGTGTGGAGTGAAAGCCACATGCTCGGAAGAGTAAATAGGGCACAAATAATTTAGAGCAGCGGCTCTCAACCTGTGAGTCATGACGCCTTTGGGGGCCAAATGACCTTTTCACAGGGGTCGTCTAAGACCATCTGCAAATCAGATATTTATACCATGATTGACAACAATAGAAAATTACAGCTATGGAGTAACAGTGAAAATAATTTTGTGGTTGGAAGTCACCACACAACATGAGGAACTGTATTAAGGGGTCACAGCATTAGGGAGGTTGAGAACCAATGATATAGAGAATTGTATTTTAGGTGAAAGGAGAATGCTTACCTTAAATTTATCCAGAAATATGTGAGAAAGTAATATAGTCTTGCAGAGATCAAAACAAACAAACAAACAACAACACAAAAAGACCCTCTATGTCATTCTTTTTATGTACTTCCGTGTTACTCCAAGGATTTGAGGCATCAGCAACTGAACAAGGATGTTTAAATAGAAGAGCCAGTGTGACATAGCAAAAGGCTTATGGGGAAATTCTCTAGCTCAGCAATCACCAAAGTGGAAGTCTTCCCTTGTACAAACGGATGGCCATAATTCTAAGAACTATGGTTTGATATTGTTACTTCTGGAGTAAAAAAGAACCTTTATTTTGAGAAGTTTCTCCAGAATAGCAATTTTTGGAACCTTCAAGTTTACAGATGAGGAAACTGGTCTTCTGGGAGATTTGACTCCTGAAGTTGCTACACAGGCAGTGGAATCAGGCTGGACACTGAATTAGATAGAGCTCCTGGGGGATTTCACGGTTATCCTCCAGGTTTGAAGACTGTGGGAAAGCAAGCCAAGGCATGCTCAGATGAAACTATAATGAAAAGAATGACTGTTGGACAGGATATGGAAGATTCATAGACTTAGGGGAGAAATAGAAAAAAATGAGGACAGTGATGATTCTCTTAATTTTGCTGGATAAGAGTGTCGGGTTCCAGTGAAATCTGAGCATTGCATGAGCAATAAACTATCTACTACTGTGCCCTAAACACTGTGAGGGACTTGCTTGGACTAAGTCCTTGATGTTTGCCTGTTATTCATACTTCACAGATGTCTTCTCAAATATGTTGGATCTGGTAATCATGACTGAGAGGGATAATGGCTGGGAACGAAGAGTGAGGTAATAGGAAGCAATTGGTTTAGATGAGCAGGGGACAGAGCATGGAAGGACAGTTGTTCAACTATGAGGAATGTGTCTATTGTGGGAGCGCACATTCACACATGTGGGTGTGGTGTATGTTTGTATTTCCCTAGAAGTAGGCCAGCAAGAGAAGGGAGGGAAAGCAGGATGAGTAAACAAGGGAGATGGTCTCACACACAGAACTAAATACTCACTGCCAAAGGACTAAGAAACCAAACATTCGGTGGCTTTGTAGTTTCACCAGTGCCTCATTGTGATCTTTGGTAAGTTCCTGTCCTGTAGAAGGCGCTGTGAATGCAGGTGAGATAACAGTAGCTCCCTTCTCTTTGCCACATGTGCAAACAAGGTCACTTGGGCAGTTTATAAATCCCAGGATTGATGGAAGAGCAAGAGCTGCATTTCTGCTCCTTTATGTCAATGAGAAAGAAAACTCCAAACAGCTATTTCAATATTGGAATTCATTTCTAATTTCTTTGGAAGTGTTTCACACTAATGATCTGACCTAATATTAGAAGCACCGATTACAGCTTGCACTTTGTTTCCAAGTCGTCAAACACACAAGTGCTTCTTTTTCAGGCTGAGATCGTGGTCCTTCAACTGAATCAGCAGAAATCAGCAAATTCAGACATCAGCTGTTTCTTCCTTACATTTAACCTGAAACCCAAGGCAGCTCAGTGACTCCCCAGGATTTATTCTGCAAGGAAAGCAAAGCAAAGGCAACACAGCACAGCAGGGTTCGGAGCTCTCAGCCTGGGCCTGAAAAGCTGCAAGACTTTTGTGATCCGCATTTCTCATTGAATTGGTGGATGAATGGAGCTCTAATTATTATTGCGGGGAGAAGTCCACTGCACTTAAATGAGCCTGTGCAGTTTGCTAAGTCAAGGAACACAACTCAAGAAGAACCGAGAACTGCAGAGGGCGACCTGTTTAGCACGGCCCCTGTTTTTCCCAGAGGCTTCTGACATCTTTCCAGAACTGATCCAATGCTGGTGGTGCTGAAGTTCAGGGCAGAGCCCCCAAGATGGCACAAGTTGAGGGGAATTGTGTCAATATGTAAATCTAGTAGCCCCACATTAGAGACTTCCACATTATGCAGCTGGCTCTGTTCTTACTGTGTTGACTTCCTCCAGTGCGTATAAGAGGCCGTGTCTTAGAGTGAAAAGGGTCAGACTTTTCTACAACAAACTCAGCTGTGATTCCCTAGTGGTATAAATCAATAACTGCCCAAATGTGGCCTCTTTCCTACAGCTGTCAAAATTCCCACCATTAGTATCCCTTTTGGGGCCAGATAAAAAAGAAAAGAAAATTACATACTGTTTGAAATAGATTAGATACTGACAGGGAAAGCAAGCAGATACCAATTCTTCCTGGACAGTTCATTCTGACTACTACTGTAGAAAGCTGTTGAGAAGAATTATTTCTCAGTGTTCATTTATTCATTCAGTCATTCATTCAAGTGTAAATTAAACTATATTCTAGACACCATGACAGACACTATTTCAGTTGTACATAAAATATACTATGATACTTGCCCTCACAAGATGAAAAAGATAAGGAAAGAAAAAGGCACAAAGACATATAGAAGCCAGAGTATCTAGTTCTTGATCATGTAAAATAATGAGGAAAATCATGATAACATGTTTCAGGGACAAAAATCAGGATGGCTTGTTCAACGTAGAGCATGCCATGCAAGGTGATGAGCTGAAAGAAAAGAGCTTCTGCAGAGGAAGAATGGGAATAATGGCCTGATGGGGAAAGTACTGTCCTTTCCAGGAACCAGAGCAGGACTGGAGTAGGAATGGAGTAATGGAGCATTGAGAGGAGGATGGAGATGCAGAAGAAGACAGGACAAATGGACAGGGTGCATCATCCTTGCAGCCAAAAACAACCGGTGAGTAGTATAGACACAGACCATTAGAACGGAAGGTGCACCAAAGGGACTGGGGTAAATTTCAACATTTGCCCAACATGTATTGAGCCTACTAGATATTTTACTATGTGTCTGCCTCAAACCCTACTCCATGAACCCAATATCACCTCTATATTTGTGTCATGCTGAATAAACTTCAGCTTCACAAAAAAATAAAGAAAAACAAAGTAGAGCTACCAATTAAGCATATCGAAAGTATTTTCTCAAACTTCAATGAAGACTGAGCCACAAACTGATAGGTCTCTGGCCAAGTTACTGCTGCTTTCAAAGGCTGCTGTCATCAAGACTGACTTTCTCTCACCATAACTGAGTGAGTTCCCTGTCTTGGCAGCAGGTCATCAGAAGTCACTGATTAACAGCTGCTGCTACAGAAGTTTGGAGTTTTGCTTTCTGGAACATGAAGTGTGCTTCCTTTATGATATTTTAATTAGAGTGTAAATATTGAAGGCCCATAAACATCGTGATTTATAGCTGACAGGTTTGCACTTTCTGTGAGAGGCTCCAAGTCTGGTTACTTCCAGCCTCCATCCATCCTTGTCTCAGGCTATCGGGCTGTTCCCAGATGCTTCTTACTGGATTTATGCACAAGAGTAGCACACAGTAAAATTACCAAGTGAAGAGATTGCCTTCTGACTTCCTACTGTTGCTCTGATACCTCTTTCCTGTCACTTTGCTCCTCCCCTTGGGTCCCAAACCAACATGTAATCTTAGCTTGCCCTAGAACTCCCCCACTGAGATTGGTCGTATTCCAGTAACATTGTCCGTCTTCAAACTGCAGTCTCATTCACTAAGAAACCAGACTAAGGAAAATGTACTCTAGAACCACAAACTTAGCAAATATAATGGATTGTGACTACACTGACTGTTGGTGCTTTTTTTCCCCCTTACTTTTTTTTTTTAAAGGTATAGTGGGGCAGCAGTGAGTACACCAAATACATTGCCATAATAGTCACTACAGAAGAGGAGAAGAGAATATAGATGTCCAAGTAATATGTATCCAAATTAATCAAAAACTTAATAGGAGAACTGGATTCATGGCTTAGTTGGCAGAGTGTTTACCCACCATGCACAAAGTCGTGGGTTCAATCTCCTGTATAAACAACATAAATCAGATACTCTGATAAACACCTATTATTCCAATATGGGAGATGGAGCTAAGGAGAATCAGAATGTCAAGGCAAAGCAAAACAGAAACACAATAAATGTTTTCTGTTTTAAAAAGTTAATTATAAATCCCACTAAGTATTATAAAGATGATAAAAGTACTTTCCATCTGGAAGAGATTGCCTTGAAGTTACTGTGGTCAAAGGACAAGAGCTTTGCTTGCTTTCCCCAAACTCCCAGTGTGTGACTTCCTCTATTTTGGAAGATTAGCTTTTCCTTCTTACTTTCCTGGTATATTTACTTTTCTATACTTTAAATGTGATCATATCTGTTTTTAAATTGATTCAGTGAGAACAATCAACACAGAGGCAATTGTCCTTTGATCTACATTCTAGAAAATTAGAATCTGATTGGTCCATCTTGGGTCACATTTGATCTTGGTAAAAATCAACATTGGGCATTCAGTTATCAGCTAGGATTATAGCTTTTCTTTCTATCACTATGGACAGATGGATACTGTGGGACCATAATAGGATGATTTGGTTTCTGGTAGAGCACTGGCTTAGAGATATCCAGAGACCCAACAGATGTCCATTGCCTGCTAGGGACAGCACATATCTCGCCACACCTCTGGAGTCTAGACTCCTGACACTTGGTTTAAGACCTCCATTTGATCTACACCATTCAGTCATGTAGGGCAATGTAGCCCCTCCCTAAGAGAGGCTTGCATCACCCTCCACAGGTAGAGGGCATGACTACAGGCCTCAGCCCTAGAGAGATTTCCATATTAATGAGTTACCTAAAGGCCAGAGGGCATAGTCAATCACCTATTCTTTTCCTAGACCCTCCTCCCCTCTCCTTTCCTATTTAAGTCAGGTCCGCCCTGACCTAAGTGGGGATACGCCAGATCATCTATATCCCACCATGAAAATAAAGCCTGAAAAACCAACGAACTCCTCGTGTCTTTTTGGGTTCCGAGCTTCCCTGAGAGCCTCTCTGCATTCCAGCAGTGAAGGCCAATCTCTTCAAGCAAGCCAAAGGAGTAACCAAAGAATCCCTTTTTCCTGGGGGAGGTCCAGAGCTCTCCCTCTCCCTCCCTCGCTTCTCTGGTAGTGTTGCATACCCATGAGCCTGCTCGCTCCCTCGCCTCCCTTCTGCTGTGGCCTCTGGGAGCCCCCGGAATTGTGAGCCTCCCCCCCCCATCCCCCGCCTGTGGCAAGCCGCTCTGAAGTTTTTTCGCACAAGCATCCTGGAGCTGTCGGGTGGCAGCCCTCTCTTCAAGTCCACTCATGATGCACCCGTGCAGAACAGAAGATTGGGGGAGCAGGGGGGCGACTTACAACTCAGCCCAACAGAAGGAACCTACCCCCATGCACGAGCTATCATTCCCCACAGGATACTTTTTCTAGAAAATTGGAGCATGAGTTACAAATGTGTTTCAATAGATTCCTGCCACAAGTGGCTTCTGTGTTTTTATGGGAAAGGAGAAATGAAGTAAAAACAGCATACATAAGCTTTGTTCATTATCTTCACTGAAGTGTAGTCTCCAAGAGTAAGATAGACATCCATGTAAATATTTCACAAACCTAAATTGCTGATGTATAGATGCTACCTATAGTGTAGGTCAAATGCATTATCTCAAGAATCCAGACACGGAGACAATAGTGTTTGTTGGAGGACCTTGCTCTGAAGGTCGCAGTCCACCATCTCCAGATAGCTCTGAGCTCATTGCAAAGTGGAGGAATCCCTTTCTAGTGGAACTCTCCTTTCTCTGACTCTCCTTGCTTTGAGAATGTCTGTGAGCCCAGATGCTCCATGCAAGTGGTGCTGTATGACTCAGCACACAAATCCTACTTTTTTCTCCCATCCATATGATAATTAGGTACTGTGTTATGACCAACCATTCCTTTCTCCCTGTACCTCTAAGAGCCCTTATATACCCTGCCCCTGGAACAATAAAGCTGAGCTGTCTCACTGAAGCTGACTCTTGGAAATTTTCCAGTCATACTCATGGTCATCTGAAACCTGCTTGATGCTTCTTCTTGCTATGGTCTTGAAGGCCAGTTGACCAATGACCTCTGAGAGAAGGGAAATTCACAAGTATTACAATTTATTTGTGGAATAATTTAAATATATTTCAGTGGAAAGACAAAATTTAATATATGAAAGAAAGAAAGATAGAAAGAAGGAAGGAAGGAAGGAAGGAGAGAGAGAGGGAGAGAGAGAGAGAGAGAGAGAGAGAGAGAGAGAGAGAGAGAGAGAGAGAGAAACAACAACAAAGCCCAGGCTTCATGACCCAGGGTCATGGTTTTCATGGAGGTGTTACAAAGAACCAGAGACTAGAACTTAGATGGCTCATTTATACCTAAGGAGAGCTGGTGTTCTTGTAGGTGTATCCATTCACACAGAAAGGCAGCAAACTAAAGAAGAGATATTGTCAGCATGAACTGATGAGAAGTTCAATAAAGAAACAATGGGAGTTTAGGTTCAATATGTGTCAACAAGCTAACAATGGTGTGAGCTTCTAAGCTCAGAACTTATAACCTGGCTAGTCAAAGAAAACGCCTGAAGTGCAATCCTATGGTGATCTAGTACATTTTCAAGGGCCCCCCAGAAGAAGAAGCAATATTGCTTTAATACCACTTGAGAATTTAAGACTTTTCAGTTACTACAGTCATGTTATTTCATATTTTGAACTATTGTCCTGAGGTTGGGAGACAGTACCTAAACACATCCACAGATATATGGTAATTATTACTAGGGATCTGTTGCATTTGAACTAGCATCCCACTGTGACAGGTGTGAGACTGTCCCCCATAAAACTTAATGAATTTGAACACTTGGTTCCCAGTTTGGTGGCACTACTTTGGAGTGGTTTAGAAGGTGTGGTCTTCTCAGAGGAAGTGTGTCCCTTCTCAGAGGAAGGGAGCTTTGAGAATTTAAAACCAGCCTCGTTTCTACTGGCTCTTTGTGCTTCATGCTTATGCTTCCAAATGCAGTTGATCTGCTACTTTCTGCCTTTTTCCTGCCATTGTGGACACTGGAACTGGTGGCCATAGCAGATTGTTTCTTCTCTAAGTTGCTTTGGTCATGGTGCTTTATCATAGAAAGAGAAATGTAACTGAGACACCTGATCTGGACAGAAAGGAGAGGCACCCTTTGTCTAGGAAAAGGCAAATAAAAGGAACAATATTTTTATTATTTCAAATATCAAGAGACACTATGTATCTGTTTTGAAGTTTATGCTCGGAATTTCTCATCTATAATACAGATAGGATAGCACCACTTAACACCTGTCTGAAGTACACATTTTTCAATGACTTGTTAGTGAGTATTTAAATCAGTTAGAAATAACTATGACAACCTCTTGGAGATGTCAAAGGTATCAACAAACTCTCCCTACATCATTTACTTTCCCAGTCCTAAGACTTTTAATTCTTACATTTGTTTTCCGACAGCTAAAAGTGGCCAGAATGCTTTCTAGGCTTTGGGAAGTGAACATTTATTACTATACACAACTCAAAGAAACCTATTTTTGACAACAACCCCAAGATTGAGCATTGTATTTTCAGCTCTTCACATACTAGAATGAAAAAAAAGAATGAATAAAGGATTTGTGTTTTATTCAACAGAGTTTTAGTGTCAGTTGTAACAATCCCCAGTGGAAAAGTGTTTAATCCTCCCTCTTCAATCAAAAATAAATTCCTCAAAAGTGATTCTGATAATAAAAAAGTAATATCTATGAGTAACTTAGTACATAATGTAAAACTGGCTCCGAAATCCTAAAGAATAAAGCAAAGCTGATTAAATATGATCTAAGTATGTTATCAAGGCTTCTATAAGCCCAGTGGAATCTCAAATAGCAAATTGTTCAACCAGGAAGACAATAGAACAATCCTGGACAAGATGATAGCTGACTATTCTTTTCAGAAGCTTAACTGTGAATAAACTGCCCAAGCATTTTTACATATGAGAATTTTCAATCCTTCCATTCTATTATCCTCTTGTATCTGCCTTGAAGTCTATTCTGAGAATTACTTATGCCTAGACATTTTGTGAGAAGCCTTCATTTCAAGAGCTTTTTCTTTAATTGTCAATTTTCTGATAAAGGGAACAATAACTTTTGGGAACTAATGGTTCTAAATTTCATAAATGCTACAGAAATTTCTATATACATGGATAATCATAACTTTAACCATTTGCAGCTCATTGCCTTAGCCATCAACCAAGCATTTCTAACTTTCCCATAAAGAGTTCTGTAACATCAAATTCCTTTTATTTTGGTAATGGAAGGCAGGAAAATACAAAGCTGGCCATGAGATAATTTTTTCCCCCTGTATTCACTGATGTGAGATCTGTCTTCATCTCTGGAATTCAGGCTAGCCCTCAGGTGAGGGATGATATGGCCCATGGAATGCTCAGGTAGAGTTGTTTAAATGCCACCTCTGCCCTTAGTAGCTGACAAGCATGGTTAAGTTTTAATTTGTTATTGTTGATATTGGTTTTTTACCTCGCAGTCTTGATTTTTTCATTTGCAGAACAGATTATTAATAATTCCTGCCTCAATGGGTTATATAGTCACCACACATCAACTTAAATTCTGACATAGAATAGACTATTGGTAAGATAGTCTATTTTTTGCTGTTGCTTGGGGAAAAATAATCACAAGAGGATAAACAAAAATCTTGGCTCATAACTCTCTGACTAAGCACAGAACATACATTTTCCCTTTGCAACTCCCAGTGTCTGCTAGTGTACTCTCTGTAATCTGGATTCATTCAAAAAGGACAAAGTTCAAGTTCTCTTTCTTTTTCCAATGAACTAACTCTACTTCCCCATAGGTGGTGATTCATTCAGGCAGGAATCATTAAAGGAGATTTAGATCCCTTTGGACTGCTACTGAGATAAGGTTTTTACCCACTTAATTATTTTTGGGTGGGATATGATGCTATTCCATACTAGTCTTCACCACAAATAAGTATAGGAAATGTTTTCAGATACATTTCTGTCAACTGTAGCCAGTCAAAAAGGCTTTATAAAAATCTGATTTTCTTGACATTGCATCTCCCAGAAAAGACTAGTTTGGGGCACCATGACTCTTTATGTTCCACATCCCAGGGTTCCAGTCGGAAATCTGTTCTTTTCATTCATTCAAGTTAGCCTCCTACCAACACACATGTGCAAAAGCATAGTTGTTATTTTTCTAGTGCTGTGACAAGGTACAAGATACAAGTAACTTAGGCTAGGAAGAATTTGTTTTGGCTCAAGGTTTGTTAGAACAGAATATGTGGGTGGTTTGACTACTAAATGCCCCAGAGGTCATGCTCAAAAAACTAACAAATTTTATTGTTAGTGGGGGGCGGTAGAACTGACTTTTGGAAGCTAGAATCTACTAGAACAAAGTTCATAGAAAATGTGCCTTTGCAGGGAGTTTTGGATTCCCAGTCCCAACCTTTTCCCCTTATTTGCTTCCTAAGCTCTGTGAAGTGAGAAGTTTCTTTGTCACGCATTCTTGTCATGGTACCTGTGCTCCTATCAGCTCAAAACCATGCGGACTGGCCCATGGCACTATGAACTGAAACTTCTGAAGCTAAGAGTCACATCTTCCCCATGGGACATAGTTACCTTGAGTGTTTTGTCCCAGCACAAGTGAGCAATGCTACTCAAACAGACTCAAGACTTCACAGTGAATAGATGTGTATGAAAATAGTAATCACAATATTCTTTTTTATGGGGTCAGTCACATTTTGAGATGGGGATAGCGTATAGACATTAATGTGTCTATATCATAGAAAAGTATTTCTCCTTCATTTTCATGAAATCGTTAGTAAAAAGAAACAAAAAACAATTAAATACACTTCTACACTTCTACAAGCTTTCTAAAAGTGAAAAAAAAACTTTTTATTTTCTTTAAATTCTTATAGGTGCTGCCAGAGAAGCTGTTTCGATGACCCACTTGCTACCAACAGTGAGACTGCGTTAGAAGCCTTGTGTTTGACATTCTCCTGGAATGTAAAGAGAACACGAGGAAAAAGTCACCCTTCTCTAACAGAAGGTTAGATATATTGAAATAAAATGTTACTGGATCAAAGCAAAGACCTGTATAGTAATCAGTGTTTCTGGTGGAGACATTTTGGTAGTGATAAATTACCTGCCCAGTGGAGTAATTAATGAAGAATGTGCACGTCACAACAGAAGCAGCTGGCTGTGACAGGACCAGGTACGTGGGAAATGCTTTGCACCAACTCAGAGTTCCCAGTTTGTGTGTTGCTCTCTTTCTACATTTGACCAACACCATCCAACTGAGATGAACGAGACATGGGGAGGCATGGGGTCTGCTCACTTAACATGGCATTGTGAATGTTACAGTCCTCACTGTCTCTGTCATTAAGATTTTTTCAATTAAATAAGCTTTTCTGTTGCTAAATAAACACAAGGGGAAATAGCCCTACAGCAGGAGGTCATTTCTGTGCACATCTCCTCTATATCTGTATTATGTCTCTCTCTCCAGTCACCAGGTTCTAAGGCTGGACCTACAGGCTGGGGAGTCAGGGCTTTGTCTTTATCTGTGATGATGACTTGATATTATTGTCTCCTGGATCTGACCTTCTTTCTGAGTTTCCAAATGAATGTTTATCTGATATCTAAATATTTTCTTTCTTCTCTTTATGTTTGATAATATTAACTTTTTAAGTTCGTGTACAAATTAATAGGATTTACTGTGCCATTTTCCATTTTCATACATATATGTTACTGTGCTTTCTTATTTGTCCTGCTCCTCTACCTTATACTGGTGTGTACCTTGTCCTTCTTTGGATGATTTTTCTTCTTCCTCTTCTTATGCTTTACTGACACTGTGAAATTGGTCATCCTACCAGAAATGTTTGACAGATTTAATGTGCTTTCTATCAAAGTTACAGTGCTGTTCTTCTCAGAAATTAAAATAACTTCTCAAATTTCTATGAAAACACACAAGATCTTAGACAATAAAAACAATCTTAAGCAAAGAAAATAATGTTGTAGACCTTACTATACCTGATTTCAAATAATACCTCAGAGCCACAGAGATAAACATAGGGGCTGGAGAGATGGAACAGTGTGTCAGAGCCCTTCCTGTTCTTGCTGAAAACCAAAGTCTGTTTGCAGCACCCACAGGGTGTATGTAAAGCCTTAGAAACTACAAAAAAGTGCATATCAAAAGAAAATAAGAGCATGGGGAAAATTATAGAATGAATGAGATGGAAAAGTAACAGAAGGAATATTCCTGGTAAAATAAAGTGGAGGGAATTGGGGGCCATGTGAGGAAAAGAAAGAATGAAGGAAAGAGTCAACCAAAATTCACTATCTGTGAAAAAATCATTTAAAACCTTTGTATTATGAGATAATTTTTAAAAAAATGAATGCAAGTGCTCTTCATGGTTGATAAAAAAAGGTTTCAAGAAGCCATAGGTTATTGTATTACATACATTTTTGTTGTTGGAATAAAGTACCTTGACAAAAGAAACTTAATGTTTTTTATAACTCCCATTTCAAAGTACAATACACACATATATCATGGTAGATAAGTCTAGACACCACGAGAATAAAACATTGAACTTCATTGTGTCTACAGTTATGAAAAATAGAACAATGAATGCTTGTGCTCAGCTTACTTTCTCTAGTTTATACACATCAGGATCTCGTACATATGAAATGGTTTCTTCCATACTTGGCAGGATTTTTCATCTCAGTTAACCAATCAAGATCATTTTTAACAGCCATGCCTAGAGGCTAAGCTGATCTACACAGTCCCTCAAAAGCATGACCCCCCACTCCCACCCCTTGGAGGCTTATCACTCCTGGGTGATTCCAGAGCTTTTTACATTGACAATTCAATTTAATCATCACAACTCAATCTTTTTTCATCCTGACATCCAAACAAATCATTTTAAATCATAACTTTCCCCTACTCATGCTCATAGGCTCATAACCGTATCTGGTTCAGCATCAAAAGTTGCCAAAGCCATACTAGTTCCAACCCTTTTAAATCCATCCTTTTAACTGTTAAATCCTATAAAATTAAAATGAAATTATGTATTTACAACACATAATAGCACAAAGTAAACATATCTAGTCCAGGAGGGAAGGATTGGACATAGCAAGGAATAATCTGGTCCAAAAAAAACCCCCCAAAGTTTAATGAGTCAAACAATAAAGCCTGAAGCTCTATGTCAAGCATCTGGGGCTTAGGATAAAATTGACTGGGCTCCAGCTGACTTAAGTAGTCTGACTCCTCCATCTCTGCCAACAGTATCACACATAGCCCCTCTGTTTGGCCAGCTCTCGTCCATTCCCATATTTCTCCTTGGTATATATTACACAGTTCTGCTATCTTTAATATCCTAGGATTTCCACTATAACATTAGGTTTGATTCACCCACAGAGTTTCACACAGTAGCATCTTAAGGACTCCTTGTAGGAATCCATCACAGCTACTAGTATCTGGCTTCAGCTGCTCTCTGGAACAATGGAACAAGCTTTCAGAAAACCCTCAAATTTGTATCTCTTATGCCTCCAAAACTAGTACCATGTGAAAGATACTGCTTCATTCTTTTATTTGCTTATAATGAAGCTTGATCTTCCTGGACCATAGTTACAACAACTTCTGCATACTTGTCCTGGAGAAACACTTCCCTTTTGAAGAAACACTTTGAAAATAAACCTTTTTGAAGGGTAAGGTATTCTGTCATCTGCATTCTCAGTTCAGGATTTTATCCTTTCACAAAAGCTTATGTCTACACACTGGACCCTTAGATGGGTCTGGTGTTGACTCAAGCTACTTTTCCTATAGTCCCAGTATTAAAGTCTATTCTCTGTGAACTGCTAATATCTCCAACAGTACAGCTTTTTTTATTGGATATTTTATTTATTTACATTTTAAATGTCATCTCCTTTCCCCATTTCCCCTCTTAGAACCCCCCTATTCCATCTCTCTGCCTCCTTTTCGCTTTTGTACCATTTTAATTACATTCAAGTATTAAGGTCAGTTCTAGATTAAGGAACTAGTAATACAATAGATGCAAATAGCCAAGGAACCATCAAGACAATAAACACAAATAGTCAAAGAACAAGCAAGTCAATCAACAAAGTTCCATGAACACTCCTGTGAACACTGTTTCTAAGGACTTATTAGGATGACCAAAATATCTGAGCCTACTTCCCTGTCCTAGCTCAAAGTCATTTTCATGTCTGAAGCCTACTTCCTTATTCTAGCCAAATATTTAGATTCCTGCCCAAAATTACTTCTTTGTTCTAGTTTAATATTTAGATTCCTGCAGCCAAAGTACATGGCTTGAAACTGAAAATGGACCCCAAGACAGAGTTATTATGTTAACAGGCTGGCAAAACAAGGATAGGTAAGATTCTGCACAGAGCCTTACCAATTGAAGAGAGAAGTGCATTGCTTTTGATAACGCATATTCCACAATGTGTAAGGAAAGCATTCTTGGCAGAACGACCTAAGACAGGCTCAGTCTTGTTTATGAAATAAAAAAGGGGGAGATGTGGAAATTTTTGAGGGTTGCTTGGCAAAAACATTGACCAAGGACAAGGAAGTGGGCTTCAGGCAGGAATCTGACATTAGGCTAGAACAAAGATGTAATTTCACTATAGCTTTCCACACACCTTTCCTCCACCCAACAAAGTAATCCTTCATTTTAAATTCAAGTTTTCAAGACACAGATAAACTAAAGCCAGATTTTTTTTTGTCATAACATCAGACTGTAGCTCCTGAAAGAACTATCTTTGCTCTCTGAAACCTTATGAGCCCATCCTCCACTGTCCACATTACACACAGCATCAATGCCTTTTGAGCTCTCCCCAGTATGGCTCATTCAGTTCTCCCTCAAGCACCCAATACTTTTGCATTCTATTAATAAAACAATTTTAAAGGACTAAGGACTACATGATCAGGTTTACCACTTCTCAGGACAATTTTCATCTCATTTCTCATTCCAGTTGCTGCTATAAAACACCCTGAGCAAAGCAATAGGCTTCTTTTGGCTTACAGTACCAAAGTACAGTCCATAATGGCAGGAAAGTCAAGATAGTGGAGCTTGAGAAAGCTGTGTTGTAGTTAGGAAAAAGCAAACAATGATTGTTTATGTGTGGCTCACTTTCTTTATTTTATATAGTCCAGGAGTTTTGCCCAGAGAGTAGTCCCACCCACAGTGGGTAGGTCTTCAATTATCCTAATCAAGATAATACTCCACAGGCATGTCCAGAGGCCAAACTAACCTACATAGTCCCTCCCAAGTATGCCTGGAAGAGTATCACTCAGAAAATTCTAGAATGTGTCTGGTTGATTATTGAGATTAACTATCACAGTTATTAAATATGAATTCCAGTAGGCCATCTCTCTATGAGTTGCCCACCAGGTATGCCCTTAAAAACTCTGGGTCAATATAAGCCATTGCACTGCTGTTGAGGGCTACCATAACTATATGGCAAGGGTCTACCACTGAAGACATGGGCATACCAGTTACCTTGCTTCTGATGATTATGTGTCATTACCCAGAACAACTTATAGAAGGAAGAATTCATTTTACCAATTTCTTTCTAGGTACCTAGTGTTGGAGATGATCCCATAGCAACTACTGATATATGAGGGGGTGCTAAATAAATTAATTTTAAAACTTCACCATGAAATATAATGAATCAAGTCAAATTTGTATTTGGTGAATAACAGAGTTTGTATTGTTTATGAATCAAAAATTATTTATAAAATATGGAGGTATAACAGATTTATGACTATAGTAAGAGCCAATCACTCACTTTCCAAAAAGCAATAGATGAAATAAAAGTGAGCATGTAATGATATATCATGTAATTATAATCATGTAATGATACTATCTAAACAAAAGTCTAATATATATATTTGTAATACTTATAATAAATTATAAAAACTGATCAGGTCATAGGCTAGGCTATAATCAAGTCTTAAGGGGCATGAAGGAACAGAAAAAAATACAGAATACTTTTAATAAAAATAAGAATATCTAATTAAAAGAAAATAAAATTAATGGTTGAAAGATTTTAGTGTTCCTTTGTATAATTTTTCAGTTGAAAAGTAATTTAAAACTCAAGATAATATAAACTTACTATATGTGAATAACATATTAACTGTATATTATAAAACTACTAAGATATATACAGTACTAATCAGAAAATGAATAGCTACACCAGTATTTATTTTAAAAGAGCTTGAAACTATAAAAATATAGAGAAAAAGACAACAAATGTAAAGTCAAAGTATAGATGTAATATAATTTGTAAAATTAAAATTCTTAAGAAGGATCAATGAACTAGCTATCCTTTGTCAATTTTTGTGTAATTTTATGCATAAAATTATAGATGAAATAATAATACAGAAAATGTAAATTTTAATAATTTATGGTGAATGCATGTTTAAATCAATAATTTTATAAGATATTTATCCACAGAATAAAATGGATGACCCCAAATGTTCTCAATATTAACTTTGTCAAACCAACAAGCAGCAGATAACTATATTAATTTATGTCTTTATTGACCATTATAAAAGAAGACACCTATCTGATTGAATAGTAGAAACCTAATGTAGCCTTGATACTGGAGTTTTTTTAAAGTAGAACCTAAATCATGACAATTCATGCAAAATTCATATGAAAATAGTCAATCATTTATTTAAAAGAACAGTATATCATGATCCAGCATATTTATTAATATAAAGTTAGTTCAATGCTGAGAAATCTGTATAGTTAATAAATCTATATGAGCAGATTTTATAGCAAAACACAATGCTGTGGCCGTGGACACAGTTGAGTGGCTCCTAGTTCAGTCCCACCCAGTCACTCTTTCCATATCTCAGCCCTCTAAGCCAAACTTCCCACACGGATCAAAAAAAAAAGCAAAACACCTCAATAAATGTAATATTTACCAGCTTATTACAAAGGATACTGCAAGCATCTATGAATGTAGTCCCCTAGAAACCTACATGTTCCACTCTTCAAAATCGCAGCATCCATCTGGTGTTAGACTTGAGGCTCTATCAGATTGGTTGTATCACAAGGCTGCCCCTCTTTACACCTTGGAAGAGGGCAGCAGGACATGGCTGAGAAATACTACTTTCTAATTCTACCTTACTTTTTCTAGTGAGGTATCTCCATCCCGAAGCTGCTTAGGACTATTAGTCATCAGTCAACTCATTAGCATACAAAAGACACTGTAAATTAAACTATTGCAAGGACTCTAGAAGTTAAGTTCAGGGAATGGGGATGGATAAAAACCAAATAGTATGCCATGTTATCAGTGTGAAACAGGAACATCCCAATTAACGTCACTTTCAAGTTCACTTCTACCCAGGAGCCTACGACTTGCCAGAGACATGTCAAATCCACATTATCCAAATTAGTCAAATACCATCATTGATTTCAACACTGAAAATGCTTCCCCCTGACTTTTTTTTTAATACTCCAAATTTACTTTATTTTTCTATTTGTTTTGATCTTCTTAATGTTTTCTAGTGTTCTTTTCAGTTTCATCAGACTTTTTCACTAAACTTGTGTGCATTATATTACTTGGGGAGAAGTTTGCTTCCTATGATCCTTATGAATCCATTTGATTTTTTCGGATGTGAATGGACTCATATCTGTACTCGTAGAACAGGAATCATGCACATCAGGAAAGTGCAGTTGTCCTCCTGCCCCTCCCCTGTGTGTCTTGTCACTGCAGTTCTATGCCCACTTTAGAGTTTGCTACATTACAAAGTGAGTCTCGAAGTGTTTTGCTATCATAAGTTGAGTCATGTACCTTTGTTGCCTTCATGCATTGAGTCTTAGTTTTATATTACATATTTTGGAAAGCTTATGTATACCTTTTTGAAAATTTATACTTTATACGTCTCCCTTCTAAACTGTCTTGAGATATAATTATTTTTTCAGTTAAATCTCTTTAAATTTTTAAAGTGTAATTTTATGCTTGTATTACTAAAAATATAAACATACAGCAAAGGTGAATTTTACAGTTAGCATCTATACTGCACTATAAATAATTTATCACATATTTATTCTCTCATCAATTCTTTTTTTATTACTATTTTATTATGATGGATAGCTATATGTATAACTTAAAGTTAAAAATAGCAATATAATATTAATAATTCAGAGAAATAAAACAGTTTATACTAATTTTCATGATAATTTAGGTTAAGTAATATGTTTAAGCATCTTAACATAATATAACAAAAACTCTTATTTAATTTCCAAACATTGCATTGACTTTAGAGTTTTATTGGTAACTCAAGTGGTTACTTTATAGCAAAGCAATGTTTGTAAAACTTGAATTAAGAAAATAGTTGCCACTAATTATAATAACTCATGAAAAGTTGTCAAATTTAGCATCATTTTCAATACTACATGTTATGCAAATCTTATAGTATAGGAAATATAATTTTATAGAAAATGTATAGCAATTATACATTATATGTGTCTTTATAACTACTTATCCAACATCCTTTCAGTAGAATATACAATAGAATAATCAATAGAATATACAAATAGAGAAAATAATAACTGAATATAGCATCTGTTCATATTTTTGCCGACATGGAATGAAATAAAAGCTTTATATTTATCTTTCCCTAATGTGTTTTGAGAATGAAATACAAATTACTTAAGACTGTTTACTTGATTTAAAATTTATAAATAATTAGCCATAAAGCATATGGTTGTTGTCTTCTTCTTCCTCTTCTTCTCCTCCTCCTCCTCTTCTTCTTCTTCTTCTTCTTCTTCTTCTTCTTCTTCTTCTTCTTC
>JANHMN010000007.1:65926017-65940686 GCA_030674055.1 Rhabdomys pumilio
TTCTTCTTCTTCTTCTTCTTCTTCTTCTTCTTCTTCTTCTTCTTCTTTCTTTTCCTCCTTCTCCTCCTTCTCCTCCTTCTCCTCCTCCTTCTCCTCCTTCTCCTCCTTCTCCTCCTTCTCCTCCTTCTCCTCTTCCTCCTCCTTCTTCTTCTATTACTACTATTTCCTACTCTTCATCCTCCTCCTGCTTCTTCTTTTAGTTTGAAAAGAAAGACCATTCTTTCATTCCAAATTTTATTTTATTGATAGTTTCCTCAGTTGAAGCAGTGGGGAGGGGATATAGGTTAGGGGGTTTGTGGAGGAGAAATTGGAAAAGGGGATAACATTTGAAATGTAAATAAATGAAAAACCAATAAAAATGATAAAGTACCTTTTTGTGATTAGCCTTCTTCCTTTTCCCAGCCAGTACCATGTGAGAAACATTGCTCACAGAACTATTCACAGACAATAGATCTATTAATCTACTATTATAATACTCTCTCTGCCTCTTGGTCTATGTCTGTTTTTCTGCCTCTCTGCCTTTCTGCCTCTCTGCCTCTCTGCCTCTCTGCCTCTCTGCCTCTCTGTCTGTTTCTCTCTCCATATATATGTGTGTGTGTGTCTATATGTGTGTGTGTGTTTGTGTGTGTGTCCCTGTCCCTCTCTCTCACTCACACCCCCTCTCTCCTTTACCTTTGCTCTATCTTTGGTATGAAATTCCAGCAGACTCATCTCAATAAGAACATCTCACATGAAGAAACTGGTCCTACACTTTGTCTGTGAAAGACTTCATTCTCTATTGATCTCTATTGAGAGCACTGAAACAAATGGCTTCCTTAGTACTCCTTCTGCCAGGAGGGGTGTGGAGACATGGTCATGTGTGAAGAGCAAAGGGTGAAGATGCAATGGTTGGAATTCTTATTTTTCCACCTCTAAGAAAACACATAATGTTTCTGTATCTAAACAACAACAATAATAAAGAACCTTTAATTATTTGTTCTAACATTGGTTTTATTCCACTTGACCCCCAACCCATACCCTCAAAACCTGTTGGTTTGGCCTTTTAAGTAACTCAAAGAGGTAAAGAAGAGTAGTCTATTCTTCCTAACAGAAATCAAATTGTGGAGCCAAAAATGAGTTCTCTACCCCTCCCAGGGGCAATTAGGAGAACTGAACTCCAGCCATAACCCGAGAAGTAAACATTTGGGAGATATTGGTTTAATGGTCTGATTCCAGATCCTGAAGTTATTCTATCAACAGTTGTAATGTGTCAGTAGAGCAAGATGTTGGCATCACAGCAGATTAAATTATTTGCAAAACTAACCTGGAAATCCTTTCCAGGCTACAGACATAATACAAAATAATTTGCGGTGTTTCTCTCTTAGTTTCCCAAACAAGTAACTAATATCTGTTCTGGTATTCTGACTTTTCCACACCAAACTGGTAACAAGGTGTGTTTCAATGTTTAATGCTACATAAGAGGTTTTGAGAAGGTGGCTACAACTTCCTGCAATAAGATTTGTTTATGGTGTCTGCTGGAAGTCACACAGTGTAGTTTCTTCTCCTATCTAGATGTAGTCTGATATGGCTTTCACTTAGTGTCTTCCATTGTTATCCCGAAGCCATGGCTTACTGGGAAAGGCTGAATTTCACAAAGGAGAGAAGATGGAAGAAAGTAGAAACTCATCACATAGGAATGTAACTGAGGATTGTCAATAAGTGACATTTACACTTTGATGAGAAGGATCAAAGACAGAATCTTTACCAGAGCATTGTGGAGCTTTCACTACCACCAGAATTTGGTTAGGACATCCCCAATTTGAGGTCTGATGTTAGCTTTGCCAACATCTCTATCAAATATGTAAATATTAAATCTCATTGATGAAAAAACAGAAACAAAAACAAACAAAAACAAAAACCCTGATGACCCCCAAGGGGAGAGACAATCATGAAGGTTTCTGGAAAGAGGAAAGTTTTCCTCTTAGTCTCTCTGAGTCCTCAAATTCAACTGACTGATTCGGACTCTTTCCCAGATATCTCTAGGTGACTTTGAGTCATAAAAAATTCATATTCAATTCCTTTGGAATCCATAATACAATGAATCTCATAGGAACTGGAAATAAGTTTGAACATGAGAAGGCAAGAGAAGGAATGGTCTAAGATTTGGCTGTAACATTACTGTTCTGGGCAAATCCTGAGTGAGAGTGGAGTTTGGCCAATGGATAGAAGCTTAACCCACAACAACACCACATAGCTGGATTTAGCTTGTAAGAGTCAAATGGTCTGATGTAGTTTGTATTCAAGTCAACTGGGAACTGCTAACATTTCGCTTGATCTTTGTTGGTACTCAGACTCCATTTTCCAAGTGGAAATCAACAAACAGTGAGACTTAGGTGAAATGTCTTCTTTCATTCTTCCAAGCTCAGCCCAACTCCTATACTCTTCTACTTACCCCAAGCTACTAGAGAACAAAAGAACTGCACCCTAAGTGACATATCCAAAGCGGAGACTCATATCAACCATCCTATCCTATTTCTCCTATTTATATATTATTCCCCCTAAAGGAAATGGTGAGACCCTCAAGCACAAGCAGATTCCAAGTATCCTTTTAATCATGAGCCTTCAGAAGTTCAAGGAGAAGAAGAAAAGCTTCTCTGAGAAACCATTGTAGTTTACCAGTAACGCCATCTTATGACCTCATAGGAAAACACCAGACTCCACAGACAGCTGTTGGAGACATCAGCTTCTCAGTGTCCAGCAACTGAGATCTTTAAGAAAACAAAACGTACAAGGAACGTGTATAAAAAGGACCTCAGTGATTATACTTATTTGGTATGTGCTATTCACAAGACCATTGACAAAGGGACCCATTTGGTAACTCAAGATCCAAGAACAGAAGTGAACCTGCTTCAAATGCAAAGGTCACAGGAATGTCCCCTGTAGCCTATTTTATGTGTGAGGATACAGATATCATTGGAAGATAAACTGCATTTGTTTCCAAAATAGGAAGTCACCAACCTTTGACAACAATGGAGGATTCCCAATGGAATAGATGACACAAAGCAAAAGAGACCTACAGATCCCCCAAGAGTTAACCTTGCTCTCTTTGAATACAGAGATGCAAAATTCTTACTTTGTTAATGTAACTGTGAAGTGTGCTCATAATTATTTATAATTGATTGTGTGTGTGTGTGTGTGTGTGTGTGTGTGTGTGTGTCTGTGTGTGTGTGTCATTCTGGGTATAAATTGACTCAGGTTAAAACTCAATATTCTTGAATTCTCCCAAATAATTGAGTAACAAAATCTGTGAACATTTCATTTGTTATGATGTGAGTCAAACATACTTTATACAAGTTTAATGTGATTCTGTGTGTGTGTGTGTCATGGTGACATGTTTGGGGGTTATACTAAAAGGTTTGACAAGTGCATGATGCCTTACAAACAGTCAGTCCTAAAGTCTAATAATCATATCTATCTATTAAAATGCCATTTTGAGTTTCAATATTTTTAAAAAGTCTTGAAATGCTATTTATGCAACAACATTCAATAGAATCATAGGACAAAAGTTTCATTAAGCTTTGAAGTTTAACATTTGACACATAAATTTTTATGAGGATTTCTTTCTAAAACAAATTCTAAAAAAAAGTATTGAATTATTAACAGTAAAATATCAGTTACACTCTTATTCTTTCTATTAGTTCATGAGTTTAAACTTTATAGAGTCTTTAATCTATAAAGATGCTAAAACGACTACCTTTTCCCTTTTGTACGTTACTTTTCCTGGTAAAACACGTGCAAACATCTATTTCTAAAGAAAGGCCTAATGACATACTTAAAAAATAATTCCACACAAATTCTAACTTACTGAACCCGACAGTTTGTTGGGCTTATAGGAGCTGTAGAGAGGAGTTCCTTACAAGGAAACAGTGACCCCAAAACAGTTGCATTACTTCAATGTCCCGTGTCAGAGATAATAACTTTCAAAAAGTTTTATCACAGGGTTCTGTCTTCAGTTACCTTCCTGAGTCTTACATATACTCACAACTCCCGTTTTTCTGTGCAAAGAGACCCACCTCTCACTATATAGTTCTGCTCTCTCTTTACCATGGATGCCAGGCTAGACATTCTGCAAATCTGATGAGGACTACAAAGCATTTTCTTTGGGAGAAAAAAAATAACTCAGTCTTACAACCTTGTTTCTTTTGATTGTCATAGAATTTTCTAGAACAAATAAAATTGGGTTTATTGTTTTATTTTTTCTTGATATTACTATTGTTTCCTTCACTTGGAAACTCTAATACCATTGATTTGTGTATTATTATACTTGCAGTGGCTTTTTTTAAAGAATGAGAATACTCACTTCCCTATGAAAAGACTAGTGTGAGGAGAAGCCTGGGTTTGTTCTTTCTAGGTCGAGTGGGGGTTCAAATCAGCAGAAAGACAAAAATCATTAAGACCATCTATTCAAGGAGAAAAACAAACAAACAACCACAACAACAAATAAAAGAAAACCCCCAAACCAAAACTAACCCTGATCTTCCTCATTGCAGATTGCATTTTCTTTCTCATCCTTCATGGAAAGGGCTGGACATGAAGAGCCAAAAGAAATACAATAGGAACTATTTCGAAAATATGTCATTGTCTAATGTACTGCTTCAAAGAATGTGAACAATTCTTTGGAAAATATGGTTAATCCAAAAACTTGTGTCAAAAAAATTGACATAATAAATTGACTATGTCACCAAGTACACCTTGGTGAAGAGGACCTCTTCTTTACGCTTAGCCTTTTTTGGGTGATTAGTATGTGGTTTATGTTCTGGTTTAGTTACCTGAACTCATCACAGAAAAGTGAATGGATACACTGCAGGGAAAATCTGGCAAACCTCACATTGGTCATTGCATGTTACTGGGGGAATTTAGGGTCTCCTTTTGGATTTTTAGCTTTATTTATGAAAAACTACTTAAAATGGAGTTAGATATAATGGTATACACCTTTAAACCCAACACCAGTGGGTCATAGGAAGGCAGATCTCTGTGAGTTCAAACCCAACTTGGACAGCCAGAGCTATATAGTGAGACACAACTAAAAAGACAGAGAGAAAGAGAGAGAGAGAGAGAGAGAGAGAGAGAGAGAGAGAGAGAGAGAGAGAAAAGGAGGAGGAGGAAGAGGAGGAGGAGGAGGAGGAATAAGGAGCAAAAAAGAGAAGAGAAAAGAAAACATGGCCACAAGGAACCTTGGAAAATTGTTACTAAAATTTTATAAAAAAAAAAAAAAATAATTGGGCAGGTAAGCAGTAGATTTTTGGCAGGTTCCTGAATGAAAGTGAAAAAAAGATAGCTTGTCCTTTAAATCCAGTGTCTGAGAAGGCAGGCAATGAAAGTATAGCCAGCATCAAAAAGCCCTTGCACATCTACCTTTTATATAGTCATTCAAATATTTTTTTTAGATTTATGTCGTATTATTTTTGTTTATGTGTATGCATGCTTGTATTAGGGTAATTACAGGTACTAGAGGCACGAGGACACCTTGGAGATGGAATATCAGGTGATGATAGTGTTACATGGAGTTACCTACATGGGTAATGGGATTTTAACTCAGGTCTTCTGCAAGAACAGAGACTATTCCTAACTGCTGAACTGTCCCTTCTAGCCCAGTGAACTTAAATCTTAAGTAGGAACTTTATTTTCTCGGGAGAGGGAGGTGAGGTTCAAAGTCAGTGAAGAAGGTCCATTCCACCTTGTCTTTCCAGCCTGGTATTAGCTGTCTAGTTATCATCATCCCACTCAGGTCACGAAGGGAAATGCTCAGTTCTAAAAAGTAACAGGGATCAGCTCTTGGAGGTCTTATCATCCTGGAACCAAACTATACCAAGACAAGTGAAACAAGAGAAAATGTGACTGAGTTGACTTTAGAAGCTGAACATGTCACTTCTGCTCAGATTTAGGTAGCCTAAGCAAGCCACAATGTCCCCTCCAATGCCAGGATGATATGTGACACATGTGAGAACAAGCAGGATGTGTTACTACTAAGCCACCATGCCAAATCACATGGTGCAAAATGAACTTAACACACCAGTGAATTGTAACTTGAACTTAGGGTGTTTGAATGCAGCCCTTTATGTGATTTTGGGGAAGCATCTACGTTCTAGTAATTTCTAAATCTTTCCCTGGCAGCCTGATTATGAAACTAGTAGAATTACATCCCATGTTTAAAAGACTGCTGTAAATAATAAAACTCTGTATTACACAAAAACTTGAATCAGTATTAACACAGCCATGTCTTTTAAATCAACTGAATTCCTAAAGAGGAAAAAAAACAAAACCCATGACCTTTCCTCTTCTCTGGTCCTGTACTACATGAGAGAACATTCAGAGTCTCTCAGGGGCAGCTATGTTGACAGCAGACTCACCTTCTATAATATCATTTTGATGGTCTTAGCATCACTGGGCAAGCCACCCACCACCTCTGCCTTGTGTAGATTTGCATTATCTAAAGATCACTCTGTAAGCTATGGTCCATTCGCCTTGGCAAATACTGTTTAAATATAGCATCCATAAATAAATGTTAAATAATTCATGAACATAATTTTGTAAATTCCGCTAGGCCACACCTCTCTGGGGCATATTTATGAGCATGCGTCAGCTTGGAATCAATGTGTCTGCCAAGCTCCTTGCCTCTGAGGCAGAATTCCCACATCTAGACCAAAATGCTGCAAACGGCTTCCATTCCTCTTCAGTAGTCATCCATCATCCTGTCACTTTAATTCAGATGCTGCTACTTGTTTTAATAACATGCATCTTACACAAAGAATATTGCTAACACAAGAATCTTGGGGTAGACTTTTACAACCTCATAAAACAGCGTTAACCCTCTGATCCCTGATCCTGAGGTCCACGCAACAAGAGCCTCGGAATGTTCTCCTTGCCCCTTTGAATCTCCCAGGTTTCCTGATGCTTATCAATAACCTCTATTCATGGCCATTACACAGCACTAGGAACTAACATCAATCACCACAGTAAAAATATTATTCCTCCAGTATTGCCTGGAAGAATTATGGAAAGAATAAAAGTGTTATTGCAGGAATTATTTAGCAAACAATAGATGGATAAAAATGTATTAGGTGAATGTTAAATTATATCACCTCGTTATAGAGAGTAGCTTTCAGATTATGAAAGCCTGTCTGTCCCTTCCTAAGTAGTTCAGAGGAACAATGGGAAGGCCCACAAAAGATTTCAGTAAAAAATTTTTTTACCAGGTTGTCTCCATTAGGTCATCCATTATCAAGAGGAAATTTGGGGAGTGATTTAGAAGGCAGGCTTGGCCTGCTTTGAATGTTAAGTATGGAATTTAGAGATGAGCAGTGTGGTTTACATTTAGTTATTGAATGGAAAGTTATCCTAGGAAAGAAATTTTCCAGGAAGAAAACATCTGAGTGGCCTGCCCCCACACCAGCATATGCTTACTCTTCATACCATATACATACTCTCTAAGAAGGGTTTGGGGGAACATTGTTGGAGGGGGGAATTATACCTTCTAATGCTTAGGTTTTAGTAGATTCTAAAAAGGAGGGCAGACCATTCCAGCATTTCCTGCCAATGCCCCCTGTCACTGTTGGAAAACCATGTTTCCCAAATATCAGATTAAGCCAATTATTAAAATTAGGCTGTTTTAAAAATACTATTAAGCATTAAGGTTAGCTCAACAAGGTTGGAAAATGTAATTTTTTTAAAACCCAAGTAGTGTAGTGTGTTAGTATTTTATCGGTTAGTGCAGCCTCCCCCACTTCTTCTTTTTTTTTTTTGGCATAATGTTAAGCTAGGCTCCTGGGATTCATTTGATCAACGTGATTAAATTATTTCCTTACTCAGCTAGAAGGAAATTACTAGTTACCAGACATTATGTGTCTGTTAATTATGTGCAATAAGCCTCTTCCCTATCACATCAGCTCCTGCACTCGTATTCTGTGCATCTTAAAGGCATTATCATTAAAAAATTTAAATATTGAAAAAGGATGGCTATAATTTTATTGCTCGTATTTAATAAATAAGGAACCTATGAAATCAGCAGGACAAAGCGAGTCACTGTAGACAACTCAAGGAAGCCCAAGCTCCAAGATGCTTTTGATTCCTATTTTCACAAAAGATTATTTTCCTGTCAGCTTTCTAGGCCAGGAGACAGGTCTCCTGCAACTGAATAAAGGGATTTTGAAGCTTACCCCAAACAAAACAAAGCAAAAACAAACAAATAAACAAACCTTTGTGTTTCTGTGACTCTTCAAAGAGGAGCCTGCTCATCTGCTGATGGGGCCAAATTTTCATTTTCTCAATATCTCAATCTACAACGTGATTCTTAATCTTTTCTTTCTTTTCCTCTTTCTTTCTTTCTTTCTTTCTTTCTTTCTTTCTTTCTTTCTTTCTTTCTTTTCTCCTTACAAAGATGAGGCAACATATGACAGTCTTATTTTTTTCCTAATGAAATGATGTGCTTCTGTTTCATATTAAAGTGTTAATCAGTCTGAAATTAGGTCTTACCGAAAGAATTGTGCTTAGAGGTGCTTAATATGATTCATTTTATGCAGCCAAAGCCATGGGACTTTTATTTTTATATCAGAACAAAAAAGTAAGAGTCCAGCTCTTCACTTCTGACACCCCCATATTTCTGCAGCCTCCCTGAGCTTGGGACTCAGATCCACTAACCGGTTTATAGAACAGAAAGCTCTTTAGAGTCAGGGCTCACGCCGAAGCCCAAAAGGTTTTGTTTGAGCTCGAGAATCTTCATAGGTTTATGAAATCCCAACAAATATTTCAAAGAAGGAAGTCCCACATTTGAAGTGGGTGATCCTATTAGACACCGGGAGATGGCACCTTTGTTGTGGGCCCAGGCATCATTTTATGTGAGATAGAGCCGCATCCCACTAATACTCCAAGACATCACTTTCATGCCAGGAACAGATAGGGCTGAACTTGCTTCACGCACTTTGCCATTCACTGTTAATAATGAATGATGAAAGTTCAGAGGAGAGGAGCTAAGTGGATACTAAGCTGTAAAAGAATGAATTTTAACCAGAAACATGCCGAACTAGTGAGGAAACGAGTTAGAAAAGAGAGGTACAAAAGGCTGCCCGCAGCCACCAAATCACCCTGTTGAGATGGTTTCTTTGGAAGTACATGTGACTCTCCTTAGAGAAGAATTATGGAGACTCTGGACCAAAAATTGGGGCTTTCCACAAGCCCTGAGAGATGTGGAAGAATCTACTAGGAGACAAAAACAGGGACGATTCTGTCCTGACTTAAGAGAAAAGAAAAGGGAAGGAGAGAGTTGATTCAGATAACTATAAGACTCACTGTATAAAAAATATTGAGTATACAAATTTTTTCTCTGTAAAACTAACTTAAACATTTTGGATTCCTTCATTGTTTCTTTCTCATTTTCCTCTTCTTGTCTGCTTTTTCTCGGTCTTTCCCTGTTTTCTTACGGCCTTCCGAGAGGGACCACTGGAATTCCTCCTTTCCCAGATACTGGGCAGGTATATAAAGTACTGTTAAAAGCATGGTTAGTGTTGATACATTCTCTGAATTTGTGTCATAAACACTCTTGGTATTTGTTTCTCTGTAAATAAGTCAAGATACCAGGGGCAGAGCAATTCGACTCCCTGTCTAGCATCTATTGAATTCTTGTGCTTCTGGAATGCCTTGAGCCTCACCTGAGACAACCAGACAAATTTAATGCTCATACCACACACCTTGACTAGTCAGAAATTGCTTTCAAACAGCTCTGGCTTGAAGGTGCTACTCCAGGCAGAAGCCTGGGTGAACATTTCTGTCTTGGCTAGAGGGGGTCACCCTTCCCTCATGGAGGGAATGTTATGATTGATGACAAAGGCATGACTGGTCCTTAACACAACCGCTAGTGACTATGATTATCTAAAAAGAGTGGTTGTTATTCACTAAGTAAATTGTGATTGATCCACATACCCACTTCTAGAACTATATAAACTACTGTTAGTCGACCAGTAGAAATGCCCTTAGCTTACTCATCTGCCATTTCAACAGCACGTCCAATGAAGACCTCTTTGCAAAGGTCTTTCCTTGCCTTTGTTCAGTAATGTGGACTGAGCTGAAAACAGAGAGAAACAACAGGAACAGCAACTGCCAGGAGCAGTCCGCCTCTGGCTTGGCTTCCATGGAGGCTGTCATTCCCAGATATGGCCCATCATCTGCCAATCTGATAGCTGCAGACACTGTGGGCACCAGGGGAACGGACACTACCTGATTTTAGCTGAGATCCAGCCAAACCCAATGCAGTCCAGAGTCAGATTTTCATGCTGGATTGACCATTAATCTGGTGTGCTTTCCTGTGGTCTGAGTTCTGGGTCCTGGTTCCTGGGTCCTGGGTTCTAGTTTAAGCTCTAAAGAGCTACAATGTCAACTTGACAGTTAGAGAAGTTCTGGAATTTTCTGAGGTAATTCCAGCAGCTAGCTAGTGCTAGTCTTGATCCAAGTTCCGGAATACTTCTCTGTGTACCTCTACTGCCAAATGCTGTCCGGTCAGGAGAAGGTACCAGGAGTCTTCCTGTCACTAACAATTGAAAAAACAGCCAAACAGTTGGATTGCTATGAGGGCAGAAAGAAGGGACATGGAAATTAAGAAGCAAAGACAAAGAGAGCTGGAAACAGTTACACAAGAGGCATTAGGGAAGGTGAAGACCCTGGTAGTCAGAAGAGGTCCAGAGAGATGCTAAATCTTTAGGGACAAAGTTCTCAGACTCCAGGTGAAGAGATTTAACAATGACCACTGACAAGGTTCAGGAGTGTGGTTCATAGGCTGACAAGAAGACCCTAATGTCTGAGGCCCTGAAAGTAATAGCATCCGGGTCCCATGCTTGAACTGTAACATTAGGTGGCCACTATGACTGATTCCTCCCACCTACTGCCCCACTCATTGCTGGGAATCACTGAGGGAAGGTAATGACATCAGATGCCTTCACTTGGAGAGTTTCTGTCTATCCATGGTTCTGTTCGTGGAGAGCTAAGACCCAGAAACCAGCTTATTGATATCATCTTCTGCTACATCCTTCCTTTTCTTTCTTCCTTCTCTCCCTCACATCCTCCTCTCTCCCTTCTTCTTTACTTCCTTTCCTCCCTCCCTCCCTCCCTTCCTTCCTTCCTTCCTTCCTTCCTTCCTTCCTTCCTTCCTTCCATCATTCATCTTTTTTTCATTTGTTTTATATAATGGTTGATTTTCTTTAGAAAGTATTCAGTAAACAGAAAACATGTTGTAAAAAATCACATTCAAAGAATGTATTCACTTGTATTTATTAAGTAATTCCTCCATGCTGGTGTACATGGAGAAAGAGTGAGCAGAAAGCTCCCTTCTGCCAGTATCCTGCTAATATTAATAATAATTTAAGCCACAGCCTTTGTCCACTGTTAGCTCAACCTTGGTTCCATCCATATTCACAACTTTAAAGGATGTGTTCTATTAGCATGCTCATAAGGAATACTTATGAGACTTGTCCTCTGAAGCAAGAACATAAGCATGTTAGAATTTGGTGGCCTTAAAAAGACTTAATCAGTAAGGAATAAAACCACATTATTTGGGAATTTACATGAAACTTTCATTTGTCTGTAATGTCAAAATTTCTGAGCAGCACATCTGAAGTTGTCTTACCTATCCCTGGAGATCCTGAACTGGTCCCCAGACAAGGTAATTCTAGCTTATTGCCACCATGTAATCCAATGTGATCTTGGTTGTGAGTCGCCTGACCATCTTGGTGGCATTTTACCACTGTTTTTCTTTTTTATGAATATGAAGGTGAATATAAATGGCATGTGTGTAGAATTAATTAGATTGCATGTTTTGATAGTCAAAGATCCTACAAATTTAAAATTCTGTGCTTCAAAGCCAAATATGAGATAGAATCCATTGAGTTATGGTTTCCCACAAAAGAGCACATTCTAAGACAAAATGTTTTCATTTTATGGAAATTCCTTTTGCACTAACACTTCATCAAAGCATTTACAAAGATGGACTATTTTACCTCAGCTATCAGAATTTCCTGTAGAACATTCTTCCAGTATCATCTAGTCATTGCAGACCAGCCTTTCAAACTGACCCTCAGCCCTGTAGAATGATATCGGCTTGTTCCCTGTGCTACCTTGGAAAACCAGATAGATACAGATGAATCATGGACTGACTATCAACTTCCATTTTTGCAAGGTCAAAGGATGTGGAAATTACCCACGTTGACTTTATTTTCCTATTAATGGAAGAGGATAGTCAAATATCAGGTATGTCAACTTGTTCAACAAGCCTTCTCTTTTGTCTTCTAGCAGAAAGCCTGCTTCTGCTCTTTTAACTTGACGATGGTATGCCTTCCCACACCTAAACCCCAAAGCTGTTAGACACCAGGATGGGAAGCAAATATTCGTGTTGCTTTGTGCATAATTGCTCTTCTTTTGGGCACAGTTTGCTTCTGGGATTTATATTTCGTTTAATATATTTTAAAAATAAACCCTAGAAAGACTTTCTCTCCGCCTAATGCAGTTTGCTTCTTTGGCTGAATTTTAGCTCCTTCCCTCTCCAGAGATTTACGTTGGGTATCTAATTGGAAAGTCCCATCCCCCACCTCCTCCTTTAGCAAATAATCAGGTCTCAGTCCCCTTCAGTTTGTGTTTCCCAATTTGGAACATAACTATAGCCCTTGGGCTTTTGCTTTAAATTCTTGAAAAATAAATATATTTTTTTAAAACACAACTAATAATCATTTTAGTATAGTTTCATACATCACGTGTTCATATATGTATATTACATACAAACGTTATTCATAATGTGAAAACTGTGAGATTTGGCCTTTGTCAAAATATTAGTGAAATAGAAATTGTTATGTTAGCATTAGAGAATCTTGGGCAGCGATAATGAGGTGTGCAGACGTTACTATTGAATACACCTCATGGAAAGTAAGAAAACTAAACAACAAAACGCCACCCTCTATGTCCGGTCAACTTACCATCTCTTTCTTTACCTTCATAGCTTCAACCTCTGTTATGATCTGATTTGTTATGGGTGTTGGAAGTAAGGATATACTTTATTTTCTTTTGTTGGTTCAGATACACTTGCTAATTTTCTAAGATGAATGTAATTCAAGTGTGAATATTTATTGGTTTTGTAAAAATTTTAAAAAGCAGCCAAAAGCTAAGAGAAAATAAGACAACCTCTCCCAATTCAGGTCTCATTGGGCCTTAAGTCTTGACTCCTTCATCATCAAGTATGGGGCTCACCAAATTCTCTACTGTTACCTCTCAGGCAGCAGGTCATTAGTTACCGTGTTATATTCCTTTACTCTTTGCTCTCTGCATTGTATGGCTTTGGTGCTAAATTAATTAATCCTCACTCTTTCTCTAGTACCATCTATACCTCTTCACTATCTCAGTGCTGAGACTACAGATTGTATCAAGTCAGTGCTATAAGATGGGTCTATTATACCTACTACAGACCTCAGTGTGATTTCCAGCTATTCCTCACTTCCACATCAACATCCTTGTCATAGATCTCCCCCCTCCCCTGAAAATATGCGTTTCTCCATTCATTGACTATAGGCTTGTCTGCATATCTTAGCCTGTAAGATCCACAGGCATGGCACAAAAAGAGGCTTGGAATGTGCTTCTTCAGTTCAGTTTTCTCTACAGATTCTGTTGGACTCATGAGATGATAATGTCTGAGATAGTCCACTGGCAGGACGAGGATGAAAAGAGTATGAAAAGCCTGTGAACTCAATCGATAATTTGAAAGCATGCTTAGATGAGCACCGACTGGGTCAGCCAGCAAACTACCTTGATGATTGATACCAATCTATCTGTAAATGATTGAGGAGAATGAGTAAGTGTTTCCATAATTCACTGCATTCTAGGATGATATTTTTAAAACAATACACCATCATTTTGGATTTAGTTGCTCAGTAACAGCATACCTATTGAGTTGCATTTATTAATTAATATAAATGAAGCTCATTAGAAATTGGATAACTACAAGGCTGGAGATATCCTCAGCAGTTAAAACACCCCACACACTGCTCTACCAGAAGACCATGTTTTGATTTCCAGCACATACGTGGCAGCTCATGGCTTCCTATAACCCCAGTTTCTGAGTACTGAACTCCTTCTTCTGACCTCTGCAAGCATAAACACCCATTAATATAAAATTAAATTATAAATAAATAATTTTTAATAAATCTGAATAATTACAAATATAGCAATGATCTTACCATAGTCTTACAAGAGAAGGCATCATTGGATATACATTTCTGGAAAGTGATAAGGCAAGCAGGCCTAACATTTAAGAGCACAGAGGAACAGGAGGATGTCTTCAAAGCCAGTCCAGGCAAAATGCTTCTTCATGTTCAGGCTTAATTATTAGAAGAAAGCCTCAATTCTAAGCTGGGTATAATGTCCACATACACTAATCATCTCATCCTATCCTGAGAAGATAAAGAGAAGGTGTCTCAATGGTGACAGATTGGGTGGAATCAAAGAAAGTACAAACGACAAACAATGCTGGGAATATTTGTATGGGAGAAGGCATTAGGGAGCTTCTGAGGTACCTTATGAAATGCATAAAGATGGTGGTAAACCCAAGAGAGAGAGAGAGAGAGAGAGAGACAGAGAGAGAGAGAGACAGAGAGAGAGAGAGA
>JANHMN010000007.1:65940696-65982965 GCA_030674055.1 Rhabdomys pumilio
AGAGAGAGAGAGAGACAGAGAGAGAGAGAGACAGAGAGAGAGAGAGAGACAGAGAGAGAGAGAAAGAGAGAGTTCATTACTGTTTTTCATGAGTCAAACTACTGCAGCAGAAGGAAACTCAAACTACTTGAGTATTATTTAAATCAATAAGTAGAAGTAAGAACCCATCATGTTGCTGCCAGGCTGGGTATTGCACTTGAGTTTATCAGTACCTCAAACTATCCCAAGAAACATTCCAGGGGTTTGATCACTAGATGTGAAACTTTCTTGTTTCAGCTTTGAAGTAAAAACATCTGCTTACAGCATCCCAGCCACTCAAGCAATGAAGACTAAAGTGGAGTTGCCAGAGAGAAGAATCAAAGCGTCATTACAGGTGCTCCACAGCTGAGACCACCACTCAAAAAAAAATGGAAAAAATTAGCTGCCACTTTAGTCTATAAATTAATAATAAAGTTGTTCCCTTGATTTTGAAACACATTTTTCTTTTCTGAAATAATCTCAGTACACAGATCTGCCAATCAAAAATAATTGTTTGTTTTTGTTAAGATTTGAATAGGCCATAGAATGGGGACAGCTCAACTCTGCCCGTTTGTTTCAGCATATACCAAAGGGTGTGATTAGTGTTTTTACAATCCTTGGGACCTATCCTATCTGCATTTTAATCATTTTCTTGTTGTGCCAATATTGTTTGCATAAGAGTAGGTTTATAATTTATGATTTTTATTAAAAGGTGTCTGTGGAAAAGAGATTTACCACGACTCTTCAGAAAATTATATTTTTAATCAGCTGTAGAAATTCATAGTCTTTTCTACATATGGGGCGGCTTATTACAATGATCCAAGCAGGCCAAAAAACAACAAATAAACTTGTCTGTCTATTGCGGATTCTTGGGAGAACAAACATATGTTTTGAACATCGTTACAGCTAAATTAGCAGGCGCAATAAGCCATGCTTGATGAACAAAGTAAAAATGCAGAACGGTATAGCACAATTACTATTTGCATTTAAAGTGTATACCACCCTTCTCACTCTGTGCAGTCATATAAAGTCTAACGTTTCCTGACTTCTTGTTGTCTCAGTAAATAAGAAGATTATCTCAGTTAATCTTCCTAACAACCAACAATAGAGATACTATTATTATATCCATTTTCTGTAAGAATAAAACCAGGTTCTTATAGACAGAACACCTTGTCAAAAGCTAAAGACTATTCAACATGAGTAAAATTTTAAGCCTGGGATGTCTAACACTAAATCAAGCTTCCTGATTTGCCTTTGTTCATCAGTTAGCATTTTGAATTTGAGAATGTTTGAGAATGTAGCACTCAATTTTTTCGCTAACAGAGAGATTACTACCATTGAAGGAAACCATGCTTCACTACATATTTCATAAATAGATTATAAAGGGAGAAACAAAGGATTTATCCAATGCAAAATATATTATAATTTTTACCAAAATAATGACCTTAGATATGCAGTGGCATTCCAAAGGTTATTCTCTGTTTAATAACTTAAAAGTTTATGAACCTTAACTGGTCAAGTGTTATTGCTTATTAAGGTTTAAATTTGCAGAATAGAATACCTAACTGGTACATAAAATGTAGTGAATGCAGATAAAGACAAAAGCCTGAAATGTAACCACTTTTCTCTTTATTTGTGTTATGAATATTTATAAAAGTAGAGGATCACCAAGACAGACATAGGTCTGTTCTCACAGAGCTTACACTCTAGATGAGAAATAGAAAAACAAAGTAAAGTTACATTCGTTTTTTCTCCACTGATTTGTTTACTTATCACCTTTACAGCCTTATCGAAGCCCCCTTCTTTCACTCCTCCAGTCTCACCCTTACACCCTCTCTTCCCATTTCCCCTCCCCTTCTCCTAAGATCAGGGAAACCATGAGTAGCAACCATCCGTGGAACGTCAAGTCACCTCAAGATTCAACACATTCTCTTCCACTGAGGCCAGACAAGGCAGTCCTGCTATGGAAAAGGAATCCAAAGGTCCACAACAGTCAGAGACAGCTCCGGCTATTAGGAGACCCACATGAAGAACAAGCAACACGTTTGGTACATATATGTAAGGGGCCTAGGTATAGCAAATGTATACTCTTTAGTTGGTGGTTTAGTTTCTGTGAGCCCCTCATGGGCCCAGGTTAGTTTACTCTGTTGGTCTTCTTGTGGCGTCCTTGATACCACAGGCTCCCTCATTCCTTCACCCCACTCTTCCACAAGGCTCCCTGAGCTCCACCAGTTGTTTGACTGTAGGTCTCTGCATCTGGTTCCATCAGCTTCTTAGGAGACACTTAGGCTAGGACCCTGTCTCTAAGCATAGCAGAATATCATTAATGTTGTCAGGGGTTGACTCTCTCACACAGGAAGCAGTCAAGTTAGGCAACTCACTGCTTTGTCATTCCCATGATCTTTGCGCCATCTTTATCCCTGCACATCTAGTATGCAGGGCAGATTTTGGGCTGAAGGTTTTTGGGTGGGTTGCTGTTCACCTCTCTTCACTGCATGTTCTGCCTGACTATATACAGGAGTTGGCCTCTTCAGGTGCCATATCTCCAGCTGCTAGGATTCTCAGCTAGAGTCACCCTCAAAGACTCCTAGGAACCTCTCCCCATCCCAGACCTGAGTTCCCACAGATTTCTGTTCTCTCACCCAGGCTTCTTCCCTCCCCTTCTTACTACACCTGGCGTCCATCCCATTCTCCTCCCCACTCTCTTTCCCAACCAGTTTCTTCTCTCCATTTACTTCACATATCTATTTTATTTCCCCTACAGAGTGAGATTCAAGCATTCTTCATTATTGTTACTTAACTTCTTTGAGTCTGTGGATAGTAGCGTGTTATCCTGTAGGTAAAGTTACATTCTTATAAGAAGTACTACTATGAGGAAGAGATATTGATAGCGACAACAAAGTTGCAAGTTTGCCAGGTGAAGAAGCCTGTGACATCTCACCTTCTAACTAGAGTAACACCACAACACCAGCAGAGCAGTGTAAGTCCTGTCTTTACCTTGTCTTCATCCTAGCCGGGGTGAGTGTGGTGATTGCTCATCTGATCGCACTGTTGACTTATCACCATGGATGAGTATACTAATAGAATTCACAAGTCTTGTTCACCCAGTTCATACTAAGGGATGAGACAAAAATAAGATACTGTGCATGTATGTGCTTGTGTGTGTGGTGCACATGTACGTGTGCATGCAAGTGCGCACACACACACACACACACACAGAGAGAGAGAGAGAGAGAGAGAGAGAGAGAGAGAGAGAGAGAGAGAGAGAATGAGAATGGACACTCACCAAGACCTCAGGGAGAGTGAAAGATCATGGCTTTATGTACCAGTCTACAAGCAAAGATGAACCACAGATACAGGAGGGAGCATCCCTGGAGGGTAGAACCTGACAAGCTTGCTGGGAAAGGAGAAAATTAAGCTCTGAGTTACAAATTGATGTTTGGTTACACTGAAACCTGCTTGTCTGTCCTGGAGGACCGAGGCTTCCCTGGACACAGGGTCTAAGTCTGTTTTGTTACTTTATTCCACTTTATTTGTCTATTTGCTGTGAATATCTTCTTGAAATGATTAATCCACAAAGTGTGTCATTCACATTTTTACTAAAATGATACTCATGGGTATACATGCTATACCTCTTCCAGAGAGCCCTTCGATAGTAGACAGTAGTACAAACATCACAGTGACATACAGTCTTGGACAAAGGCAAATATGGGTTTGCCATTGCCGTTCTTTCCAGCCATGTCTTCCTGGGAATGCAGTTTAATCTTTCAGAGTCCTTGTTTTCTCGTTTGAGATATGGGTTCAATTCTCATTCCACCTCCTTCAAGGGACTACCTTGTAGTCTCAATAAAGACATTGATATGGAGTAACGCTAACAGTGGACTTTAGTGTGTTAGACATTACTGAGGGCTTGAGAGGCATGCTTTCCTAAGAGCAGGCATAAAGAAAGAACAGCATCTTATGTGGATTTAAGAAATCTTTTTACACAATGCTGCAATTTTATCAACAGGGAAAACTGAGGTTAGTGTGTGTCAAGAAGATATCTTCCATCTACAAACTGCTGAGTAGACTGGGTGTTGCACCAATAGCAGAGAAACGTGGGTTTTGAATGATGAATCCTAAGGGAAAAAACAGAGATGTGCAGTTAGTTTCTTGTCCCAAGCTAAAGCTCCTCGGTCTGTTTACTCTGGTAATATTTTAGCCTACACCTGTGGAACATCACTATCTCCCACCCTAAGCACTTTCCATGTGGCAAGCAGTAAGACTTACAGCAGACTAAACCAAGAGAGTGTTACCTACTTAAACTGTTTTTCTGACTTAATAAGAATTTTTCATCTACAGCAAGCCATTTTAAAATATTGTCTATACACAAACAGTCACTCTGAATAATCGGTCTGCACACAGTAAATGTCACCTCTCTAAATCACTGAAGACCTCGTCGGCACAGCACAGGAGGCTCCAAAGCAGTTTAAACTACAGCCGCCCATTCATTATGGATATGTTTATAAATCTCAGAGGGCACCCTTCCGCCTCATAGGAAATCCAAAAATGGTACCATTGTTTGTCAGCGTGACATGTCCCGGATGTTGAAATCTTAGCCATCTTTCTTACACTCAGACTTCATTTGGCTCTAACGTGGGTCAGCCAAGGTTGTTGTCAAAGATGTCATTTTTCTTGCTGTTAATGTCAAGAGACTCTGTTCAAGAAAAAGTGTGTGTCTTTGAAAACTGCAGCATTTATGAATGGATCTAGAAACTTTCTTTCTGTTGTCTTTTTTTCCCCACCCCACACCCCATGCCTTTACCTTGAATAAATTACCTTCTCTACAAAAGTGCATTCGAGTTCCTCACATGAGGGAGACAAAAGACAGCTGACACAGCAGTGGCATTGAAAACTCTATAGCCGTTCCCATCTGTCTTGGTTAGTATGAATACTTTAGCATTAAGTGGAGAAAAGAAGAATCCATCAATAGTTAATAAGTGACCTTAGGATGGGATTTCAAATTCACCACAATTACACCCAAGTGTCAGAGAACACACACGGGACACTATCAATAGATTGGAGCACAAGAGCTGGGGATGGCAAATTTAAATACCACCAAAAAAAGAAGTGGACATTATTTTTAATGAGAAAATATGGTTACCATGTCTACAAGCCAATACTCAGAGCCCAAATTTTCAACTAGAAACAATTATGGAAAGCAAGCATAATCTAAGAAAACAAATAAGAACCATGTTAAAATTCTATCATGGCTAGATTATAAAAAAAAAAAAAGCATGGCTCTCAAATTCAAAGGCAGACTGTATTTATAGGTGGAAATGAGATTAGGCAAAGCATTAAAAGGAAATATGTTTATGCAGAAATGCACAACATGAATTGTCATCAAGGAAAAGCAAATTAAAACCACAATGAGTTATCACTACAGCAGAATGGCTAAAATTAAAAAGACTATCAACACCAAATGCAAATCAACTACAATTCTCTAGCTACTGAGAGCAGAAGGGCGCAATTGCTGTTGAGAACCATTTTCAATCTTATAAAATACTACACACATACCATATGACCCAACTATTTCATCCCAGGGTTACTACCTTAAAGAAATAAAATACATAATTTGTAAAATAAAAAAAATAGTACTTGTCCAGGAATGTTTATCAGTACCTTATACATACTGGTAAAGTATTGGATGTCACCTGGATATCCATCAACTGAAGGCAAGGGGTTGATAAATGTTGTGACATATTTATACAACACAGCACCATTGCACAAAATAAAGGAAATTAATCTCAGTTACAAGTGCATGAATGAATGCCATAAATATCATGTTGAATTAAATAAAAGACAAAAGAGTTTATACTATGTGATTCCATTTGCATGAGGTTTACAGACAAAACTAGTTAAAGGAGCTAGAAACTAGATTGGAATTCAGAAAAAAAGTTCTCCCTTGAAGGAGACATAAAAATGAGTGAAATACATGGAAAGAAATTTTCTAGAGAGGGCGTTATGCTTGGTGTTGCTTTATTTGAGAATGTATGCGATTATATTTTAGATGTAAGTTCTATGTCTGGTATAACGTTCACAGTCCATATTACATTGTTACATAATATTAGATATTCACTGTTATAAAGCTTTACTGTTCAAATTTTGTGGCATGGGGCATACATTGACATCGCCTGTACATCTCCAGGACTACAGCGTTTCTACATCTACTCAAACTAGGTGTAGCTACACTTTAGTACTTTAGCAGCTACACATACTAAATCATGATGTAAAATTTAATTAAAAAAAAAAAGACTCAGAGAGTTCTCATTTACACAAGTCTAAGTAATGGTCAATAGTGAAATCCCTCTCCCCCTTGCTTACATACTACTGAAGTTTCTATTAAAGTACTTTCAATCAGTCATCCTTTGACCAAGAAGTGGATATATCTTTTATCTTTGAATAGTGACTACAAAAGGTTGAAAACAGCTGTAGATCAATGACGGTGACAAATGATACTGTTCCCTGTTAGCTGACATTACCACATCTTGGCCCTTTACTGAAGCTAAGAATTATTGAAACCTGAATGCTTCCAATGTTTTAATTTTGCCGCACTTAGATTCTGTTGCTGACAACCCAAAACCTGTAATGAATCTTCTATTTAGGTATTTCAAGTATTTATGAACACTAAATTGTATTTTTCCCATTGCATGACAAAAAGCTCTCTGTGTTTTGTTTTCCTCTAACTAAGAGAATTTAGGGGACACTATAGGACAGTGTGAGAGATCACACTTGGATATACTGTCATGCCATCTCATCAATATGATCTCAGAATCTTTGGGTCTCAAAAGTCCATTTTCCATAAATCAATTTCACTGGGTAAAGGCATTCACATTTATTCATCTCTATATTTTATTTTTCATAATGACAAGTGCAAAAAACCCCAGTAAAAACCTTAAAACTGAGCCACTGAAACATGAAAATTATTTGGAATCCAGAGTGCCACGCTAGTGTTATCTGGGTGTCTGTTAAAATTGTAAAATATATTTCTGAGGAGAGTGTGACATTGGGTAGATTTGGGAAGTGAAAACTAGTATTCTTCAATTAGAGAGTCAGAACAGAAGGTCCACAAAAACTAAACATAAACCTAGCATATGTCCTAGCCATACCATCCTGAGTATTTATTTCATAGGATCCCATGTGAACATATCACACAGATACCTGCACATTAATGTTTATTGTAGCCCATTCACAATAAAGTTATAAAACCAACTTAGATGTTCAACAACAGGAAAACTGACCAAAAAAAAATGTCTGCCATATGCACAATGGCAATTTTCAGCCATAAACAGGATGGAAGATATACTACAGGTAGGGAAATGGATGCAACAAGATATAATCACGTTAAGAAAAATTAATCCAGTTTTGAAAAGTCAAACATCAGCACATTTTTCTCTCATCCGTGCTTCCTAGAGTTTGCATAGCTACTTAAAATCACATATGTATCAATGAGATGAAACTGAACCCAAACTGTATGAGGAAATAAACAGAACTATCAGGAGGATGAGGTAGGTGAAAGCAAAGAATGGCAATTAAATTACTGAATAACATATAACTCTTTAAAGAACTCAATGCAACAAAAAATAGTACAGAAAAGCAAACTCAAATTATATTTATAAAATCATATAAAATGTAAATATATAAAATATAATCAAATTGTATATACAAATCTTACATACATAAGATTTGTTCTTGTGTGTACACATGTATATACGCACATAATTTAAAACAATAAAATAAATATTTAATTTCTTTTAAAAGAACCCCCAAACTTGAAGCCATTAAGCTTTATTCTCTATGACTCTCTAAGGTATATAGCATATGCCTTATACAGAAGTCCATTCTATATGGGACTCTAAGGCACATAGCATATGAGTTATATAGAAGTCCATTGTACATAAGACTGTAAGGCACACCTACATCCAACTGTATGAAATTGTTTAAGTAGCTAGGTGAGAAAATAAGTGAAGTTTTGGAGATGTTTACAACTCTTCAAATCTTTATTTTATCATCTCTTCTGATCTAAAGGGCTTAGCCTTATAATCATAAAACATCAGAGTACAAAGAAAACTAGAATATTTTAGGCAAAAGTCACACATTTAGGTTGATTATTTCTTATCTAAAATCCTTAGTATCATAAGTGTTTGAGATTTACTTTTTCAATTTTTGCATTTTAAAGGTATTACTTTGTGTGTCTGGGGATAAGGTTAGAACCAAAGACTCGATAAAAAAACTCACTGGTTCATGCACAATTCACACCCAGAGTTAAACCTAAGCTTACATGGTATTTATCAAAACTTTATTTATGATGTGCAATTTCTCATTTGTGATACATTGTCTCATCATTGCACAAAATGGCTTGAATGTGGAGCTTTTTCAGATTTTAGATTTTGGACTTAAGGTGCCCCAACTGTGTTAGAAGTCAGCTAAAGGCTAGAGAGTGACATTGGTTTCCCCAAGACCTACTAGTAAGTACTCATCAAGTACCCGTTATAGTCAGTATTTATCAGAGGCACATCATTCTACCTGTCAGAGCAACACTGTCCTGTGTTCTAGACATCCATCTTTTCCACAGGATGCCTCTTGTGCTTTTTAAAGTGTTGCTTCAACTTGTTTAAATCTACAAAGAAGCATAGATCTAATATATACTTTAACAATAAAAATACCAGGGAGAGAAGCATGTTTTTTTAAGCTCCACTATACATCCCATAATAAATACAGGCTGACAGGAAGTCAATGATCATTTGGAGTATGTCCATGCATGTGTGTGTGTGTGTGTGTGTGTGTGTGTGTGTGTGTGTGTGTTGGGGGTGTGGAGTGTGCATTTTGAGGAAAGATAGTAGTAGTGTGAAAGCCATTTTTAGAGAAAGCAGCTCAAGCGGCTGAGAAAGAATGATGCCTGACAAGCATTTCTTTTATTAAATAATCCACTTTATAAATGCTTCCAGGCAGACTGAGGAGACCTGAGTAGGTTAAAATATGACAAGTACAATCAAAGCCCAGCTATGCTCTGAATCAGAAGGGTTAGAGTAAGAAAGGTTTTCCTCCATGAGCTCCATGATGTCAGCAGATTGTCGATAGATATACACCATTCTGCTCTACAGCTTGTGCAGTTCAGAAAAAGGGAGAGTTAAATTGTTCTGAAGGCCTTATGAGATCTACTACTTGTGTGCACTGGAGAGATGCAGAAGTACAGAGGCCGCGTGTGAGCTGACAGCTGAGAGCAAATCACAAGAGCAGTTGGGGAAAAGACACTTGAGTAGCCAACTTACCTATTTTTTAGATACTTACAGGGAATATAGGCATGCTGGGGCATTTTTGTCTTTGCAATTACTACTGAGGTTCTCCACTGCAGTGATCCATGGGGATTCACTGAAAAGGTTAATAGCATCTCTCAGATTTACAGGGTGCAACAAGGAAGATGGCACATTCCCCCAGTGTGAGGGATAATGTCACCTATGTGAGCTGAACAGTCCACATTCATTACCATTCATTGGCCAAATGGCCCGAGTTGTAACCAGCCTTGGAATGTAATCTGTCAACAGTTGAGCATAGCATGAAAGGTAACACATGAGAGTGGAAGGGAAGAGTCGGCAGAGCTAGCAGACTCTGCCATGGCCTGATGAACCTTCTGAGAAAGACAAGGTCCATCCGTGGTTGCAGTTAGGACATTAAAAACCAAGGTGACAATAAACACACAGACACTGGAGTGCAAATATTTAGAGCTAACTGTATTGCCATCCCCACAGGCATCTGACTGAAGCTCTGAGCTGAGCTGGTGTTTCTCACTCATTCATTCTTACATGGAGTTTTGGAAAAGCTGTTCTGATTTGTGTAAATATGTGACTGTAATTGACTCTCTAATTTCAGAACCTATCAAAGGCAGAAAGGGAGACTCGTTGACATTTCAAAGACAATAAGCTCACTTGATGGAATGCTTTATGATTCTCCCCAATGTTTTTAACCCACAACTGAAGAAACAGATGGTTAGATTTTTCTAGGAAGCTTAAAACAGAAGCTGAGACAGTATGAAACTGCTCAGCTACCAAACAGGGTAAATACAGTCTGTTTTTCTACCCAAATCAAAACCTTTCAGAGGAAGGACTTAACTTCCCATGAAGACATGAGACATGTACCAGGAAGGTTTCTGCATAGGAGAAGGACATGCTTTGTTAAACCAGGTGCGTTTTATTTTTTCTGGCACGAAGATTTATGAAAGAAGTATGCCCATATTTCTCCATATACAGTAATTGGAACTCATTATGCTAATTGTATTTCCATTATCACTAATTAACAATCTGAGTGACCTGGCCCACAGTCTAATTTGTCTCTAATCTGTTTTTGTAAAGGGAGTTTTACCCTGTCATTTCAAGGTGATAATTCTATTCAGTGCAACTTTATGAATTGCCCAAGGTAACACTTTTGATACTCAATGCTATCCTTTTGCAAGTGTTTGGGGTGAAGTGGGGAAGCAATTGGGTATACCTAAAAGTGACTCTCATGCCTGGATGCTTCACCTTGTACATGAAAGGAACATCCTTCATGCTCTTGAATAGACTGGAGTTATAGCCAAAGCAATAGAGACTTGCTCTTATTCAATCTCCAGATTTCAATAAAAACAAAAAATAAATACTTGGTCTATGAAGCAGGTGACATTTGCCACCAAGAAATACGTGTTTCAAGTACCTTCTGGTGATTAGTTAACACCCTGCAAATGTTTCCATGCAAAGATCCCATGTAAAAAGAGAAATGACAGATTTGAATTACCAAGAAATTAATCTCTAATAAAAATGAGGCATGGAAGGGATATAGAGATACATCTGTCATCCCCTTTTACAGAGCCTGTGCATACTATGTTGGATAAAGTCAATAGTAGTGGGTAGTGTGGGCAAGAGGAGCTTGACAGGGGATGGATGTTGTGAGTCCTAATCTAATTCAATGGTTAATAGAAAGCTTTGCTCTCTCTGAGCTTCTGCTTCCTCATCATGTCACATGAGGTGAGGCATCTGAGATCCTCACTAGTGTAGGGTGGAGCAGCAGTAAGCCGTGAAGCTTCAGTGACAAAGGGGTTTACACATGGGCTCCACCAAAAACCTGTGGTGACCTTGGGAAAAACTTTACTTTTCATAAACACATATTTCTTTTCCAAAGTGTTATTATATACATTCATTTGTTTATTTAGTGTGTGTGTGTGTGTGTGTGTGTGTGTGTGTGTGTGTGTGTGTGTTATATGTGGGGCTGTCAGAAGAAAACTTGAGTGAGTTAGTTCTCTTCTTCCACTTTGTGGGATGAACTTGGGTCACCAGCCTTTATGCTGAACAGCCTCACCAACCCCATTAATATATATGTGTTTCAGTAGACGTAACTGTAGTTCCTTCTTCATAGAGCTGTCTATCAAAGTAAACAAAAGTTAACATACATAAAATGCTTTCTAAATTTCTGACATAGGACAAGCATAAGTCAAAGACTAGCTTTGGTGCTAGAGAAGGAATCACGTTGAGATCTTTGGTGAACATGTCAACATTTTACATGGGTACAGTGACCACTAATGATTTGTCTCATTAGCTTTAAAAGTGAGCATTACATTCTTTACAAGTATAAAGAAAAGATGCCTATTGGGAGTAGTGGAAAATAGTATTGGAAAGAAGTAATAAAAAGAGAGATGGAAGAGAAAGCGAGTACAAAAAATAGGAGAGGAGAAGAGAGAAAGAAGAGAACCGTAAAAATTTTCAGACATTTAATTTAATTTAGGCTGAGACTAAAGCCCAGTGCCTGAGCACTTGCCTGGTATGTGCAAGGCTTTGGGTTAAATGGCCAGCACTGTTTTATAAGACCAGAAACTATTATAATAGTCATCAATATACATTCTTACTGTATAACCCTGGCTGACTAGGAATTTCCTATGTATACAGGACTAGTGTTTAACTCACAGAGAGATATCTGTTTGCTTCTGCCTCTCTTCCTAGTGTTAGAATTATAGGTGAGCCACCATCCACCATGCCCAATGAGAAAATTAGCTTCAGGAAATACATTTCAGGGCTAGAGAGCTTTCTCCGTGAGAAAGAGTAGTTTCTGTGCAAGCAGAAGAACCTAACTTTGAAACACAGCATCTATTTACGCAGTTGGATATACAAACCTGTGTATGTACAAGCAATCCCAGGGAGTTAAGTGGAAAGGTACCGGAGGATCACCAGGAGACAAGAAGGTCACTAGGGCTTGCTAGCCTCCAGCTTGCCTCTATTGTAAGAGTCACAGTCACCAGGGAAGAATGTGGCAAGTGACAGAGTAGGTCACCTCACATCCTCCTCTGATTCTCTGACCTTTGCAAGTGCACATGAGATTTCCATATACCACATGCAGAGGCACCATACACATGCATACATCCACATACATATACACACTAAAAAAAGACAAACAATGTATGTTTCTAATTATCTGAGGATACCCAACTATACCCAGTGGCAACATTTTATCCAGCCTCTGAGATGTGACTTCCTATTTGGGCGAGCCATACAGCCTTGATGGCCTGCAGAGTCATTGGTTTACCAAACTCAACTTTTTAGCCTGATCAAGATGCTTTTCCTTTGGTGTGTCTTTCAGAATGCCTCGAAAGTCAGAAACTTCTAAGCTTCTGACTGACAAAATACCCAAATGAACTCATGTGTGATATGCTCTCCCACTGCTCTCCTGTCCCCCACTCCAACTACAGCAAACCACCAGATTCTCTGTGTGTCTCCTTCCAGATTCTCAGATAGTTCTCCTCCATCTGACCCTTCCTGCAAGACAGGCCTAGTTTTCTAAAGGAATTCTAAAGTCAGATAAAAACATACTTCTATAACATTCTGTTCTTTCACTCACACATGAATGAATGTTTGGTTTTCCTTGCCTGTAGCATAAATCACACAGTATCACCTAATCAACAAAATAATCTTAATCAATGCTTCTCCGTCTGGCCTTCCATAACAATTCTAACTCCCTGTTGATGCTTTCCATCTTCCCTTCTGTTAGACCAGATGGTGTGTGTTCTGGTCTCTTTATTATCTTTTTCTGACCAAGGTACTCTATCCAAAGCTCCTTGTAGAAACTCCACCATGTGGAAGCAACAACAGTCCCAACCTGCCCATTACACATATTGATAGTTCTGGCTGCCTAGCTTAAACTTTCTTTCATAGTCTCTTCCAGGCTAGTCCATAAATATTTCATAATACAACCACTTGGGTCTTTAACTACACAATATGTATTTTCTTTTTGAGTCAGAAACAGATCCCATTTGCTCTGTAAACATAGAGATCTGAAGTTGAATCCCAGAACAGAAGTTAAAGAGCTGGATGTGATATGCACCAGTATAAGTGCAGTTCTGTAGGAATTGGGAAAAGAGTCAGGAAAGAGGATTAAATGTGCATGGAATGGGTTTTTGTCTTTGTTTGCTTGTTTGTTTTTTGAATACCAGCATGTAACTGTTGTTTTTCATTTCTCGCTGACTTCACTGATGGTTTTGGGTGTTCATCTTGGGGTATATTAACTCCCAATCATCCCTTTCAGCATCGCTATCAACTGGGGAAGAGGGAGTGTCTCCTGAACCCCCTAACTGGGCCCCAAAAGCTGAAGTGCTCAGTAGGATGAAGGATGATGCGCAGTAGCTATCCCACTGATTGTAGGGCGGCAACCAGGCTTTTTATGCAGCTCCAGCCCATTTCCACTGTTGTGTTTGCCATCATTGTTCCTGCTATGGATGAGGTGGCAATTTCTGCCCCAGTGAAATCTATGGAACCCATCACTGTGAGCAAAGCCACCACAGACACAGCTCCACCACTCATAGTGCCAGCCATTTGTCTGATCGTACTTTGGTTATCTGGTTCTATAGCATGATAGCATGATGTTTTACCATAAGGAGCCTTTTCTATTGTGCTACCAAGGACATGTTAACACAAGCACTGTTTGCTGGATGAGCTGGAACATTCCATTATTTTTTACATACAACATCACAATTTAATTATATTGATCTTAGATAATTGTCTTCCGTTCATTTTCCTATATGAGCCACAATACACATTAAAAAAAAAACTGACATATTTGAAGACTAGTGACACAGTGGGTTGAAAAGTAGACAGTCCTGAGACCATTAAACCTGTGCGTCATCTTGAATTGCATTTATTGATGTCCTCCCCCAACCTCCTTGATTTTTTCTTGTGTATGTGTGGCTTTTTGTGTGTACCAAATTTATTCCAGACAAAGATACGCTTTCCACAGAAATAATTTCAGAACACATCCTCAAACAATCAGGTTCTCTGGGCCTTACTCTAATCTTCTCCAAAACTTGAATTCATGCAAAACATTGAATTAGGAGCAGCAGATATATAGAGTTGAGAAAAGGCTTTGATGCTTAAATTTCAGAGAATATGTATCACAGAGTATGTGAATGGGCATGTCAACTAAGTGTCTGACACATCTAAAAAGAGCATTGAGAGAATTTTATAAGAAAGGAATTATAATTTGTTTCTTATAATATCTACAGCTATCCTCTTTATGGCTAATAACTGTGGTATATAAGTAACCTGATTGTAACATTACTTCATAAAGAGTTTATATCTGCACAAGGTACATATTATTGAAGGCATTTTCTTTGTTTATTTTGTTTTTGCTTTTGTTTTGTTTTGCAAGGGAAAGCAGAAGTCTGGCCTTTAGCACAATATGTTTTTTTTTGGTTCTCAGATGAGATAGATTTTAATCAATGTAAACCTTTGTCTCAGTCCCTCTTATTATAGAAACATATCAGTGTCTACTTTACCAAAAGTATTTCCTTTGTCTCCAGAATCATGTCATGCAAAAGACTTTCTAATGCATGTGGCATCCATACTTGAATATTAAAGCATGTTCTGGACCATGAACAAATAGCTAAGCCACCAGGTTACAGTTGGAACCTTTCATTCTGCACTTACCTGCATAGCCATATATCGTTTACTTAAGGAAAATTAACAATCATTGTTTATTATTTTTGTATCTTAAATTCAGAAATATACAGCAATCCTATAGAAGGAAATCCTGCTCACTGTGTCAATGAGGATAATGTGGTTGGACTTTCCCCTGAGCCTCAGCAAAGTCTTTAAGTCATTCTTTTTTGACTGCTACTTGGGTTTAGAAAATTTTTACTTGGGTTTAAAAATTTTCTCTTATTCTATTCAAAAGAAGGAATATTTTGTTCTCAAATCTCTGATTGCATTACAGTTCCTATTTACATCTGGCCAATAGTTTGCATGTGGGGTCAGCTCAAAGGTCTCAGAGTCATTTCTCTATAAAATCATTTCTTTGCTTACTTCCCATAAGCACGGGCATAGAAAGTAGGTCAGACTGCATCTCCAAAATTGTTTAAAGAAACATCTTCCAGATTGAGCAATGGACTCCAGGGTTTAACAAAACATCTGCAGTGTTTTAGTTCTCCAGCTAAACGGGAGGAAATTCCCAGATTTCTCCCCCTCTCTCCTACTTTTCACAATGCCTGCATGCAGTTTGTTCTTCTGTGGAAATGCCATTCCTTTACAGCTAATTATAGTAGAACCTCCTTTAAAAGTTGTTTATTGTCTACATTCCAGTAAGTGCTGTTGGACCAGATATTTCTAAAATGGCGTTTTTATGCTTCTCTGAGTGCCAGTCTGATTAGAATACAAAAAACCTAGAAAAGTCTTAAGAGGGTATTTTAGGTACGTCCTCCATTCTGTTTTTATAATTACAGATATTTCACCTTTTCCAATTTATTTCACTCTTGCATCAAGTAGAAAGGAAACCTAATTCAAGTCCAGTTTCCGCTTCCATTTTGGTAAATCCTGAGCAAGTTCTGATGTTCTACTTAATATTTTCCCTGGAACCCTGAGTTTTAATAGGAAATTTTGCTCCTCTCCACCCTGTAAATTGCCTGTAAAATATAACCCTCAGTGTAGGAAAGCAGGATGCATTTCAGAGACCTCACTGGAGGAACAGCGTGTGAAGTGCTTTTTTGACCAAGGTGGCTGACTTGCAATCTATTCAAAGTCCCAGTCAATAGTAACATAGGTGTGTAGGATGAATGTAGATATCTATTTCATTCTTTCATTCATTTATCTGTTGACTAATTTTATATTGATGAAATAAATCTCTAGTAATCCCTTTGAAAGCTGTGACAGTTAAGACAGCTAGTGGTTTAATGAGACACATAGTTCACATGGAGAAATCACACCTAAACGAAAGACACAAAATTTGGAAAGCAGATATGATGTCAGGCTTGATAATCAGCTGGCACCATTCCTAGGAGTGGTAGGCACATGAATGGGTAACTGCTTAATAAAACAATGACCACCAGGGTATCAGAATGGGAAATGATTGTTCTATTTTGACACTGCTATATCTATAACACCTAGAACAATGCCACCTTTGTAATATCAATTAAGTATTGAATAGTAGTAGACTTGGAATGCTTGTGTACATGCCATCAGTTGTCTAGTAAGGAAAGTCACTTAGTCCTCACACCAGTCCTAAAAGGTTGAAGCTGTTGCTATCTCCATGACAGTTTGATGAAGTCACATAGCTTGTACAAAATGTAGACTAAGATTTTATAAAACTGAGATTCAGAAGCAAATAGTTCATGTCAAGCACACCCTCTTGGCTTGCTCTTCTAATCAAAAGCTAGGTGCTCTGACAATTGAAATCTTAACACAGCCAGTTTTAAGAGTCTTGAATAACAAGCTAAGTGACTGCTGTGTTATTTTCTATTTTCTCTTCCTTTTAAGGATTGTGGTGTGTGCTGGCTTGAATGAGAATGGCCTTCATCTACTTGGATGTTTGGTTCCCAGTTGGTGCACTATTTAGGAAAGATTAGGAGGTGAAACCTGGTTGGAGAAGGTCACTGGATGTTGGCTTTAAGGTTTCAAATCCTCCCTCCCAACTCTGTGGCCTGCAGATCAGATGTAAGTTCTCAGCTACTGCTCCAGTACCATGCATGCATGCCTGCCATCACACTCCATGCCATGGTGATCTAACCCTCAGAAAATGAAAGCAAGTCCCCATCTAAATGTTTTCCTTTGTCAGTTTCCTTGGCTGTGGTGTTTATTAATAGCAATAGAATCAAAGACATTGTGTTTGTGCTCCGTAACCCCTCTAATCTTTAGTATGTTATTCCATGAAATGTTCATTTCTCTAAGGTATAGTTCATGAGGATGCTTATGAAAGGTATATGAAAGAAAAATAAAAACAAGGAAGAATATAATAACCCAGACAAATAGGTTGATAATAGTGATAATAGGAACTTTGATGAACAAAGATGGTGATTTTAGGAGTGGATATTGACTGCTGAGGGACAGCTGCCAGAGAATTCAACAGGACTGAGCAAAAGAGTACTGGTGGCATTGATTGCATTAAAAAATTTTTTTCCCACATAACCAAATTTGTTGAATTATAGACCAAGTATACTTTTGAGCATAATGGCTCAAAAACAAGGGTCAGCAAAATCTGATCATGGAACATATCAAAACAACATTGAATAGAATAGCAATTTCTTCAAAACTGAAACACTGCATCCTGACTGGATGTTCCATAATATTCAGGAAGGAAGTAAAACTTACAAGGATCAGGAAGTATGCAGTTCACTACTCTCTAGGAAATTCCAGAAACATAAGATGTATAGAGTCTCTCTCCAGTGTTATATAAGCAGCAAGGACAACTGGAAGAGAGGACTCAGCACCTTCACCTCTTTCAGGGAGCCCAAGGGATGCACTGAGGCTAGGGATCATTTCCATGATACAGCCTCCTTAGAGATGCCGTGGTCTTGTAAATAACTCTTTACCTATACTTGTGTAAGTAACCCCAGTAAATCCAGTGGCTTGCCATGTTAAATTTTTTGGAATTATTGTCATATTCAATTATCATAGCATTTTGAGGTTATAATAGAAATAATGACCAGAAAGCAATGTGTAGATGAAATATTTGTTTCTGTTTTTTATCCTATACCTTATAATTCATCATGACAAGGAGTCAAGGTAGGAACCCAAGCCAGGCATCTAAAGGCAGGACTTGAAGCACACACCATGAAAGAATACTAGTAACTGGCTTGCTTCCCTTGGCTTGTTCAACTTGCCTTTTTATACAACTCAGAATTACCTAAAGGTTGTCCAACCACAGTATGCTGGTCCCTCCCACATTAATAATAAACCAAGAAAATGTCTTATGGACATGCCTACAGCCCAGTCTGATAAAGATAATTCTTTAATTGAGGTTATCTCTTACTAAATGACCCCAGTTTGTGTCAAGTTAATAAAAGCTAGCCAGTACAATCAATTTTATCTGTAGCTGGTGCTTCATCTGTGGTGAAGACATATTTGTTTACTTTTCTGAGGAAGTATCATACAATATGATTGGCACCTGTTCAGGGATCAACAGATCCAAAGATAAACTGGGGAAAGTGGTTGTATGACTTCTTCTATGGGTACTGAGACACACATCTGGGGCTTCTCTGTGTTTGGGGGTGGGGGCTTGTATTTTCAGAGACAGCCCCAATATGACTACCTTTCTCTGTGTACTATGAATTGATGTGGGTGACAGAACCAGGATCACCAATGGTAAGCTGTCTGAGAACAGAATATCCTAAGGGAAAACTCCAATTTGCCTATCTTCCTTGGTATCATATGGAGTAAAAGGCTTCCTTAGTGAACAGAACTTAGTGTGTGACTAAACGGATACCCTGAAACAGACTAGAGAATGCCTTAAAGACACAGAGATTGGCACACATGAGATAAGATTGCCAGATAGTTGTCAGGGCAGTTGCGTTGGCTGTTGCTATGTTCTGTATGATAAAATGTGCAGCTGGGATGCTCAGAGTCAAAATGCCTGGTTGAGGGATAAATTCCAGGAAAGGGATACGCAGTTAATTCTCTACATATATGAATTGGCAGGTAAATAGCACCAAGGAGAATGATATGTTGCTGCTAGGTTACCATTGCTTATGGGGGGAGGGCACAAAGGGTAAAGAATAAAATTATATCTGTGCTACAAAATCCTGAAATTCTCAAACCTGGAAGGTATGGGAAGAATAAAATATTTAGGAAGACAGTGAACATAGTAGATGTGATAAAAAAGATACCTATCAGATTCAAACTTTGATAATGAAGGGAAAATTCATAACTGGAAATGCAAATGGAAGCTTCTTTACATAAGAATATCAAGAAATACTTAGCATCTAAGATGCTTGAATTTAGAAAGACTACTGAAAGAACCTAGCAGTGTGTTGGGGCCTGAGGTTTTGAGACATGGGGACAGATATTATCTGTCTTGAGTTCTGTTGCAGCAAAGAAACTAAGTAATACAGCTACAGCCCTTAAGACAAAGCTTGCACAGCCTGAGGCAATATGAGAAAAATCAGTCCCTGATGAGCTGGGTTATATAGGCCATTAGTGACACTTGGTCGTTACTGTATGAGGTCCCCATGAATATTAGGGACTAGAAGACAATAGGGGACGGAGAGGCATTAGTGGTGAACTTAGTAAAAGAGAGGTCATGCTGATGTCCAGTTCATGAGGCCACAAAGGACTATTCTTACTGAAGAGCTAGAAAAAAAGGTTGATTCAGGACTTTTGCAATAGATAAGGGGGGTAAAGTCCTCTGCAACTATTTCTAATGGCTTGTCTTCAATACCCATACAGTGGATGGAGGAAATTAACTCCTAACAGTTGCCATCTGGCTTCCACATGATAACACACACACACACACACACACACACACACACACACACACACGTCAAAAAATTAAAAAGGTTGGTTCAACAGTAATCTCAGGAACATTCTGAAGCTTTAGTGGCTTTACTGAGACCCATACTAAGCTGTGATCTTTATAAGACAGCATGAGGTTTTGGCTGAACTGAGTGATTTAGACTAGTGTGTAAAACAAGTTTGTAAAGTTAAGAATATTCTAGGGGGTGAAAGACAGATAAAGCATAAAATGGGGTTTATCAGGGTCACTTGAAGACAAATGTGATACAATTTGTGTCAAAACAGACATTATAGGGGAAAGAATTATAAAGAAGCCAAATACTATGCTAGTCAGCTGTTTGAAAGCCACAAACTCTAAGTAGTAGTTCATAACAGGCATAATTAGGGTAACATTGTAGATAGAAAAGATTAAGCTTGTCCTAGGGGTGGGCACTACTGTCCCCAGAATATATAATGCAAAGTACACTGGAGATAGGGGTTGTTTGTCCAGTCTGGGATTCTCTCAGCAGCCAGATATAGGCAATGAGAGAGAAGGAACACAGTGCTGAGCCCAAGGCTGGCAGGATCAGAAAGAAGTTGTAATAGAAGCCATACATGAGCAACAGTGATCCGGGGTAAGAGTCCAGATGATTTGTGGAAAATGTTTATGGATCATTGAAATCTAAACAAAGTAGTGTCTTCTGCCTGTGCCATTGTTCTCAATATTAACTAAATATTTCTAATAAGAAGTAATGAAGTATTTTTGTGCTCTATTGGCTCTTGCTAACACTTCTTTGTCACTATCCTCTTAGTTGTCCAAGGCCAAGAGGCACTTCCTTTAAATAGATGAAGTGAGGCTGCTCTAGCCTAACACTCTATAAAAAATGGTTTACCTATATAATGCTAACCCTTGTTCTTATTATAAAATTTGGGAAAGCACCAGAAAGAAAAATAAGACATCGATGAAAGAACTTTAAATGAAGACTCTTGTGTGAGCAGCAAAGGACACTCCTAGAAGCAATTAGGTGGCTGAATTTAAAAAAACAAAAACAAAAACAAAAACAAAAACAAAAACAAAAACAAAAACAAAAAAAACCAAAAAACAGTGCTAGGATTGGGCTGTCTGTCTAGGAGTTTCCAGGGAGACTCTCAAGGCCCCCAAACTACAAAAGCAACTGTCACTGCTATTGGTTGCACGTCAGAACTAGGTGTCAAATTCTTATTGATGGAGATACTAAATGCTATGCTTGCAAGACATATAGAAATCAGGCTGTGACTGAACTGGAAGTTTCCTCCTCCTGGCTGGATTTCATAGTGCTGGAAGGAACCATGTGAGGTACTTAGGGAAAGCTGTCACCAACAATTCTGCTAGCTATAGACCACACAAACTACAGTACCAATATACCAAGCAAGAGGTGTAATAGTGGTATAATTGGTATGGCTTCAATCCACTGCTTTCCTTATGGATTTTAAGTTTGTTCTGCAAGATGGAGTTTTCATCTGATACCATAAACCAGGATAAAACTCCTTGAACTAGGATGTTGTGGATCTGAGTGAGGAGACCACTGTTAATGTTTTGTGAAATTAATGCGATATGCCTGTCAAATTGCCTTCTAAACATTTGTGCATATGGTGATAGATCACTGCTGCAGCCAGCTTCAATTGATCATGAAGAAACCTTCCTTCTTGTAATGGCAGGTGTATAGGGAGACCAATAACTCATCAAGCTTCTGAGATTAAGTTGCTCTTGTTGTTATGACACAGTAGCTCAGCTCTCAGCCACAGAATAAAATATGTCACTCTCTCCAAAGATCAGGGACTCTTGTGAGAGGTGACCAAAAGACTGTAAGAGCAGGAGGAAGACAGAGTATTGTGTAACAATTTCCTCTGAGTTGAAACAAAACCTACAAGGCTAAAGAATTGTTCAAAAGTTTTAAATTCTTTGGAACTTTCAAGATCCAAAGGGCTCCTTCCTAGACTTATATACACAGCACAGACTGCTTGGAAAAAAAGAATCTCTGAGATGTGCACAGGTCTTCAGTCATAAAAGGAGCTGTGGCTCAAGCAGAGTGGGGCTTTTGGGTGGTACTTGTTCATGTATTCATCAGCATTACCCATAGTTCAGTAAGAAAGCCAGGTACGTTAATAGATTAACCAAGCTGATGTCTTTCCAGTTAAAACACATTTGCACATGTGGTTACAACAAAGACTGTATGACAAACAAGTTTTCATGATCCCTGACAAATATAATGATTCATTAATCACGTATCATCTTGGGTCTCAGCTTCATGGCATCTATATGCTCTTCAAACAATATGGGTATATATATAAATGTTCATCAATTATTCAAGATTTCTTGACTCTAGAATTATGACAGAGAGTTTCAAAACAAATCTATGTATACAAAAGTTATGTATATATTAATGCAACCTAGGTAGGGTTCTGAAACCCCCCCCCCACTACAACTGAATTAATTAAATTTATGACAACTCAAAAAATGTTTACTTAACACTTAGTTATTGCTCTCTCTAGTACACCTCCTGTTGTAAAAAGACTTTCCTTCCATGACCAACTTAGGCTGATAGCAACAATGGTTTGTGGCTAGGGACAAGGCAGAGATGAGTGTCTGTAAAAGTGTTAGTGGGATCTCAGAAATGAAGACAAGGCAGCCTTTTCCACATCATCCAGACATTAGAATGGGGACATGCTAGGGATTTCACCAGTGTCCATCTTTGCCCTAATATATTCTTAGATTCTTTGGTTCCCCTTACTTCCAAACTTTCCTCCTCAAGGGGAAAAAAGTAGTGTGAGACAAAACTCGCCTATGGGTACCTAGTGATTCACATTCTGACTCTCTCCTATTATTTCTTGGATTATCCCAATTGGCCATTCATTTCACTTTGCAGACATTAGTTGCCTTTGTCTTAAGTAGCAGTAATTTCCCACACGTTGAAGGGCTTACATTGTCTCTGGAGTTGGTTTATAGGTTTAACTTCTCTCTTCCTAAAATTCTGGTCTCATTTGACACTACTATTCTGACTCTTTTCTGTGGATATTAAATATACATTAGTACCTTACACCATGGATCTAATCTATAATCAAAACCCTTGTCAGGCTGAAACCTCAGAATTCTGGCTTATTTTGAATAAGGGCCTTTACATATGTAATTAAACTGAGAATCTCAAGATGTGGTCACACAATATTAAGGTGGACCAAAACTCCACTGATGGCTACTGACCCAGCAAGAGACAGAAAACACAAACATGCTGAGAAGAAAGCCACGAGGAGGTGGAGGCAGAATTTAGAGGGATGTTCTCCAAACTAAGGAGCATCTTTAAGAGCTACCAAAGTAGTTAGAGAACGACAGATCAGATCTGCCCTTAGAGCCTCTGAGCAGAACTGAGCCCTGATAATATCTTGATTTGTGTCTTCTAGCCTCCAGAACCAGGAAAGAATAAATTTCTGTCTTTGAAGCTGCCGAATTTTTGTTAATTTGTTTCAATGCCCTGGGAAATAAATACACAGTGCTTTATTAAATCATTCCTGTCTTCTAATTCTCCATGCCACCGAAAATCAGAGCACTGTGGTCTATTTTACTTGGTCACTGCCTTATAGATTGCTGTAATGTTTGGGAAGAAATTTATAGTGAGATCCTTTAAGTCATAGATTTTTGAAGAAACAATTTCCCTCTAAGGTTTTCTTTTTGTTATTATTTAATGAGAGTTCCACATCTGTTAAAAATACATTTTATGTAGCTTAAAATATTCTTTTAGAAAACTTAACCCAAAGCTTCTACCTAAAGATGTACCTGACAAAATGATAGCTGGAGACTAAGATATAACTGTTTTATGAATCTCACTCCAGTACATTGAACACACACTTGATATTCAATGTTGATGTTATGTGCTTTGCCACTGGACTTCAAGAACATATGAATTACGTATTTAGACAGTTTCCTCTTTGCAACTGGAATTTTAAAAATAAGTTGTCTTCTTTTTCAGAAAAGTGACTAAATGAGTAGTTTTATTTTGAATTCTAAAACATCTAGTACTAGATGCCCAGAATCTCATATTTACTATTGAGATTTCATCAGTTACGTAAGTGGATTGCCAAATGTCACTATTGTGTTTTACTCTCAAAATAACTACATGCTGCATGCTTAGGAAAATATTGCATAATTATAAAGTAATTTTTGGCTCCAGTAGATTACTTAGTAATTATACTTAATATTACAGTTCAAAAAGTGATTACTATGGAAGCTCATTATAAAAGGCAGAAATAGTCACATATGTGTCCTTAATTATATCTGACACAATAGAAGCTGATGTTAATTGAAATGATTTATAGTTATTACAGTAACTTAATTAAAGAATATACTAGAAGTAATATCTAACTTTTCTAAAGAACAAGTGCCAAATCAGTACCAGACAACTTAGAGGAGAGTCCACACAATCTAAATTTGTTAGTTTCTTTACTTAGAAAAGATTTTCAAAACACTCTATAAATGTATTCACCCTCATTTCCCTGTGATTAGGATCGGCACCTGGAAAGACCCCATAAATTTATACTAGATAAATTAATGAATAACTTGTATCCTCTACTAAGATTAATTTAAAATTGGATAATTGTATTGAAAATGTGCTATGAAAATCTAACATGATAATCCTAGTAGTTGGAGATGAGTGACCCTTTGGAAGTATGTCTTGGAGGCTGTGGTCCTTTCTCAGTAGTAAATATGTAAATTCAAAGTTTTGAAGACATATTCAGATGGTTCAAGGATTCCCCAAAGCCTGTTGGAGCTCAATTTAGGAACAGTGACTGGGGGTCCGAGCTTGTTTCACTTAACCTGGTATTCTATGTGTTTGTCCATGTTACTGAGAGCACAGTATTTCATGACTCTTTTTACAATTGAACTGTACGCTCTTATGATAGACATGATATGTTTTAAATCCATTCATCTTTGACAGAAGTGCTAACAATGTCCAATGCTTTTTATTTAAAAGTAGCTAGAAGAATTTGGATGCTTTACATTTAAGGTTCTAAATAAGCTAAGTATTCTCTAATTCATACACCATCTGTATGCACATCAAAATATCACATTATGTCCCATAAATATGAACAATGATTGTAAGTCAATTAAAACCAAGATAAAACTTACAGAAAAGAAAATGACTGTAGCTAATGGTCTATGAACCTTCCTAACCAGATGCTTGTGACTATGGGCTTCCCAAAGAAACTAACAGGAAATGGTGTTTCTTTCTCTGGTATTTAAACAGATGTCTAGAAAGGTAGAGCATTATCTTACTCTCAACTTATGTTGTTTCACAATCACTTTTAAATTAGTTAGCATGAAAAATTATACAAAAATCTCTTTCTTCAACCGGTAACAATAAATGTCACACATTTAAAAACTAAAAATAAAAATAGCTATATATCCCATCAAAGACTAAAGACTACCAGATGCAAAATATATCAGAATCATGGTGGTATTGAGCCTTACTGATGAAATCTTGTCCTTCATACATCCTTAGCCAGTGACATGTGTAAGATACCTAGTGATACACTAATATCCTAGATGATTTGTGTGTTCTGAGTGTCTGGGACACTCCTAGTAATATTTTTAAGCCTTCAGAATCCAAGGTCTGTGATTGGTTGGACATAGGCTAGGCCAGGCAAAGGCTCTACCCATGTGAAACTTTCTTGTTTCTCCTGAGAACCGAAGCAACACTCAAGAACTTCCTCCCGCGTGGCTGGAGAGACCACTCAGGAGTTAGGAGTTCGTGCAGCTCTTGCTGAAGATCCAAAGTTCGGTGCTATGTTAGTTGCTCCCCGCCAGTTCCAGGAGGATCTGATGCCTCTGACCTTCATGAGAACCTGAACTACATATAAATACTAACAATACACACTTAAAAAGAACAGAAGTGAATCTTTAAAAAATGTCATGTGACAATATTAAGATGCAGGAAGCCTTGGAAACCAGAAGAAGAAAGGAGTGAAGAAGGTAGATGCGGGCGAAGGGTAAGCTTGAGTCAAGGCATGAGTAGGCCCCTCTTATTCTCTTCTCCCGACCTCTGTTGTATACACTTGACCGGGAGAGTGAACAAGATAAAATGATTCTAAACTCCAATTCATATCTGACTTGCAGAAGCCTGACAGGAGAGTCTAAAAATATAGTGAGTTAATTCTGAAGCCCTGAAATTATTACCTATTTTGGAATTTCTCCAGAGACTCAAATACTTGGGACCTTGGAGCAATTTTTATGACCTTTCTCCTTCATTTTTCATGGCAGAATATAGCCTCAGCATAAGGTCTGAGAGAGTTAATCTAGATTAGAACACACCTGCCATGCCATTACATCAACAAGGGATATAACCCCAGTCTCCATTCCTCAATCATACAGCACACTGCCCGCACCACCCCTAATCTACATAATCACTTGTCAAGATGAGTGATTTCCATTGACATGTCAATGTTTCTGTTGGTTTTTTTTAACGTTACTTGTGATTGATTTAACATATTTTAACTGACATACTTTTCTATGCAACTGGATACCATGAGCGAATATATTTGCTAGATATTTCTTTTTCCTTCTACTTCCTAAATGAGTTCAGTGTTCATGAAATGAGCTGAATTTCCCTAGAGAATTAAATCTATTACACTGTTGCCTCACAGTCACAGGTGATACCAAATACACAGCTATCCCAATGCATTCTTTTATCATGCCTAGCAAATCTGTAAATCAGTCCTAAGAAAGGTAGAGAAGTCTGTTTCCACTGATGTACAAGGTGTTTCAGATGCCTCTTCATCCCAAGGAAAAATCAAAAGCTCCCCAGGCACAAAGAGTAAACACACACACACACACACACACACACACAGAGAGAGAGAGAGAGAGAGAGAGAGAGAGAGAGAGAGAGAGGACAAAATAACTAATGTAAGTAAATGTTCTTAAAACTTTTTACAGCCATTTCTCTACCCAATACTGAGGGTTGGTCTCTGGACTTAAAAGTTCAATCCTTACGGTTGCATAAATTTATGCAATATTCATACACACAAAATAAAAATGAATAAATCTTTCACACAAAATTTAACCCAGAGCACCTCCTCAACCTTCGATAAAGGGAAACATTTAACCAAAACTACCATAGATTCCTATAAGTTGGAAGGTAGTCCAAATGGAAATATTTTTTCTTCTTTCTGTTTTCGAGTCTCATTTTGTAAAGTTGTAGGGACAGTATTTTGTTCTCCTTATAATTTCATGTTCTGATATGCACAAATGGTATTTTCAGAGGCTTGAAAAGAATATAAATAAAATTGCTATGGTTTCAATCACATACTCTGGGGGAAGAGGATAGTTCCAGAAGTACACTTTCCTCACATGTTCCTCTATGAAGACACAGTAATTACCTCCTGCCACAGATACCTTGCCCTGCCTCTGAGAATAGAATGCAGAAAATTTATTCAATGGAATTCTTTCCCTTCTACTAATTAGAAGGTGTATTTGGGGTCTTGGGTGAGTACTAAATAGTCAGATGGTGCTCTTCTTTATATTTGACCAGGCACATCCATCTGATTTGCAGGTGGGTGAAAAGAAATTTCTGTGTTTGCACTCTCAAATCATTGACCAGTTACCATTATCCCTTGGTGAAATAAAGAGATAGAGAGACAGAGACAGAGAAAGAAAACCACCCTTGACCTTTTACTATTGTCCAAATATTTAGAGTTAAAATCATTTATACAACAGTAGAACTTTTTAAACATCTAGTTTTAAAAGTCTTTAGACTTGCCAGAGTTCTGGGCACCTTGAATGGGAAAGGTTATAATCTGGTTGGCCTGAGGAGGGCAAACATTCTCGGGATTGACGAGACTAACACAGCAAATAAAATGGTTTCCCGAAGACTAAGTCTGTAGCTTATATAGATAAAATGGCTGTGACATCCACATTTCTTTAAGAGTATCTACATCCATCTACAGGCTCCTTCTAGCCTATCTCATAAATGTTTCTTAACATAGATAATACTTGTACATGGTTTAAACACTTTCAAGTGTCACATGAAATACTTCTTTACCCAAACATGCCACTGCCTTCTCAAGTCTCCCTCATCCACTACTAGTATACATGAGATAACAGTGAGTTTAGAAGTTAGAAAAGAACGTTTATATTTGATGAATACAAAATTCAATTGAATGAAAATGTGTAGTTCTCTACTCTTTTTCTCTAGTAAATGACAATGGTAGATACTTTTTTGCTTTCTGTTTTTCCTTAACAATAAATCTTAGGATCCTTTAATGTTGTTCCCCAGAAAGTAGCTTCACTAATAAACTAGAGACATCACTTAATGAATAAATTTATCTTAGAGTATTTCTTATAAATATGACATATTTATAATACAACTTAACTCTAGGCAAAATCTAGGGTTAATGATATATTTATTTGAAGAATTATTCACAATAGAGTTATACCAGTTTATGTATATCATGAGTGCTATGAATAACAGAGAGAACAGTGTCAAATACTCCCTTCAGTGAGTTACAAAAGGAAACAAGTCACATTTGTAGAAAATGTACACCTTTAACTTTTAAGATAAAAGTGAAGAGAGTGAGAAACCCTGGAACACTCAGTTCAAAGATTATGTCTCCATCAAATGCTTCCCCTCAGTACCCCTCTCCCTGCGAAAGAGGAGGCAGAAAGAATGTAAGAGCCAGAGGGGATGGAAGACACCAAGGAAACAAGGCCCTCTAAACACAGAAGCACTGATATGCATAAGAACTCACAGGGACTGGCAGCACACACTGATCCTGCACAAGTCTGAGTCAGTTGGAGTCTGGAGTTGAGACAAGAAGTGGACACAATCCCCATCCTCAACCAGAATGTGATCTCTAATTGATGACTATTCACACGTGAAAACTAAGTTCTCTTTGCTAGAGTCTCACTAGGGGTATACAAACCACTCTTAAGGGCAAGACCCATGCCCAGCAAGAGCCAACACATCTGGAGTGGGGAATTCTGTGTTTCATAATATTTTGTTGGGGTCTTTCTTTTTTAAGCTTAAGAGTTCTTTGGTGTTTATTACAGATTTAGGTTTTGTGTTTTTATGGAATTCGTGTGTAAGTGAACATGTGTGTAATTGTATCTATATGTGTTTCTTGTTTATTCTTTGGCAGTTCTTTTGTTTGTTTGTTTTGTTCTATTCCAGTTTGGTTTTGTTTTTATCATATTTTATTATTATTCTGTAGATGTCTGTTTGTTTCTAATGAGAGACAGAAAATGTGCAGATTCACATAGGAGGGAAATGTGAAGGTTTTTGAAGATTTGGGGGAATGGAAACCATAATCAGGGTACTAAATAAAAGGCAAATAGAAAAAAAATATTTATCTGTTAGGAACAGTTGCTTTATCAACTGAATCATATCCTCAGCCCTATATCATAGTTTTATTTTTATTTTTCTAGTCAATAATTGTGCTGAATATCTTCTCTTGTGCTTAATCATTATTTGTGTATGACTTTTTTTTTAAATCCACATCGTCTTCTGCCCATATTTTAGTTACATTGAACCTTTTTGATAGAGTTCTAGAATCCTCAGTGTGCCAGATCCAGACTGTCTTCATATATTTGCAAATATTATCTTATTCCATAATTTATATTTTCACCTTTTAAATGGTATCTTTTGAAGCACAAATACTGAAACACACATACAGATATGACCAACATATTTTCTTATGAGTTCTTATTCCAATTTCACGTCCTTAATTTTGTCCATTGAGCCATTTTGAAAAACCTAAGTTCCTCAAATTATTGTTTATTATTGTTGTTCACCAATCAATACTATTTTGGGGGTTCTATATGATTCCATATAAATTTTAGGATTACCTAACTCATTTCTAACAAGAAAATGATTTTTTTGTTGTTTTGTGTTTGTTTGTTTATTTATTTATTTTAAGCTATTGGAGGTTTGACAGGGATCGCACTGAATCCACAGGTAAACATGGGTGTTTCTGCATCTTTAGCTCTGTGGTTTCATTCATCAGTACTTCATTGTTTTCAGTGTATGAGTCCTGGTGCCTTCTTGATTGTATTTATCACTCGTTATTTTATTCTTTTTTTCTTCCTTTATCAATTTCTTTATATTTTACATAATCCAAGCTGGCTTTTTGGCTGTACATCTTGAGTCATATTAAAATATCTCTATTATAAAAGTATAAAATAATATCTCCATTTTCAGTTTGTAACCTTTATGCATTCATTCTTGTCATTTAAATCATTGTTGCAGAGTGAATCATGAGATGAGGTTCAGGTTCAAATTATTTGTCCTGTTTGGCTCACCAGTTACTCTAATAATAATACACAGTTTCTGTTTCCCACTAATATAAGGCTCTTTTTCGTGATACATTAAATTCCATGTGTGCTTGGATAGCTCTAGTCCACACTCAAGCACAACACTATTTGATGTTCAAGTCTTGATGTTAATTTGCATCTGGCAGCATGGGGAGGCTTTTTGTTCTCATACCTTCCTTTTCTCACAGTTTTAACTATTCTTCTTGTTCATTATTTCTCAGATGACCTGTAGGACAATATCATTAAGTTTTAAAAACTGGATTTTGTTTTATTGAGAAAACACTAAGTTCAGAATTAGCAGAAAAAAAATGTACTATCGTTATGATGTTGAGTCTTCCTGTTCAAGAATAGCCCATATGGTCTTGTTCATTCAAGTCTTCTATTGAGTCTTTTTGTAAAAGTTAAAATGCTTGTTAATACATTAGTAATATGTGCATGGCTCACGTATTATTGTTCTATTTATCCCTTAGTATTCTATCTTAGTTATTACTTGTCTAAATTAGACATTTTCTTTCTAGGTGAAAGAACTATCAGTACATTATGTCAGGTAAGGCATGAAGGCTGGAAGATTATGGCAGCTTAGTCTGTGGTTCTGGTGCAAGCTGATAATACTACTCGTTACATCTTGGAGGAACAGAGAACAGCCCAAAATTGATGCTAATGTCACCTTTAAGGTTTTACCCCCAATTTAATTCCACCCAACCCACCTCTTTCAGCCATGTCTTCTGCTAAAAAGGCTCTACCATCCCTTCATACAGCACCACCAACAAGGAATCTGTGATGTTCAAAGGTAGGAACCTGTAGGGGACATTGCACATTGAGGCTACAGCAGATACCATGAAGGTCCCAAATGCCTTGATCCTTTCTCAGAGACCACGTGTGAAGCAGGCTTTTAGGACATTACTGTTTCTGAGGAGAACAGGTCTAAATTTCTTCAGTATGTACCAGAAGTTTACTCCATGCCTGACAATCCCAGACATGATCAACCAGGAACATCATTTGTTTTACATGATAAACGAGGAAGGGAGTCAGGGCAATATGTGAAAATTCTGAAGACTTGGATGAAGGCCATGATGTGCTCTCAGGTGTTATTAGCATAATTAAGGAACACTATCACAGCTTTAGTTAAGAACGCTATAATTAAGATATTAAACATGAATGTTCAGCCACTCTTTCACCGCATCACTCAGTCAACTGTTTTCTTTTCTGCCAAATACTCAGTGGATGCTAATTCATGTTAGATTAAAGCTAATTTTGAAACTGCCACTTCTTCCAGGAATATCTACATAAGGTTAAAAATGATCAGATATCAGCAAGTTCAGTCAGTTCAAATTAAGAAACAAAGCTCCAGATACTGTTTATGACATGATGCAAAGTGGAAAGTGCATCATTTCGGTGACCCAAGTGTTAAGGACCTATTTGCCTTTTGTTTCCTCGCTGTTTAGGAAAGTCTGCATTATTTTCATATATATAAAGTGAAGTTGACATCACTCACAGGAGAATAGATAAAAAAAATCTGTCATGAAGACTGCAGAGATGAATAACATCAGCCAGCCATTTCCTCCAGAGTCAGGAAATATCTAGTTTATACCATGAAACGGTGTGGCAATAAAACATAATTGATATTGAAATATATGACTAAGGACAATCTTCAGGTTTCAGGTCTCCACATTTTCCACAACAGTCCTCATTCCACAGTCAGAATGTTAAAAAGTAACACAGAATAAGACTATTTGCACAAAACAAAGAAGTATGAATTCAAAGATAGTTTTACAGAAATATGTAGCTTTTACTTGTGTATAAGCATATATGTGTATAGATATTTCTTACATGTATATTCATAAATATTTATTAGATTTATATAGTAATGTTAAATTAGAACAGCATACATTAGGACACAAAGTAATTTAGTAAACAAAATATAGAGCATACATCAATATGTTAATGAATGTAGATTTTATTCTGCAACTAAGAAGTAACAATTAGGAATATGTCATTCTGAGGAAATTGGGAAGAGATCATGCTATTAGTCCAGGCTTTCCCAAAGAGAAATTATAGGTATTAGCATAGGCTTTCCTGGACTGAGGTTACTAGCCCAAGTCTTGTGGTGCTCATGAATTAGCATAATTTCAAATAAAAGCCTGTTAGAACATGTCTTAGAAATTCTTATGAAAATTAATAAATATAGATTTATTACATTCTTATTTTCATGGTCTAGTTATAAATGACCTTTGAGATATGTAGGTCAGTTATAATTGTCAGCATTTCTCTAAAGTCAAGGGATTAGGGTGCTATTTTACATCAATGTAACACTTATTTCCCATGAAGCATTTGTTATCTTGTTGAATGTTAATATAAATCTATAAAGATTTCAAATAAAACTATTTTATCTGAGTGGAAACAGAGATTTAAAAAATATACTCAGAGTTTTTACCAGCAGCACACTCTTGACCTAAACAGAGAGACCTGATGCTCTGCTCTAGAGCCCAAGCCCTTTAAAATGCTAGGGTTAAAGGTCCTCTTGCTCTCATTTTTGTTTTGATTTTTACTTAATGTAAAAACTTTGAAGCAAGATGAACAAAGAAACAGATATAATAAATTACTGAGAAATTTTTCATTCTCATTTTATTAGTCAGTTGAAATTTTATAATAGTCCCCAATCAATCCCCCATTCAAAAACCTTAACATAGCATAGAAGAATATTTTTATTGCACCAACTTGTAGAATCTATTGTCAATATCTTCCCTGACTCTAAATGTATACACAATGACAGGCTATAAGAAAGAAAATGGACTTTCTTCAAGCAGCTGGAAAGATACTGTATACGATTTTCTGGAGGTCAACACAGAGCCTCTGAGAGGTATCATACTGATAGCTCAAGTGTCCAAGGGGCTTTGACAAGCTCTTTTATCTTAAGTGACAGTGTTTCCTCAGCCCATAGCCTTCCATTCCTCCCATACCTTGTTTTCTATCCTTCATGGCTACAGATTTACTCTTCTTCCTGGCTTTGATTAGCCTGCCCCCCAACCAACCTCTACCCTGCTTTCCTGTCCTCCCTTGGCCAAGAGTGCTCCGACATGAGAGAAGCACTCTATCATCATGATGAGAAGTGTCAGGTGCACAAGATAAATGCAAATTTCATGGCCCTACTGTCTCATTCTGCCAAATTTTATGAGACTGAGAAAACTTGGAAGCTTATGCTACGGGGCCATTTGGTTGGCAGGAAAGAGAGCAGACTTTTTCCAACACCGTCTGTTGGCAGCTCCAGTGTTAGATTTACAGCTAGGGCTGGAGATTGCCTTGGCTATTGAGAATCTGCAACTCGGCCAGCTGGGGGCCTCTCAAGTGAAGGAAGAGTGATGGCATAGATCCTGGGTGAGAGTATTCCACTTAAGCACTCCCAATGACAGCTTTTTGGTCCTACCTTGAGCTGGAGAATCTGGCCCCAGTAAGACTGGCCTCATTCACAGATAGCTTCACTCAAAATCCCAGTGCCACTAAAGACTGGCATCCACCAAAGTGCTGAAATGGGAAGACAGTTTTGGGGATGGAATCTGGGTCTGGTTTGTGATCTGTTTTTATGTTAGTTTATAGTTTTCTAATATAGACTATTCCTTCATCTATTCCTAAAGCTATTATCACTCAGGAGATAACAAGTTTAATACATGCTGTGGCACAGTGATTGAAAGTCTCAATTTTGAGTGTACAGTGCCAACATTCAAATCCAGTTGTGTTCTAGCACAGTAAACTTGTGGAACATTCTTATCTTCTTTGCACCTCAGCTCCTTTGGATTAAAGTACCTATAATGGAGTTGATTGAAATAATAATAATAATAATAATAATAATAATAATAATAATAATAAAAACCCAAGAAGCAAAGTTAACCGATTAGAATACAGACAATGAAAATAGTCAAAGAGGATGAAGATGGTTATCATGACTTGGGCAAATGTGCTTTTCTATCTTGAATGGGGGTTTCCATTGTAGGGAAGAACAATCCAAAGAACTGTCACCACGATGAGAAATTTCAAAAGAAATCCTCAGTCCTGCCTAGAAAAAGATGTTTATTTCTGGTACCATACTGCACAACCCAGCTCCCAATCCCAGTCTTACAGATGTAGATTTTGAAAGAGGGAAACAAATGTCAGTAGCCCCTAAGTCTGTCAATAAGAACTTCACTGGCATGCCAAGTCTGCTCACGGGCAGAATAGACTCATGATGAAGCTCATGGAAGCAGTAGTCTTTGCCAGCCCTCAGAAACAGTAGAAAGAACAGCAGTGGGGAGCTAGACCAATTTATTGAAAGTAAAGTGACATTGTTTGAGGAGACAGATACAGACCTTTAGAAGCTTGGAAGAACTGCAAGTGAGAAAAGCAAAATCTAAAATGAATGTGTTTCATGGCCCCACAGCCAGAGAAAGACTCAGAACATAGACATAGACATTGGTACACAACCTTAAACTTTCTAATGCCATGCTTTGTACTGTGGTGGCTCTGTAGAAAGCCCTGGCAGGAACATACTATTCTCCATAAGTGACATTGCCTTCCTCAGCCAAACTCTCTCTTCTAAAGGTTCTATCTCCCGAGTGATGGTCAAATCGATGAGGCACCAGTACATTAGTAGACTCAGAATAAACACTTCTCAGTGTTTTGGGTTAAAGGTGTCATTAACACTGGGTTCAATTTTGAGGTTCTACTATAATTTGCATGGCAGACACTGGGTTAAATCTTTCAGATGCTCCAGAAGAACATTAACCATCACTCCTACTCCAGATAAAAACCTGGTTCGTCAGACACCAAGGGAGGTCACATGAAGCTGTCTGGATGGATAAAAACAAACATTTGAAGTCTTGACAGGAGCGAGACAGAGGGCTCAGGGAACCCTATGAATGAGTAAAAGACTCTAGTAGACCTTTCCAGCATCTTTACATAATATTTAGAATTATTGTTTCTACACCTTCTATAACATTTAAAATGAATCTCCAGAAAGGCCCTTGGCACAAAAATCACATTAATTTTGTCACTTCAGTAACAATAGCAATGTAATAATCATATCCCTGATCATTAGTTGAATATCTACAAGGCAATCCACCCACTGGGAAGAACTGTGAGTTAGTAAATGATTTGTGTTCCAATGGTTTAAGTGGAGCCTTGTCTTTCATGGCTTATAATATTCCATGCATGCAGATCTTCTGTTTAGACTTCATAAACTTCCCGCTGAGGAGGGGACCCACCTCAGGAGTCCCGAATGAATGATATACAGTTCACTTCATAAGCATGTCGTACAACTTCCTGAGAAAAGCACTTTCTAGAACCTACAGACTACCTAAAATACTGAAGGAGAAAATATAGGAAATGGCGTGTTGTTAAATCAATTATACTTTTAAATTATTCTCTTCACACGATTTATTAGAACAAGACGAAAACCCCCTAAAGTTCTGAAGAAATATTAACATAACATGCCTGTAACTCATGCTGTGTTTAATGAGAGGTGCTGTTTTTCCTGCCATGGGGGCCATAGCCCAATGAGTGATGACTCTGAAAAGGGTCACATACATATTTATCAAATTCGACATGCTCATGTAAACGGGTTCTAATAGGCCATGACAGGAAAGTTGTGTCGGGCAAATAGCTGCGTATGTGCCTCTTCCGTTCACTGGGATATTTAGCCATTAACACTCTGCTATCCATGGATGAAATATTGCTTGTTAACTTAAGACCATCACTTATTTTGGATTCTCTGATAACCAAGTGAGGGAATCTTAGCTGCTTTCTTAGGAATGAGCCTTGAACTTTTATGATGTTCATTTTACCCAAATAGTGTCAGTACTACCATTCTGCTCCCTGAGCCTGGAACTCAGAATATTTATGCAAAATGTTCCATCCCGAAGTGATTTGACATCTAATCCAGAATAACAGTTCTCAGTTCCTGTTTGGTCACTATCACAAATGATGTAGTTTTTAAAAAATTGTATAAAAGCCAAATGGAAAAGGGGGGGCAAGGGATAGGGGTTTTCTGGGGAAGGGAAATGGGGAAAGGGATTGGCATCTGAAATGTAAATAAAATATCCAATAAAAAAAATAAATAAGAAATAAAACACACTTCAATGTAAAACCATTTTCTTCGATTGTTGACCAGTTTGACATACATGGCTGCTTAAGCTGTAAGATGCCCCTTGACTCTTGCCTTGGTTGTTTCATGAATCTGTTTTCAGGTTTACAAAAGAACTAAATTATCAGAAAAAAAAAATCCCTGAAATTACAATTAATCCATTAAAAAAGATCTCACTACTCAGCAATAAATTGAGATGTGCAAGCCTTCTAAAGACTACCATAAAAAAATGGATCCCCAAAGCCCATTGCTTCAAAACATTCAAACTCGTAATCAACATTGATTTATCTTGCTGCAACCATCTGGAAGCTGCAGCTACCTGAGCTACCCACCTCTGGATATCTATATTTGTTATATATTAGTTCAATTGAAATATGTTAGTGAACCACTGAGTTTGGGCTTCTACATCAATGGAGTCTTTTCTTAGGTCAGCTAGCATCTTGTTTTACCCACAGTAAAACAATCATTTGAACTTTCGGAAGACGGGGTCATATCAGAATAATCTGAGATATCGCCCCCTTGAAGTAACATGTTGATATAAATTTCATAGGGTGAAAACTAATCTGCCATTTATAGTCATGATATTTAATTATGAGACCTGAGACCTTCTTCTTCATCTCAACTTTTCTGACTTCCCCAAAGAGAAACTGAACTTTGCAAAAGTAGTTGTTTAGATTTTATTACCAAGTGACACAAATACAAAGTCCATAGCTGACAAAAAGCAAACCACACAATAAAATATTTTATTCCTAAATATAATCAAACTATATCGAAGAGACAAGGCATTCAAAGAGAGATTTGGATATGCTAATCAGACATGTGGCTCTTCCTTGTTGGTATGTTTCCTAGGGTAAAAGATGTGGATGCATGGGTGTCTTCTTGAAATTTCCACATTCAGTTGTGAATGAAGAGCACATTGGTGTGGGGCTGGAGAGAGGACTCAGCAGGTAAGAGCATGTTCTTCCAAAGGACCCACATTCAATCCCCAGCATCCCCATGGCAAATCACAACTATCTGTAACTCCAGTCCCTAGGATCAGCCCTTTTCTGATCTCCAAGAGCACTAGGCATGTACATGGAACACAAATACATAGGTCAAAAGCCATATACATAGAAGTTACTTTTGGTTGTGTTGTTTTATCCCAACAACAAAAATCCCAACTAAAACACCATCGAAGTCTAGTGGTCTCATGGGTGGGTAGACAATTAGATCTATGCTTTCCTTTCTCCGAGAATCTACCACTGGTTGCCAGTAGATCAGAAGTATGTGTCAGGGAACATGAGCCACTTCCCCTTCCATAGCTGACTGTTAAGAGGGCTTAACTTCTGTGAACCCAGGGCTGATCATAAGCTGCTGTGAGTTCATGATTGCCATGACCACACCAGGCTTAGAAGATGATACTTCAGTCACTCTCTCCATTCTCCAGCTTTATATTCTTTTTGACCTATTCCACAATGTTCTCTGAGCTCTAAGACAGCAGGACAATGTTTCCTATGGGGCTTAGACCTCCACTGTGCTTTCTTTCCAGCATTCTATGAAGTCATGGATGTTCCTATTTACCGTGGTTCCCTGCAAGAAGAGGTTTCTATGTTTAAAGTAGCTTCTGTGAACATTAACACAAATTTTGAGGGGGTGGATTGGTGATGTCAATTAAACTAAGGCACTTTCTTAAGTCTGTCCCTTGTCTAGGATCTAAGACCTCTTCAGTCATGGATTTTGAACCAGATTTGCAGTATTCTACATGGGTTCTATCTTGTAGTTCAATATTCCAATTCAATTAGGAAGCAGTTGATTGCTCCCATGACAGAGATGCCACCATCACACCGATGAGCACATCTTGTCTGGTAAGTTAGTATTATAGTTCACTATTGAGTTAGACCGCCAATGTCTTTACCACACTGTAGCCTCTGTAGAAATGTCTAGCATTGAAACAGTCAGACAGCAGGCAGGAGTTTCTTAGCCCAATTCTAGCTTGATTTCTATACCTTGCATTTCACTGTTGAGATAGTCTTATTTGAAGATATCACTACTGGGTACATAATTGATAGATTTTTGTATTCTGTAATTCCTCAGTCTGGTTAATATAGACTACTGTTGCCAAAGAACATGGGACATGATTTACTTAATTTCTACATTTTTGGAAAAGAAGTCTAATTGTAAGTCTATTCTAGTTTTATTTCAATGAGTTAAAAGTGTTACCTCTAGAAAGTTTCATTGCCTTCAATGATCAGTGAACAGAGGAAGATGAGAAGCATACCTTCTTTGGTATGGCTGCCCAGCAATAAGAGTCAGAGATGGTTGATACATTTGGCAAATGCAGGAAAGTGCCATCTGGTATATATTTCCTTTTAACTCATTGTGAGGGTTTCAGGATCACAGACAATAATTGAAAGCTGTTGTCTTGGGGGTGGTATATTATTTAACTCTTTTGTGAATGTGTGTGTGTGTGTGTGTGTCTTTGTGTGTGTGTGTGTGTGTGTGTGTGTGTGTGTGTGTGTGTGGTTAGTTTCTAGTAACCAAGCCATCTGAGCTAACATATATCCTCTTATCCCACTGGAACTCACACTTCCTACGAATGCCTTGTATGCTAAGAGTGCACACCCATAAATAATGTGCAGCTTGCATCTATTTTGCTCCAAAGTGCTGTAAATATCAAGGTCTACTTACGAGGGTTGTACTCTTGGTTACAGTGGGTCATTGAGAGCTAGGGCCAAATGAATTGAAGTAAACAGAATGAATGGTATTTCTGGTCATAACTGAATGCTAGGTCTAAATGAGGCCACTCAAAGCAGATCACATATGACTTTAATCCCCTGCTCTGCCCAGCATTCCCCAGGGATAAATCTGTCTCCAGTTTTTATTTACATATTATCATTTTACCTTATGTCACTGTCATAGTTTCAGACTTGAGTAAATCCACATTTAAATAGTGATTTGTCTTCTTTTGATAGTAAATATTCTTGTAAGTGATGGTCGAGATTAAAGAGAATTTGTTGACAATAGGTAGACAGGGCTATTTAGGATTAAATGAAATTATATACTCAGCCAAGAGAGCATTCTTTGGGAAGCTCCATCCTGCAGGTGCCAGTTGCCCTACAAAAGCTGCCTTTGAAGGTACAGTGATAATTCCCTGAAAGGAAAAAAAGAAAAAGAAAAAAGGAAGGGAGGAGTGGAAAAACAACACATACAACTACATTCTCAGCTCCCTAGACTCCCTGGGAGGGGCAAATCCTGCCTGGAACAGCCCTCCAGACGCCACCACTTAAAGGTTAGCAAAGGGTTCTTTTGAGGTGACATTTAAACCTTTAATAGCTCCCAGCCAGTTTGGGCAGGAATCATTTTCCTTACTGGAGGGAGAAGCAGAAGCCCAATGCTGCTCAGTTACCTGTCTGCAAGAGGCTTGGATGAAACCTTAGCTGAGTTGGCTTGGCAGGAGTGGGCGGAGCCCGCCATGTCCTGTCTGCTGGCCTTGCCCTGCATCCTAATTGCACCAAAGGCCCAAAAAGCTTCAGGTTGCCCATTAGACTCTTGCTGAGCTTAGCAATTATAATATCAGTTTTCTGCACACAGGTCTGACAGAATGGTTGGGAGACCAGAGGTGATTCGAAGTTTAATAAGTCTTCGGGAAAGTTTACCAGTTCCTGCTGTTTTCTGGTCAACAGATTTGGCCTTTCCACTCCCACCGTAGGCCACAAACAGTAGGAACTCTTTTCAATCACTGCCAGCGACACTTCATGTCTGTCATATATGACCCTTGGCAAACTGCAACTAAGCGAAGAACATTCCAAAAGGGAACCAGACATCGTTCAGCTAAAGACGATTTATGGTGGGACATGGGGCTTGTTTGCTTTTGTTGGACCCCTGGAGCTACTCAACCAGTTAAAAGGAATCCTCCTTTTACATAGTCATGCTGATAGGTGGGTCCTTCCTGGGAGGCTCAGGGAGGGTAGATACCACAGTAGACTTGATAATGATTTGTTATCTGCCTCTACGGCTGTGACCCAGGATCCTTCGGGTCTTCTACCTGAGCCAGCATCCCATTTTGTCGGGGTTTTTTGGAAACCAAGGTTCTTACTTCCCAACCACTCTGCCTCTAACCTCGGGTCACAGTCATGTGTCTCTCAGCTTCTTCATTTATATCTCCTTTGTTTAAAAATTAAGTAAAATATTTAACAAACACCAGACGTTCAAAATGTGTTTATCTGAGCCAAAGGCTCCCAATCCCTTTAAGCTTTTGCTAATCTGCTGCATGAGAAGGTATACCCCTACAGAGTGATCTATCAGAATTTCCTAAGTAGAATAGTGGGGACCAAGCCTCAATAGTGCCCAAGCCCATATATGTATTTATTATTATTATTATTATTATTATTATTGAAAAAATTAAGAGAAGTTATTGTTTAGTTGTACTTTTTATTGAAAACAACAAAAGGGGTTTAAGTGTTGATGGCAATAATAACTCCCCAAAACTGTGACATATTTTATGTCAAATGGCTTACATGTAAGGGGGGGCAAAAATAATTATGATGCACTGCATAAGTAATGAATATACACTGACCACAATAAAATACTTGTTCAATAGTAATGCTAATAATTATTACTACTATTGATATTAGTAATTAATATTAGCTCAAAGCATATCTGGCTTAGTATGTGAACCTTAAATGTATTTAATGCCATCAAATTATGTACTATGAATGTTTAAATAATGAGCATTGTGACATATGTACTGACTACAATAAAATATAAAATATTAATTTATTGAAAATCTTATGATCAATTTTGTAATTACTAATACAATTAGTAATTGTTTACATGAATACTAGTAACTAATATTCAGATATAGGTAATTGAGATGTGTGAATTATGCATGTGTCCAGTGCTATACTGAACCATGTATTTATAGTTAACTAAAACGATTAATATGTTGCATGAACCAGCCACAAATTAATCTAAGAGATTAACCAAATATTAATATTAATTTGGGGATGTCTAGCTCAGATGTCACTTTCTTAGCACTGTTTCTAGAAGACAGGCTGACAGCTGACCATCGTCGTTGGAGGGAATGTAGAGGCAGGTCTCCAGCACCGTACCAGTCCTGTTTCAGATGGTGATGAAAACAGAGTGTAACAAGTTAGGAGTAAGACAGGTCCAAGTACAACCAATAGGCACTGTCTTCTCATAATTACTCAGAAACATTTTAAAAGGTAAGGAATATAGATTTCCAGAAAACCACATATATTTAAGGAAAATAGGGGTCATTCTCCAGAGGCTTTGATCTGTTCCTTGCCATTTTACAGAGGGCGGCCAGACCATACCATGTTGATTCAACAAGAGCAGTACAAGCTGGGACCCATTAATTTACATTGCTTAATATGGGAGCTGCAGTACAGCCTGGTATGTTATGGCCTGGCTTATCAAAAAGTAAATGTTCATTCAGTGTTACCATATTTTATAATTTGTGACTTGCTTTTATTTTTTTCTCTTCTTTTCTCTTTTCTTTTCTTTCTTTCCTTCCTTCACAAGCAATCGAGGCCATCAAACAAGTATTTGTGACTTGTTCTGATCAATATTTGCAACTGCATGTTCTAGATATCTCTTTAAAGTCTATAACAGTATAAAAATTTAAAATGCAAGATATATTTTTCTCTATCAGAGAGTTTGGGAATTAAAGGTTTTGAGTTTAAACTGATTCTCAAGTCAAGCAGTTTAGACCTTCTTCAATAATTGTTAGTTGGTCGAGATTTATTACTAACGCTGTGAACACTGATAGGAAGAAAGAGAGGGAGAAAGAAGGAAAGAAAATAAAGAAAAAAGAAAGAAAGAAAGAAAGAAAGAAAGAAAGAAAGAAAGAAAGAGAAAGGAAGGAAGGAAGGAAGGAAGGAAGGAAGGAAGGAAGGAAGGAAGGAAGGGAAAAAAAAGAAAAAGAAAAAGAAAAAAGAAAACTATAAAGAAACCAAGAGAAGACAAGAAAGGAAAGGAAAAAAAGGCAAGGGAAGGAAAAGGAAGGGAAAGGAAGGGAAGGGAAGGGAAGGGAAGGGAAGGGAAGGGAAGGGAAGGG
>JANHMN010000007.1:65983496-66025236 GCA_030674055.1 Rhabdomys pumilio
TGTGTGTGTGTGTGTGTGTGTGTGTGTGTGTGTGTGTGTGTGTGTGTTCCTTCGTTGTCTTATTCCTTTGTGAGTGAATGGGTAAGTGGATTAGGGGCATTCCTTCTTATACAAAGTAAGTAGAGGGAGGTGTCAGGATCTAGTTAGGGCCTGACCCCTGCCACCTAAAAAAGGACTCATTCTTCAGTAGTGTAACCTGATACTGGCCACAGCCACAAGAATCTACAGACAAGATTCCCTGCTTCTTTGGTGGTGAGAAGGGAGAAGCCCAGCCTCCCTGGTTGGAGGGACAGAATGTGTGAAAGGCATTACCATGGGCTGTAGGGGCTGTGCAGCAAGGGAGGACCAACATAAGATTGGGTTCTGTTCAACAGAACTGGCCACAGCAATGAGACATTTCATTAGATACAGGTAAATACCATCTTGACCACAGAAGGGTCAAGATGGTATTCCAGTGACCAGCCAGGTAGAATTTCACCAACCTGGGTCACTAGATCTTCAGGAGCAAGGGACTCAGCAAGAAATCTCTCAGAATGGCAAGTAGGTGGGCTTTGGGGGAAAAGGACTTTAATTGTTTCTAAGGCTAGGGAATGGATCTCTTTCCAATTAAGTGGCATTTACCTTACTCATTTGCCTCTCAGACCTCTTTGTCACCCCAGCCTTTCCTTATGGAGGAGAAGTGGAAGTGTTCTGGGAACAGAACAGGTTAGAAAAAGCAAAGTCCTGCCTTCCTTTCAAGTTGCACTGTCAGCAGGTCCAGGCTAGGAACTGAGAGAAATCTTATAGTTAAATCTTGTAGTTTAATCTCATAGTTAAATCAAGCGGGCGGGTTTCACTCTCAATAGAACTTTCCATTTCTTTGCAGCTTCTTGTGGTGACGTAATGGTTTGAAAAGACCCCAAAGACCTTATTATTAGAGTGATCCACAATAGATATGGTGGGCCAAGCCTCCCTCCCACCCAGAGTATGGAAAACAAGTAAAAACGCATGGGAAGTTTCACATCATCTCAACATGTCAGTTACTCTACTAAGAGCACCCCCTCAGAGTCATGCTGTCTGATGAGGAGGCAAGGGTTCGCTCACAGTGGTGCTATCTGATGAGGAGGTGAAGGTCCAAGGGGGAAAGTCCAGGTCTGACACCAGAATCAGACTTGAGACACTGACTAAGGACAAGAGGATCCTGAGAACATGTGTCAGATCTCTCAGGACAAAGTCTTATTGTCTAATGTAATTGCCAGTAGATGGGGGATACAGCCACCGTAATCTTGAGTTATTTTTTTTTCAGCTATTTTCTGTGTTTCATGAAGTGACAGCAGTCAGGACAAATGGATAACTGTAGTGTCTATTAGCATATGGAAGTGTCTGCTTAAACCTCTAGGCTCACTCAGCTCTTGTGGTTCCTTTCACCTCAACTCAGCCCATCTCCTACCCTAAATAGCTCCAGCTTAGGGTCTTTGCTTCCTTTCCGCCAATTTCACCTTCCTATATAATCCTGTCATTTTGACCATGCACTTTGTTGGTTCTCTTGGTCCTCAGCTCTTTCCTGGTCCCCTCTTTTGCCTTTTGTCTTATTGCTCTTGTCTGCTTCTCTCCTCTCATGGTCTGGTTCAATCTGCTGGCTATGTTCAATCCATTACTTTCTCTGTTCTGATCTCTTTCACATGTTCTAGCTGTACTTTTTCTCTCACATCTACAATAGAAACCTCCTCCTCAACCATCCCATGAGGTGGTCATGTCCTTATTTTTATTCAGTAGTTACATATTAACATCAGACTATGTCCAGAATTAATGTAAGCTGAACCACAGAGGTTTGGCTAATTTACTAATTCAGTGAGGGATCACCAAAATAGTCACGCTGCTAGATCTAGGTGACAGCAAGTCCTTTAGAGGATGCTTTTCATTGTATGTAGTCATCTTAATTTCACTGCATGCTCTGGAAAACAAAAAGTGATATTGCTAAATAAATGAATAATTACATGTGTCAGTGAAATAGATAGTCAATTATAAATTAGAAATCACTTTTAGCCAAATAATTGGCTGTTTCTAGCCTTTGCTAGTAGAGCACTGGAAGTAGATTCATTTGTTAGTCGACAGTGTTACATGGCTCATACCATTATAAACCTAGAAATGAACAATGCTCTGGAGTTCATGGAATACATTTACTTGTAAAAAAAAAAACCCAAAACAAACAAACAAAAAAAGAGAAGTGGAGTGACAGAGAATAGGAGCCAATTCACATCTACAGGTGACAAGGTCACCCTCCCAGCCCAGGAAGCAAAGTGAAAAGCATTTCCCTGTTCTCTGCAGTAAGTAAACCCATCACTAGTAGAGGAACCAGAGCATCATGGGACCAGTTTCCCTATCCACCTACACTGTATAAGAGCCCTGAGATAACTGCTTTTTCAGAGGTTCAGGCTGGCAACCTGCATTCTTCCCTGGTGAATCTTTCTTCTATGGACAGATACACAGCAGTGTTTCTCATTTCCACAACAGGCTTCTTCATGAATAGACAGTGAAGAGCAAGAGTTGCTGCCACTACCTGCAGAAAGTCAGCCTTGTCTTTGTGAATCACTTTCTTCTTAATATTTCTCAGTTGTACCAGTATGGATTTGTCATCCACTCCCACAAAAAGATAGGTGGTATCATTATTATTATTATTATTATTATTATTATTATTATTATGTTTCTAATGAGAAAATATAGAATGTGTGAAGGTAACAAAGATCTGGAAGGAGTTGGGGGAAGGAAAACTATAATCAGAATACATTATATAAAAAATAACTGTTTTCAATTAAAAAATGAATTGAAAGGGTTAGAAAATATAAGAATCCTTCTGAGTTCCTATAATCAATTGTTTATTAATATGTCTGATAACCTTACCCACAGTAAGTTGGAAATCTACTGTAAAGAATCTTATATTAATGCAACCCTGCCCTCAACTATCAAAGATTTGTGGTATGAAAAAATAGTACAATTTATTTATTATGGGCATGTATATGTGAGTGTCCACAACAGAGATGAACATGCTCTTTATTCAATCTCTCAATCTTGCTTTTATAGACATGGTCTCTTACTCACCCCAGAACTTGCTCTTTTGGTTAGGGTAGCTAGCCAGCAAACCCCTGGGACTCTCATGTCTCTTCCCTCATTACATTGATTGAGGGAGGGTGCACATTCTATGGGTGCCTGAGACATTAATTCAGGTCCCATCCTTTCATAGTATGCAGCTTACCCACTGAGCCATCTCCCTGCCTCCCCAAAACTAGTATTTTAAAGGACCTCTGAGAATGTTTTTTAAAAACTGAACATGTCTTTACTATCAGTTTCCTAATAATAATTTAAATTACAGACACGTCTCCTAAATCAGTTTGCTCACTGTCCGAGGAGCTATAGAGTATGAGTTCACAGATGACACCCTTTGGCTGTCACTTGGTGTTCTTTGTGTATTTAAAGTCACCCTGTAAGTGCTCAATGTTCTAAACACTTTCTTTTCTCTTTTGTAAAGATGTCATATTATTTCATGTCTATGAGTTAATGCATTTGTAGGTCCTCCCCCTCCCTGAGCAAGGTTTGCTGCAATCTTATGTACAGGCAGATACTTTTCTGATTAGTTATTAGAAGCCAAAAAGTATACTTTAGAGCAAATTGTTTCCTAGACTATTTATCCAGCTCATCACAATAAAATCTAGCAAAGGCGTTTTGACACTCAGAATGATATTTATACTTTATTAGTACCTTTATCCATTTCAACCCTCTATTACCTAAGTGGGTCAAAGATTTGGCACTTAAAATGTTTAGCACTTAAAATTCCAGATAGAGCAGTGATAACGTGACTTAAACACAGACGTTCCTTTGAAAAGAACTGAAAGAAAAGAGGGGACGTCTTAAAGTCTCAGCAACACTTCATAGCCATGAAACTGATCCTCAACCCAAACAACTCCATGGTCCATATCATAGGCTACATTTCAGAGCTATTTAGGCAGAGCATAAAGTTCAGAGTCACGTGACCAAAATCTCCAAGAGCAAGTAAATGCATCAGGGGTCAAAGGGCACAGGACTGAAGGAAACATCTGGATTTCATCTTTTGAACTTTTAATGGAAACCCAGATCAGTTGGAGCACATCTGGGGCGTCTGACAAGAAAAAAGGGTGGTTTGTTTTATGGGAGATGTATTCTGCTTGTGAGCTTTCCCTTGGGTTGGATTTGACTCTCTTTAAATAATGTTATTTACAATATTTGAGATATCATGAAATGTCACTCGATGTTTAATTATCTCTACACTAAACAATACTTTGTCCTGTTTAGTTTCTTAATTCAAATTTAGCTAAATAGTGAAGTCCTAGGAAAACATTGGGGAACTCTCTCAACTGTAGAAACCAACATTCCCTGGGGAAGCAGTATTATCTCCCAGCAGAAATGACTCTCTTTAAAAATCACCACTGCCCTGAGCAAGGAAAAAGAGTGTAGCCGTCTGTCTAGGCTCACTGTCCCCACTCTATTATCTCCATACCCATCCTAGACATCTGTGCATGGAAACCTCTGAAGAAGCCGTGAAGAGCCTTTACAACAAGTGACTTACCTTTCATCACACTTCTCCTGCCTGGAAAACTGTCTTGAGTGTCAATGAAAAATAATATGAATTTCTTTGCTGCAATCTTTCAGAGGTTTGCTTTCATCAATTACTAAAAGGTCAGGTGACTTCAAATACTTTTATGTATTGACTTTTACTTTAGTTTTAGTGTGTGTGTGTGTGTGTGTGTGTGTGTGTGTGTGTGTGTGTTGGTGTTCATCCTTTGGGGCAGGGTTTGCCTGTACACAACACACATGAAGAAACTGAGGACCATGTCAGTTGTTAGGCCTCCTACACTTCTGCTTGGAATTTTGTCAAGTGCGTCAGACTGACTGACTCACAAGCTACCAGGAAAATCACCTATCTCCCTCTCCCATGGTGGAATCACTGGATTTACAGGCATACATCACCACAACTGGCTTTTTACATGGGTACTGGGGATCAGAACTCAGGTCTTCAGGTTTGAAAGTCAAGTACTTCACCAAATATCACTAGCCCAGACACTGTTAAAATCTTTGCTTCCCACTGAGACCTCATGCGGCTCCACCATCGGCCTACTCTCCACACTCCTGCACTGCTGAACTGGAGGACAGCATTTAACCAACGTTCTAGCTCATGGTTCAAAAGTAATCCAGAGTCTTTCAAAAATAACATAGTCAGATTCCTCACCATAGAAGACATCCCTCTGTCCCTATACCCCTACCTCCATCCCCCATGTCCAAACCACTTTTTCTCTCCCTTTCTAGTTCACTTAGTTTTGTAAAGCATTAGTTTGGAACTGCTTGTTGTAGACAAGTTTGTTCTCAGCAAGTATACTTTGCTTTCCTGGACCCAATCCTAAATATAAACTTTAGGAAAAAAAAATCTTGTTTAAAAATGTGTGTTTCAGTTTAAAAAAAAAAAGAGCTATAAGTAGCAGTTAAAAGAGCTTATCATGTGAGCCTGTCTAAAAGAATACCACTGTTTAGTACTTTTCTATATTTTTAAATGTGATAGTAGATTGTAAATCTCCAGGAGATGGAGACAATGGTGACAATTTATGAATGCCTTATGAACTTTTGCATCATTAAGTCACCTTTACCTATTCTTTTCATGATTTTTTGCATAGCAATCTCCTTTATATTAAATGCTGATCAAATTAATTCATGCTATGGCCTTAAAAACCCCAATAGTAATCTCATGCTCAATATCAGACCTAAATCATGAAATACAAGGAAGTTGGCACTACATTTATGGCTGTAATCCCACCTAGACACATTCCCACAAGTAACCAATAAAATAGAATTCAAATAAAAACATGTGTGTTTCAGTATTTGCAGCTGTGTTGGTGAGATAGCTAAGTAGAGAATGATTCCAAAGCCTGAGAAGTAAAGTGAATCTCTGAAACCCAGAAGGCTTGTACCAGGGAGTGGGCTGCTTCTGTGAAGAACCTGACCATGTTAGTTTTGAAGGAATGTGCAATACTTTGAAATGTGGGCTAGAAAGGTGGTTAAATGCTGTCCTCCTGGACAGTATGACAGTAGTGTGAAGAGAAACATAGAAGACAGAGGCTCAGTGGTGTAGAGAGCGAGCGGTGACAGCATTTGCCATTACAACATGGCGCTGGCACCCGGCACTTCCATGGGTAAACAAGTAAATTGCGCATGTGCAAGTGGTGAAAGCCCGCCAAGTCACCGCCCAGCCCGGGTCGTCATATGGGGTTTTGAGCAAGCAGCCAATCAGATATGTCCATGCCACCCTAGGGTGTATATGAAGCAGCACCATCTTGGGTCTCTCTCTCTTCCTCCTTTCATCGCAATAAACGCTTGCTGCAGAAGGATCCTGGTGCCCATGTGCATTTTTGCCAGCAAAATGTTTGTGCAGGGCACACAGTGGGGAGCAGGGATTTAACAGTGTCTGCGCTTGTGGTCACTTGTGATATTTTTGGAAAAATTATCTCTATCTCTATCTATACATGTGTAATATAATACACACACAAGTATATAAACATGCTTACATACATGCATGTATACACACACACACACACACATATATATATATATATATATATATATATATATATATATATATATATATTTGGCTTCCATATATATATTGCTTCTTTGGCCCTTTGTCCTAAGAACATGACTGGGGTCATTATTAAATAATGGACTAATTTTTTTTGGCAAGGGAAATGTCAGGAAAGCATAATGTTGAGTCTGTGGCATTGTTCTTACTAATAACTCTTATGTAGGTCTGCAATCAAAAGGAACAAATGGGACAGAAAAGTGCATATTTTGGAGAGAAAAGGACACTAGGAACTTTAATGTTATAGCTAAGATGTGTGCTGAAAGCAAGGCTATGACTATTAAGCAGATCAGCACCATTAAGAAAAGACCTGCTATGCACTGGAACAAAGGGAAGGGTGCCCTTGGTTCAAGATCCCACCCAGCCCAGCTTGCAACTTGTAGAAGGAAAGGTATGTGTATGGTGTGTGTGTGTGGGGGGGGATCCTGACCCAAGCTCTCAGCTGAACTAAGCCTTCTCATCCGCATGGCACTGACTTCGAAGGTAAGACAGATGCAATGCATAAGTTGATGAGGAGCTGGGGTTTTATATGCTCTTTTGCAGTTTCTGAGAACTGCTGAGGCCACAAACCCTATAGCAGGGGAGTCTTTGCAAGGAGGTTGTGAGACCATTGTGTGAAGCTATGAAAGTGATGCCCAGGTTGCAGTGGAAAACTCAAGATTTTGCAGACACCAGACCTTTGGGATATCTACCAAGAAAATTTGCATATGGAGAAGAGAACCAATCCAAGATACAGATGTTGTAGGCAGTGAATCTGGAGAGGCAGAGCCATTTAAAACTCATGAAACCAAAGCCCCAGGTACCAAACATGAAGCTAACACTTGGGTGTGTGCTCTGCTGAGTTTTGGCCTTGGTTTTGTTCAGTATTTCCTCCTTATGTCTACCCTCCTCCATCATGGAATGAGAATATGTATTCTGTGCTGCTACATGTTGGAAGTATGTAATTTGCCTTTTGATTTTGCAGGGAATTGTAGACAAGAGCTTGCTTTGGTTTTAGAAGAGACTTTAGACTGTAGAGACTGTTAAAGAATGTGGGACTTTTAAAGTTGGACTAAATATACTTTGCAACATGATATGCCCATAAGCCTATGGGACCCAAGGAATGGAATGTAGTGGTTTAAATTAGAAATGTCTTTCAAAGGCTCAGGTATTTGAATACTGGTCTCAAGTTAACTAAGCTGTTAGAGAAGGATGCACAGCCTTGCTTGAGGAAGCACATCACTGAGGGTGGGCTTTGAGACCCCCATGGCCTCACTCCACATCCCTTTTGCCCTCTCTGCTTTCTGTGTGAGTTTGAAGATGTGGTCTTTCAGCTCCTGACTGACTACTTTCTGACATGCCTCCCCCACCATGATGGACTCTTCTTCTGTACCTGTAAGACAAAATAAACAGTCTCCCTTAAATTGGTCATGGTGTTTTATCAGCAACTGAGGTGTTCCTAAGCAGCTCTAATGAAAAATACCACCCACTGTGGTAAAACCTGAAGGCAAATATCTCATCTTAGATGTGTTCATGCTTACATAACTTCAACTGATAAATAAAAATTATAAATCATTAAACTTAAAGCTAAACACATCAAATAACAAATTGATCCTGAATATTATAAAATAGGAATAATTGTAAGAACAAACATTTGTGGATTAGGAAGTAAACAATATCTTAAATAGAAATAAAAATCATATACTATAGTAAATCAAAAGCCAAATATACACCAAGACATTAAAATATTCAGAGAAAACAATTTTCAATTGAACAAATAGTTCCGGATAAAACCAGCAAGATAATATTGTAGTTCTATATTGAAAAACTAGAACAATCTGAATGCACATCCTTTGGGGAATCATTAAACTGGAGATGTCCACCCACATCGATAGTATAACCAATAAAGATGATAACAGCAGGGGCATCTGCAAATGTCGAAGGAGGCCTCATGATGTGTAGTTAAAGCAATGGCAAAATTAAGGAAAAAAGAGGGGACATGTTAATCTTGCTAGTATGTCCCATGCTAATGTCTGCATTGGAGAATGATGTCAACCCAGAGCTGTATGCCTGCATGGCTCTCCTTGTGCATTAGGCCAATGGCATACTGAAGACAGAAACTGACAATGGTCCTTAGTTAAATCTGTCCTGCTGTAATCATCACAGAAAACGAAATCATCCAGTACTCTTGGACTGTTTTCTGCTGAGGTTGCCCAGAGGTGCTATCCTGACTCCTACAGGACAGTGGGTTTCTCAGCACCCAAGCAATAATCTATCTTCTTCCTTCATTCATTTCCTTTCTCTCTCTCTCTCTCTCTTTCTTTCTTTCTTTCTTTCTCTCCTTTTTCTTTATTTTGTTTTTGTCGTATAGACGTGAATAACTTACAAGATATTCCATTTCCCAAGGAAGCTAAATCCAGTGGATACTCCAGGTTTAACTCCAGAAGAAAAATCAACTCAGAAACAAAGAATGAGAGCAACCAAGGAAATAGGATGCAAACATTCCAGTAACAGGAATTTAAGGAGGAAAAAAAAAAAGCAAAGCTTAAAAGGTTCCTCAGAAAATTGGAAATAGATCTACCTGAAGACTCAGCAATAGCATTCTTGGAAATATACCCAAAAGATGCCCCACCATGCCAAAGGGGCACATATTCCACTATGTTCATAGTGGTCTTACTTGTGATAGCTAGAAGCTGGAAACAACCCAGAAATCCCATGACAGAAGAATGGATACAGAAAATGTGGTTCATTTACACAATAAAGTACTACTCAGCTATTAAGAACAAGGACATCCTGAGTTTTGCAGGCAAATGGATGGAACTAGAATATATCATCCTAAATGAGGTAACTCAGATCCCAAAGGACATGCATGGCATATACTCACTAATAAGTGGATATTAGAAACAAAATACAGAATACCCAAGATACAGTCTACAGAACTCAGAAGGGTCAACAAGCTGAAGGGCCCAAGTGAGGATGCTTCAGTTCCATCTGAGAGGGAGAAGAAGGCAATCACAAGTGGGGAGGAAGGGCGGGACCTGGGGTGGGAAGTGGATGGGGGTTGGGGAAGAGGGAAACCTGACCTGGTATTGGGTGAAGGAAAAAGACTGAAGCCCTGAGGGTCAGCAGAAAAAATGGAAACAGGTAACCTAGGGAGGTAGGAGGTTGGGGGGGACCCTCCAGAATGCACCAATGACCTGGGAAGTGAGTGAACCTCAGAATTAAATGCCAGACAGCAGGGAGAGAGAACTTATAGAGCCTACCTTCAGTGGAAAGACAGGGCATCAAACAAAGAAGGAGGCTGCCATCCCACAGTCAAAACTGACCCATAATTGTTCCTGTCTGAAAACAACTACAGGGATGGAAATAGAGAGGAGCCTGAGGAAAAGAAGGTCCAGTGACAAGCCCAAAGTGAGATCCAGCTCAAGGGGAGTTTCTAAGGCCTGGCACTGTTACTGAGGCTATGGAACACTCACAAAAAGGATCTATCATGACTGTCCTCCGGAAGACCCTACAACCAGCTGAAAGAGTCACATGCAGATATTTGCACCCAACCAATGGACAGAAGCTGCTGACCCCTGTGGTTGAATTAGGGAAAGGCTAGAAGAAGCTGAGGAAGAGGGCGACCCTATAGGAGGACCAGGAGTCTCAATTTAGACTCCCGAGATTTCTCAAACACTGGACCACCAAAAAGGCAGCATACACCAGCTGATATGAGGCCCCCAACACATATATAGCAGAAGACTGCCGGGTCTGTGTTCAATCAGAGATGATGCACCTAACCCTCAAGAGACTGGAGTCCTCAGAGAGTAGAAAGGTCAGGTGGAAGTGGGGGGCAGGGACATCCTCCTGGAGACAAAGGGTGGAGAGGAGGTATGGGATGTGAAACAATTGGAAGCTGGACAAGGGCAGGAATAAAATCTGGAGTGTAAATAAATAAATAAATAAATAATAACAACAGCAACAACAATAATAATTTCTAATCAGTATTTTTTACATGATTGTTGAGAAAGTGCTTCTCTTAATGGGCATCTGTGTTACAGGAGTGTTTCATGGGTGGCGGAAAGTATGGTCCATGAATTTAAAGCACAATACTACAGAAACTGAGTAAGAAAAGTAAAGACAGGAAAAATGTAGAAAGTCAGAGGAAAACCATACATGTATTTACAAGACGAAGTGAGCGGTTAGTAACAAGCAACTATAGAAGAAGAAACTGCTAAGCATTTTACAGGAGGTGAGAAGAGTAAGGGAAGAAACATCAATAAATAACCTGAGCTAGAAAGCAAAAGTTTGTCAAATGATGCATCAAAGCTTAGGTGAGACTAATGAGAAATATCACACAGCAAAACATTGCTTGGTAAAATAGTTTGGGTTGATAGAGAAAATACATTCTACTGTCATTCTATTATCTTCAAAGAAAAAGATTAGGCTTGGGGACAGGAAGAGGGAGGAGAAAGATGAATGGGATAGATAGAACCATCAATATATGTATATGAATATATCATATAAATATGTAAATATGCATATGCATATAAAGTTTCATCAAATGTTATGTCGTAGTGCTAAATAATAATAAATAAACAAGGAATTCGATATCTTCCGTGTTTTGTGTGCTGAATGTTTCCCAAAGCCTAAGTGTTAAAGACAGGGTCTTCAAGGCGGCACTGAAGGGGTGATGACCGTTAAACACTGAATCCATCATGTCAGTGAGGACACTGCAGAATTGTATAGATGCTCTGGGAGGTTTATTCTCTTTGCAAACCAGAAGTTGTCAGGGCATGACCCATGTCACACTACAGATCTGAGGTTCATTATCACTCTTGTGGAGCCTAGAGCATTTCAAAGCAGTCTTGAACACACCAACCCTAACACATAATGCACTGCTGTCATCTGCATCTCCTATTGTCCAGTGATGCAGAGGATAGAACCTTCCCTGGGTTTACAGTGCAGCAATGAACCTGGGAAGGCTGGGAATGAGGAATAAAAACACCACAGTGACAGGTATGCCCAATCTGAGCAACAGTCCTGAGCTTTGGGGCTGGTGCTGGCCAGTCTTGGGAAAACACCAGATCTTGAGCTTCCTCCCAGAATGTATCTGTCATCTTCCAAGTAGTCAAACTCCTCTCAAGGTAAAGGACAATCATAGACTAGGTCAATCTTTCCTGCTGCCTTTCCTACCCTCCCCTCACCAGGTGCCTGAAGAAGCTGGATGTCCATGAGGACTTGGCCTTATGGACTCCATTTTCTGCCAGGATACTGATGGCTGGTGTAAGAATGTGGAGCTTTCCAGCCCTAAGCCATTACTTTCCTTTCTGCTGGCCATGGGAACCTCAGACCTCAAGTCTGTTTGGAATAAACTCAGTGGCTGTCTCCTTGTCCCTTGAGTCTTCCAGTGCAGCTGTAGAATGTGAAAAAGAAACCATCTTCAACCAATAATAATAAATAACAAGTAACAATAGAAATAATAATTTGAGGCACATTACGATTTTCCAGCCTTAAATCTGCTGGCTCAATGATTACTTCTTCCAAACGACTCATCTACCTTTGCATTATGGTTTTCCTCTTTGGTAAGACTCAAATGCTTCAGAAATGTCTGGTAAACCTTTTGACTCCTGCAGAACTCTTCTAAAAATGATTGATTTTTTTTTAGAATGCAGATAAAATGTACTAAATCAGAATTTCTTTGCATCCAGGAATCTCCAATTTCTTTTTTTTTTTTTTTTTTTTTTTTTTTTTTTTTTTTTTCCCAAAGCCACTTTGGTTTCTGGTCATTGTACCAAGTGTTTGAGAACTTTGAAGAGTAAAATGGGGGACTTATGAGACACTGTATGAAGAAAGCTATGGGGTTTCATAACCAGGAGATGTTCCAGGCTTTGTTGTAGTGTATACTCATTGCCATGTTCCCTAATGGTTTCTTCAATATGGAAAGAAGTACAGAGATTGTAGCCTTTTCTCCTATCAACTTGAACATGCAAACCTCACCAGGAGAGAAAGACCTAAATCAATCAAAGCCTGAGAGTTTTCTCTGTATAAAGCTGAAGGGTTGTCTTAAGACCAATTTGTTTTAAATCTAGGTTTTCAAATTGGAGGAGTAATGCTATTTAAAATTCCACGTAACTAAAATTAAGAGTATACGCATGAGATAGTTGTGAATTAAGAGCCCACCATTTTTTCCCAACGTTAAAAATTCCATTGTGGTAACTTGATAGAGAAAGCTCTGACCATCCACTGTTTTCAGGGTTACAGTGGAAGTCTAACTGTAAGACAGAATTGCCAGAGTACAAGAAAGTTGATATAATATTGGAGATTTAAGTCTTAGAAAACAGATACAATTTTTAGTAAAGTTAGAGACTATCAGTTCTTAAAATATGAAGTTGTGGTACGCAGAGTTGGCAAAACAAGTTGCTAGATTTAGAAAGTTTACTGAATTTTATAAAACACTACCCTCTCTTTTCCCAAACATGATAAAGCAATAAAAGAAACCTTTCATCTTTCCTGACCAATTTCAGATAATTTCAACAATGGATGTTAAAAATAGAAAAAGTTCTACAAGTTGCTGATATTCTTTCATATTGCCTCTTGAGAACCCAGAAATCCATAAAGAAAAGATTCCTCTTTCAAGAAATGCCACTCATCAGAAGAAATAGACATGCTCTTCTCTCTCTGTCTCCGTATCTGTCTGTCTGTGTCTCTCTCTGTCTCTGTCTCTGTCTCTGTCTCTGTCTGTCTCTGTCTCTCTCTGTCTCTCTCTCTCTGTCTCTCTCTCTCTCCCTCTCTCTCTCTCTCACATCTCTATGTAACCTTTAAAACATGCATAGAATTAAGATTATAGTAGGAGTGGGAGTTAGCTTAAGACACAGACCTGCATGCTTCTATGTTCCATAATGAGCACAGAGCAAGAAGTATCATATCTCAACACTCCTGCCCCCTTTGCTTCTTTTTACACATGGTCCCACAGCACACTTTTGATAACCTCTTCTGTTTTATTTCTTGACCTCCATAAGTAGTCAGTGGATACCATCTTTAGTCTCCAGTGGCTTCTTGCCCTCTTCTCCTCCAATAACGTTGTGGGCAAACAATGAGACGTTCAAGAAGAGTAACTGAATCTATTTAAAGGGATTGACAACCTATAAATAGAGTAAAATGACTTGAAACATATTTCCAAATAAAAAGTACATGAAATATGTTGTACGCTCAGTAGCAGCACAATACTTGCTGCGAGCAGCTATATCTCTGGGAAGGGTTACAGCTCCAAAGCTCTTGGAGGGCTTAGGGGTGCCATCTAAGACCTATTCCTTACAAAGCAGGTCAGTGGGAGTAGCAAGAGTAGCAGGTCTCCTGTCTCCAGCAGGTCTCGATGGATCCAGCAGCTGGGCTCCAAAACTGAAACTGCAGGTCTGAAAGACTGGAGCCCCTGAACTCTAAAGTGGAAGGTCTAGGCAGTAAGAAACAGCAGCAGGGAAGAATTGCACTCTGCAGCTCAGCTGAGTACAAGCTCTTGGAGGCAGAGGCAGGAATGAGTCTCTCCTTGAGCTTCTGGCCAAGTCCTAGAGGCTGGACACCTATGTATGGTAGGGGCCTCAACAAATCTCCAGGGATGCCGAGAAGCCTTCCCTTTTCCCTTCCTCTTCTGTTTTCTACTGCAGCAGCTCTAGCTCAACAGACATAGAAAACCTGAATATTTGGAAGTGCCATGGTTTTTGCTGTGTCATGATTGGTGGAATGAAGGTATTCAAATAAGGAATAATAATAATAATAATAATAATAATAATAATAATAATAATAATATCAACCAGGGATGAATTATAAAACTTGATCGGGAAAGGAAAGGCCCTTATCCCCCCAGGCTTTTATAATTTATTAAATTTCTGTCTTTGAAGAGTTAGAAATCACTTCCCAGCAGTGATTTCTCTTAGATGGTTTTTGTTTGGTTGTTTTCTTTTGTTTTGTTTTAATACAGTGGTTGCTGTTGTGTTAACAGCAACCAGCAGTCTGCTCTTGGCGGCTCTTTTGTGTGAATATAACTTTGATTTTCTTATTGGTACTTGTAGTCCACTGGGCTTAGAGTCTCTGTCCACTAATCCACCCCCAGTCATGGAAGTGTCTGGGGTCTGTAAAGTCTTCTAGAGGCCTAGAATGTTTTCAGTCTCTGCAACTTACTGCTGAATAAACTCACCCTTTGTAATTTTTTATGGACTCTGGCTGGGTGACTCAACTCTGCTGTTCTGTCTCAAACTCCTCTGCAAGCTGACTGATTCAACCTGACTTTTCTCTCTCAGCCTCTTCAGAATGTCTCTGCTTGGACTCATACCAACTTTAGTAATCTGTTCTAATCTTTTGGCTCCTTTTCATTCTTTGGCTCATTCCATCTTCACCTATGTCTAGCTTATTCTCTCTCTGCAATTTGTCTCTGTTAAACTGTCTGTAAAACTGCTTCCTCTCTTCCTCTCTCCCCATTTCCTTCCCTCCCCCCCCCCCCCCCCCCCCCCCCCCCCCCCCCCCCCGCCCCCCTCTCTCTCTCTCTCTCTCTCTCTCTGTGTGTGTGTGTGTGTGTGTGTGTGTGTGTGTGTGTGTGTGTGTGTATAGGTGCCTGTGTGCGCTGGATTAGGTTGTACTCCTGTTCCCAGTTTTTGGAATAGTTTGAGGAGTATTGGTATTAGCAATCTTCTTTGAAAATCTGGTAAAATTCTGCACTAAGACCATCTGGCCCTGGGCTTTTTTGGCTGGGAGATTTTTAATGAATGATTCTATTTCCTTAGAGGTTATCAGACTGTTTATATAGTTTACCTAATCTTGCTTTAACTTTGGTATGTGATATGTGTCTAAAAAAAAAAATCATCCAATTCATTTAGATTTTCCAGGTTTGCTGAGTATGGGCTTTTGAATTAACACATGATGATTTTTTTTTTTAATTTTCTCAGTTTCTGTCGTTATGTCTGCCTTTTTGTTTCTGATTTTGTTAATTTGGATACTGTCTTTTAGTTTGACTCAGGGTTTATCTATTTTGTTGATTTTCTCAAAGAAACAGCTCTTGATTTTTGTTGATTCTCTGTATTTTTCTCTTTGTTTCTAATTGGTTTGTTTCAGTTCTGCTTTTGACTATTCCCTGCCATCTACTCCTCTTGAGTGTGGTTGTTTCTTTTTGTCCTAGAACCTTCAGTTCTAGAGTTAAGTTGTTAGTATAGGATCTCTCCAATTTATTTATAAAGGCACTTAACTCTATGAATTTTCCTCTTAACACTGTTTTTGTGTGTTCATATATTTGGGTATGTTGTGCCTTTATTTTCATTGAATTTTAGAAAGCCTTTCATTTCTTTCTTCATTTCTTTCTTGACTAAGTAATATTGCCTGAGTAAAGAGCTGTTCAATTTCCTTGAGTATGTGGGCTTTTTCTTATTTCTTCTTGTTGAAGTCTAGCCTTAGTCCATGGTGATCTGATACTCCAACTTGTTTCTTGGGACTGTTTGCTTGAAAAACCCCTTTTCAGCCCTTTACTATAACGAAATGTCTGTTGCTGAAGTGTTTCTTGTGTGCAGCAGAACAATGGATCCTGTTTGTGTATCCAGTCTGTTAGCCTGTGTCACTTTATTGGTGAATTGAATCCACTGATGTAAAAAGACATTAATGACCAATGATTGTCAGCTCCTGTTGCTTTGTTTTTGGAGGTGATATGGTCTGTGCTTAATTCTTTTCTTTTGAATTCATTCAGATGATTAACTTCTTACGTTTTCTTGGGTGTAGTTACCCTCTTTGTGTTGAAGTTTTCCTTTTAGTATATTCTGTTGAGCTGGATTAGTAGAAAGATATTGTTTAATATTGGCTTTGTCATGTAATATCTTGGCTTTTCCATCTATTTTGATTGAGAGTTTGGCTGGATATGGTAGTCTGGGCTGGAATCTGTTATTTCTGATGGTCTGCAAGTCATCTGTCCAGGATTTCCTGACTTTTAGAGTCTCTGGTGAGAAATCAGGTATAATTCTGATAGGTCTACCTTTATATGTTACTTTGATATTTCCCTTGCACCTTTTAATATTCTTTCTTTGTTCTGTAGATCTAGTGTTTCGATTATTATGTGGAAGTAGGATTTCCTGGCCCACTCTAATTGGTGTTTTACAGGTTTCTTGTGTGTTTATAGCCATCTTTCTTTAGGTTAGGGAAGTGTTCTTCTGTGATTTTGTTGAAGACATTTCTGGCCATTCCTATTCCTATATTCTTAGGTTTTTGTCTTTTCTTTGTGTCCCACATTTCCTACATGTTGTGAGTTAAGAACTTTTTACACTTATCATTTTCTTTGACCAATTTATCAATTTCTTCTGTGGTATCTTCTGCACCTGAGATTCTCTCTTCCATCTCTTGTATTCTGTTAGTGATTCTCATGTCTGTAATTCCTCTTCTCTTTCCTAGGTTTCCTATCTCCAGGGTTGCCTCCATTTGTGTTTTCTTTATTGATTCATCTCTTTCACCTCTTTTGTTGTATTTTTCTGTATCTCTTTAAGAGGTTTATTTGTTTACTCTTTAAGGGCTTCTACCTATTTGACTGTGTTTTTCTGTCCTCCTTTAAGGGGATTATTTATATCCTTTAAAAAGGCCTTCATGAGGTGAGAGTTAAGGTCATATCATTTTCTTCAGGTGTGTTAGGGATATCCAAGGCTTGCAGTAGTAGGAGAGCTGGGTTCTGATAGTACCATATTGCATGGGGTTCTGTTGGTTATATTCTTGCACTTGCATTTCGCCATCTGGTTGTCTCTGATGTTAGCTGGCCTGGGTGTCTTGGGTTGGAGGGTGTCTCCCAGGAGGTATGTGGAGCTATGTATCCTGGATTAGAGCAGGCCTCCTGAGAACCCATTGACTTGGTGGCCAAACTGCTGGGCAGGACCAGCTCACAGCGCAGTGCTCACATCTATTTATGAAAGGGTCATGGCCAATATCTATTTAAGTACTACTTTTGTTAGTTTTTATTTTCCCAAACAGTTTCCCTAAACTGATTCTTTTAACTACCTCTCTTCTTAGTTATATAGTTTATAATTATCCACTGTGAACAGAGGTTGCACACAGAAGCCACAGGGAGAGAAAGCAAATATGGAAGAAGTAAAATCAGATGGGGAATACCAGCAACCCTCTTCTAAATGTTCCATAAATGTGTTTAGCTCATGTTTATTTTTACATACTTCACCAGAAAACAGCAACTGCAACATCCTGTTCCTAATGGTAGCTTCAGGCAAAGAGGAGGCATACAGTGAGAAAGGCACACAATAAACAAATCAGCAACAAGCCTCCCACACAAGGCAGAGCCCAGCATCCTCTCCAGGTCTCAGTTGCAGCAGTCTGGAAGTCTGCAGTACACTCAGGGTGAATAGTAATGATTTCTCAGTAGTATCAAATTTGAGGTGGAATAAATATATCTCCACTTAGCTTAAAAAATATAGTGTAATATAGTGTTAGTTCCAGATCTTAAAAATGCATCCTTGTTATTGTTTTTGATAGAAAGAATGAATGATGAAAAAAATATCTTTGTACCTACCACACAGGTTGCTTTAGTCAGTTATTGACTTTGTTTCATATGTAATATTTTATCACTACAAAGAAAATAAAATAAATTTAAAGCGATTTTAAATAAGAAGTAGATATGTCTTACCTGATTTGAATTACCAGACATCTTTTATCATTGCACTTTCCAGATGATTCCTAAACAGTCAAGACAGGCATAGCGATGGCTCTACTTTGTTGTCAATATGAGATTACATCTGGAATAAACTACAATCCAGAAATGGAGCGAACACCTGTGAGAGATTTGCTGCTTGGTTTCAAGTGGGAGAAACCACTTCTAGTCGAGTGCTGTGTGGTAGGAAGACACACAACTTTGATCTGGATATTAAGGCTGGACGACACTGACCTTCAGTCCAAATCTTGAGGCAGGAAGACACACCTTTAATCTGGGCCACACCTTCTGCTGGAAGTCTATATAAGGACATAGAAGAAGAAAGCTTTCGCTCTTTGCATATTCTCGCTTTGCTAGCACATCCATTCTTTCACTGGCATTGGAGCCTACTTCTTCAGGATTCCAGCACCAAACAGACAACCAGGTAAGACATCCAGCCTTGTGAGACTGAGAAACTACTACATTCTTTCCATTCTTAGCTACCCACTGTTGGATTAGTTGGACAACAGCATATGTATATGTGTATATGTATGTGTACATGTGTATGAGCATTGATGTGTACGTGTATGTATATTTATATGTGTATTATATATGTATGTTATTCCTTACCAGTCACAATAAGCATTGTTATGGCTATTCTTGGTTGTCAATGTGACTGCAACTGGAATGAATATATATATATATTCATATATATATATGCATATGTATATACATGTGGAGAGAAAGAGAAAGACAGAGAGATACAGTAGAAATAGAGATAGAAATTTATTCTATAAATTCTGCTACTCTAGAGAATCCTGACTACTATAGGGATAATCCCATTTCTCTACATAACTATTTTGATACTTGTATTTTGTTTTTATGAGTAAACAGGCCCAGATATCCAAAATGAGAACAAAGCTTCAATATGACCGTAGTCTAGGTACTCTATCATTACTGGTCCTCTGTAGCACTTTCTGCCACTCCATTATATGACATAGTGCCTCCTGCCCATGTACTTCTGAACACACTGATTCTCATTCTGGAAAGCAAAATTTTCACCCTCATTTCTCTTTGGCTTGCTATAAGCCTTCTTATCATTTATCATCTAAAAGCAGTGTTGATGGTTGCTGATGGACAACTCCATATTACACGTGCAACATTTTAGTCTTGGAGTTTTCAAAACTTACTTTAAATAAGGTTTTTAAATGCTTTAACCTCCCTTCTATCCCACCACCCACCAGAGATAGTAGAAAGGAAAGGTAGAAAGGAAAGCCCACCACCCACCGGAGATAGTAGAAAGCAAAGGATGGTGTGAATCGTTTTACAAATAGTTCTTTGGAGTAAGCCCAATCTGATTGTCAAGATATCAATAGTTCAATTCACATGAATCAGCAACAGTAGAAGCTCAATCTATTTGCAAACACCATTCATGAATCAGCAATGACAGATGCATTCAGAAGAAACCAGAAGACTCTGCCAATCAGTCCAAGTCTGTGGAAACACCACCAGAACAACAACAGAAGTTCTGTGGTGCATTTCTCTCTATGGGGTCATGACAAATAGTGCTGAGCTAAGAATGGCAAGGCAAGCCAATACCATACAGCATCATCTGCAAAGAACAGCATTAGCAAAGCCCAACAATGAGCAGCAAAGAATAGTAAGGCATACCAATACCACACAGCCTCATCTACTGTCTGGTTTTATTTATACTCTTTCCAAACATCATGTGTTCTCTCAAAAGTCCACTTTAGCAAAACATCACATGTCCCTTTTCCAGGCTACTTCCAAAAACAACATCATGTGTCTGTTCTCAGCAAAACATCCTCCCACATGTCTGTTTCAGCAAAAACATGCTCTCATAAGACAGTTTCCAGAAAAACATGACATGACACAACTGACTCTACCAAGAAACCAGAAATTTCTCCTTCACAACTCCCGTGAAATTTGACTATATGGTTACACATGGGTGTGCCCAACTAGAGGCCCAGGTCTTTATGTAACAGGATATCTATTTTTTATACTTTTTATTTATTAATAATTTCATTTGTTTACATCTCAAATGATATCCCACATCCCAGTTACCCCTCCACAAACCCCCCATTCCACATCTCCCTTCTTCCCCCTTCCCTTTGCCTCTATGAGTCTGTTCCCTCACCCACCCACCCTCTCCTGCCTCACAGCTCCAGCATCCCTCTACACTGGGGCATCAAGCTTCTACAGAACCAAGGGCCTCCCCTCCCATTCCTGTCAGGCGAGGCTATCCTCTGCTATATATGTATCTGGAGCCAAGGATCCCTCTCTGTATACTCCTTGGTTGGTGGTCTAATCTTTGGGAGCACTGCATGGTCTGGCCAGCTAATGTTCTTCCTATGGGGTTGCAATCCCCCTTCGCTCCTCTAGTGCTTCAGCCAGCTCCCCCACCAGGATCCCTGAGCTCAGTCTGATGATTAGCTCCAAGCATCCACATCTGCATTGGTCAGTTGCTGGCAAGACCACCCAAGGAACAGGTTCCTGTCAGCATGTGCCTCTTGACAAAGGCAACAGTATAGGGTTTGGTGTCTACAGACAGGATGGATCCCCAGGTGGGGCAGTCCTCGGATAGTGCTTCCTTCAGTCTCTGTTCCATTTTTTGACCCTGTTATTCCTTCGGACAGGAACATTTTTGAGTTAAAAACTTTGAGATAAATTGATAGGTGGGTCCTATCCCTCAAACTTGGCTCATGTCTATCTACTGGAGATTGTCTCTACAAGTTCTATCTCCCGTTTCTCTGTGCATTTTGGCTAAAGTTTTACCCATTGGGTCCTGGGAGCCTCTTGTTTCCCTGGTATCCGGGACCCTCCAATGGGTATCTCCAGTTCCTCATCACTGCCCCCTTACATATTTTAATTTGATTTCCCAACTCTCTGGACCTCTGTTCCATTCCCTCCAGCACCTGATACTGCCCCCTTATTTTCTCCCCATCCTCTCTCCCTCCCAGGTCCCCCCTCTTCATCCACCTCCCGAGATTATCACAAGTTAAAAATTGTTGAGCTAAGAAGGTGATACAATTCGCCAAATTTTTATTAATCAATTATTTCAGTATGGATTGAATACTTATTTATTCTTTTACTGCAAAGTATAGTTCTCCCTCACATTGCATTACAGGTGTCACAAGATTACTCTCATCTAAGTTGTAGATTCCTTGAAGCAGACACTGATGCATTTCTCAGCATACCACACAGTACTGGCATACATGAACTGTTTATAAGAATCTGCTGAAAAATAGCAGGAAAAGATGAAGAAGGGTAGGAAATCTCTCCAACACTTATTCTAGGATCCTTGGAGTATCAGAAACAAGAAGGATACATTGATATCCACTACACAAGACAGTCTTCATAACACACTCCACACACTGCTCTGTTTAATTTTTTTTCATCTAAAGAATGCTGTATGCAGTTATCATATTAAAAGGCTTGGCACTGCATGATAAAATAATTAGGACAATCAGTACACAAGGAAAGAGGATAAGTTGCACCCAGAGTTGCAGACATTTTGGTCCATGGCCACTTAAAGCTACTGCTTTAGGTCTGGAGAAACTGTGTAAATCATAGAAATGGATGAATGAGAGAAGGGATCTGTTTGCCTCATGGTGGATAGAAGTAGAGAGAGAGGGATAGACTGGGATCCTAAGATTGTTTTTAAGGATATAGTCACAATAATCCAACTTTCTCCTACCAGCTTACCTTACAACTGTTTCATAGGCTGGTGACCAAGCACATGGCTCTTGGGGTAAATTTATGATACAACTTCTAACAGTCATGTGCGAAGAACTTCATCTTAAATAAGTACATCCAAGTTTTTAAGATGATAACCCTCAGTGCAGATTCTCATCACTGGAAGGTATCTTCCTAACAAATTTCCACCAAGCCATCTGGAATGTTGTTACTGGTCTCTAGTTAGGTTTTTGGTTGCAGGCCCATGCTGCTGGATTTATTGGTTTTAAGTTAAATTAAAAAACAGCTCAAATGTTTGAAAATAATATTTCAACCCAAAGAAAACATTTTTGGGAAGTTTGAGAGCTGATTCTAAACTTCCACATACTATTCAGATACTTTGTAGAATATATATTGTCCAAATCCTTGGCCACTCTTCTTCATAATTAGCAGAATGGGCAATTAGGAGAATTAGTAGTTCATTGAGCCTAGTGCTAAAGGCTGAGTTTACAATCAAGTAAGTTAATGTACAAAGGGGCCTGGATATGGTACGTCACTCTACAACAACCAAGCCAATGCCTTGCACAAGTTGATACTCTCACCCTGCATATTGATATCACTTAAACAAACCCACCCTTTACTTTGAAGTATAAGTTTTATATTAAAATTGTGTTTACAAATAAGTTTATGATGCTTGAAAACAATTTTTCTCTTTAATAATTTATAATGGTTTTCTAATATTGCTTCTATTCCATCAACTTATCTGTAAAGGTATCATGAGCAGAATAAAGCTTTTATTGCTTTCCAATTAATTACCATGACTTTTGCAAAGTTTTATTTTATTCCCCATATTATTGAAAGGAGCAGCTGATCCACATACTCTGAAAGCCAGCTCTTTTCCCAAGTCATTAGCAACACTCTGTAAGTCATTCATTGCAGTGTGTTTGGCAGCGTTGCACAAAACAGATACTACTAGAGCTAGAGTATAAATCCAAGCTCAGCTTCACCAGAATAGGTACTGAAATGAGACCACAAGTCATCCTTCTTTACCTGGAGTCCAGCTGGGCAGTTCCATTAAACGCCACAGGTTATGCTAGGCTCTGGTTTTGTCCCTCACATCTGCACTTGACACATGTCAAAAGCAGAAGAGAATGCGACTTTGGTATTATGTTCCCTTGTATGGTATTATGTTCTCATAACTGGTATTAACATGATAGTACCACAACCATATTAACTAATGCTATGTCCTGTGTTTAGGCACAGAAGTGAGTACTACACAAAGCTATCCATATTGTTAATACTTAGAAGAACCCTATGTGATATATGTAATTAATTCTCAACTACTAATAAAGAAACTGAGAATTACAGCAGGCTATATCTTGTCTAGAGTTATTCTCTAATACATGGAAGATGCAGGATTCTCACCGAGGAAACTTTCAAACAAGATCACCGAATGAGAATGAATCCCCAGAAAGGCAGTGAAAGTAACTTAGGTTCTTCAAGTGCTCCAGGTATTTAAAAGAAGGAGGCTCCAGTTTGTTCATCTTTTCTGTGTATAGTCTTCGCTATGAAGATAATATTTTTTAAATGTCCCATTTTGGGAGAGGTTTCTGTGGAGATTAGTTAAGTATTCAACTTCCCTAGTATGATTTCTTTGATCATAAAGAATATGCTTTTTGTGCTGAGAGAGGGAAAGTCAATTTTCTCTGAGGTTAGAGCCCCTGGTGAATGAACAACTCTCAAGTAGAAGGGTGCACGTCCAAGAATATCAGTGCAACACAAAGAGGTCTTCATGGGTTTGAGGGGAGAAACACAAAGGGGGATGGGTAAGGGAGGAAAAAGAATTTTCAAAGAGTTTGGAGATGGAAGCATGTTGTAATATAAGCATGTTGTACAAAATTTCCAGAAATAATAAAATGTATTTAAAATAAGTCTTCTATTAAATACCCTTTCACACAGTGTACTTATTATCTCCACTAAGATGGGAAACAAGGTAGCTCTTCAATGTGGAGAACAGGTGTAACTAAGAGCCCTGAGAATGCTCTTCTGAGTAAATGACTATCAGTTGATGTGACCTCTATTTCAGGTGCCCTTTTGATAGCAGGCATATTTGGATAAGTAAAGTTTCAAGAGAAATAGATGTCATAAGAGTATACAGCAGATATTTTCATAAGGGCACACATCCGCAAAAGACAGAAGACATGCTTCCAGATAAACCAGTTTCTTCCCTCAGATCCCCTGCAGCAACCCTTAGAGTCAGCTAGCCACATCTGCTTTTCTTTCCTTTGGCTTCCTGTCTTTTTCCAAAGTACAGTCAAATCAACCTTTACCTTTTTACTTCAGATGTCATTTTCCAGCTGGAAAACAACAAATTTGATCATTCGTACATAAACAACGTCTGTTGCTAGTTCTTCAAGCTGGCATGCCCGCTTCATGTCTTGCAGCTAAACATCAAGGGATGTGTTTATCTGTGTATATTTCCCTTTGTCTTAGTAATAAGTGGGTCATTATGGCTATATAATGAGAGAATGGAGTTGTCTGGCCTGATAAGTCTCATCACTCCATTACCAAATTCATGTCACGTGTGATCCATTAAGTGGCAGGGCAGTTTCCTCTTATCCACATAGTATCATTTAACTTCTTCCAAATGATGCTTACTCTATGGCCATCCAGCTTCATTGCTAACATCATCAAGAAGCTTTTATTGCCTGCTGTGGTGCATGGGGTGTTGTATTTAGACGGTTCTATACAACATCATCAGGATCTCATCCATGGGAGGACATAAGGTACAGTTCTATTACACAAAACAGCCAGATTTGAGTGCCAGGTCAGACCTCATTACTGAGCATCGAGGATTCCTGATACACAAAATTTCCTTTCTGTGGAAAGTATTATAACCCTGGCCTTATTTACATTTAACCCTCTCTTCCTGTTGCATTCTTCTCCCAGCCACATCCAGCAACTGTGTCCAGTTAGCACATTAGTCTTGATGGTGTACTAAGATGTTCCTAGCCCCTATTCAGAGGATTCAGTCTAGTCCCCTAGAAAAGCAGAGGCTGGGAAATGGCAGGTCATCTCTCAGTGGTTATTGTGAGGACAGAGGACAGATTATCTAGGCCTCCAAAAGTAAAGGAATAGAAAGAAAACCTAAAGCAACTTTGAAAACAAAGGATAACAGAGAAACACAGACAAATCCAGATGACAATCCTGGAGATAACATGGAAGGAATAAAGACTCAATGGCATCCAAAAGTAAGTTTTATGATTTACATTCTGAACTATGCCCCAAAGAACAAAGAACTATCACGTTCATTTCTGCTGCTGTGTTATAATTACTTATAATCAATTATAATTGAATCAGGAATCATAAAACCAGGTAGATATGTCTGATACATAAAAAGGCTACAGAATAATCTCTCTAACAGTTGTAGTTAACATCCATTGGCTATTCATGACCATACTTTGCGCATGAGTGTGTCAGGCATTATTTGTGTGTAGAATCTTTCTAGCTGTTTCTCCCGTTCTTGTGTAAAGGTACACAACACAAAAATTTCTGCTTCAGTCATTTTGAAGTATACAGCTCAATGCGAGTACATTCACAGTGTCTAACAGCCATTGCCAGTTTCTATTTTCAGAACCTTTTCACTGTTTCAACAGAAACTTTGTGTTGGTTAAAGAACTCCTCACATTCCTTCCACACTCCTTAACTATTCTTCTGCTTCTTGGTCTCTAATCCAACTACTTTTTAAAAAACTGGCCCTGGAACTCAAATGGTTCAAGCTGTATCTAACCTGAAAGCCTCTTTCCTGAACTCTAGATTCTATAGAACCAGAAATACTATCCTAATGGAGGAAAGAAATCAATAGCCTTATCCAGTTGTGATGCATATAAACACAACCCTGATGAGATGGCAAAATATTCCTAAAGGTACAATAGTGGCACTCATATCCTAGCAGTAACCAACGGCTGTCTAATTGAACTAAAAGGCTACTCAATAGGAGGTAAACTATGTCTAGTACTAGAAATCTAGTACAACAAATCAAATTTGTTGCATGAAATATTAAAAAGGAGTCAGCGCTATGCTGGCAGGGCACCAGCAGGCAGGCTGGCCTGTTCTCATCTAGTGGAGACTCTCTACCTAACTTGCTAAGTTCTCATGGCAGGTTGCTGCCATGCCAGCCCCATGCTTCCAAATTCCCACAACCTTTTGGGATACACTTCTTGCAAACCCACGCTTTGCCACCATACGTTTCTCTCTGGAACCCAGTTGAGTCGCCACATGAAGGAAAACACCACAAAAACTTAGTTCAAAAATAACAGGTAACACAATCCTTGGGCACAGCAACTAACATTCTAATTTGTAAGCCATTCTAAGTTAAATCCTTCGGTAGCAGATCTGCCACCTGAACTGGGTGTGTGGTGTGTGTGTGTGTGTGTGTGTGTGTGTGTGTGTGTGTCTGCTACCTACATTTTGACCTCCACCTGTCTCTCATCCAAAAGTCCCTTCCTTTCTCCTGCCTCCTCTCTTCATTTCTTCAACCCAGAAGTCCTGCCTACTCCTTGCCCAGTGATTGGTCTCCTGAAATCTTTATTCATTAGGGGAAGGTTTTGCCACAAGCCTTGTCAACTCCCCAGAGGTAGTGAGGTCATGAGTCTTAGAAAGAACCTACTATTGCCACTTTACTAGACCAGCACAATTCCTAGCTGCATTCTAAAGTTTATCCTTAAAACCACATCTAAGTGTAGTGCTACTTCTTCTTCAAAGAAAGTTCTTTTTACAGCAAATGACAATCCAGGGACAATCACAATTGGATATAACACAAAAACACGCAGAACATTAGAAGCCTAGACCCCATAAGAAAATTACTGATACAACTCCTGTACATAGGGCTCAGGGAGGACTAGAGATGAGGGTAAGAGCCAGCAAATCAGGAGGTCTGTTGTGAGATTGTGTCTTACAGAATTAGCTGCCTTGACAGGACCTGAACAGTGACAACATCAGTAGACATGCTAATGTGAAGGAGGGACAGTCTGATGGTGTCCCATCCCTACACAAAGTCTGATGGTGTCCCATCCCTAGACAAAGTCTGATGGTATCCCATCCCTAGACAAAGTCTGATGGTGTCCCATCCCTAGACAAAGTCTGATGGTGTCCCATCCCTAGACAAAGAACAACCAGGGAAACTGGGGGAAGATTCAAGGGAGAAAAGGGAAAGGTGGAATGATGAAATTACACTTTAACAAACAGAAATTAAATCTATTTTTAAGAAATGAGCCCTGGGGACCTGAAAGACGACTGTACTTTTAGAGAACCGGAGGTCAATTACTAGCATCCGTGTCAGGTAGCTTACACTACAGCTCCATAGGATGTGATGCCCTTCTCTGACCTCTACATAACATGCACATACATGTACACAGACACTTACAGATGAATAAAGAAAACAAATCCTAAAAATAAAAGTAGTTTTAAAAGTAAAAGTACATAATACTGAGACAAAGCTATGAAGTTAATAAAAAACAAAAAATCAAAACCCCCACAAATGTGTACATTCTTAATAAAAATATTTAAGGAAGAAAAGTGCCACATTAGTGACAGACACACCAACTCCAGAAAATAATGAGCAAAATGTTACCTCATTCTCTGGTCATTTGTGTGTTTGGGATCCTATTTGACAAAGATCTGTGCTGCATCTTTAGACGAGAGAATACATGTTTTGTTGATATGCTCATATGGCACATGAACCACAGGAATTAAGAAACCATGAGGAGCAAATAAAGCTTTCTATCCAATCTCATGTTCATTTGAGAAAATAAGTCCAGTGACAGCTAAAAGCCTTAAAATTCACATTATTGGCCATTACTTTTAACACACGCATGATGCTCCCCTCTTAGTATACTGACTGTGTGGGATAAACTACCTTCCTACTATAAACCTCATTATTCAGAGGCATAAAAACTAAGAAACCTGTCCCAGCTCACAAAGCTCTAGAAATACTTGAATGTGTGCCATTTCCCATCTCATGCTGTCAGAGAAATGGTTATTTAAAAACACTCCTTTTCAATATTTTCCCCTTTCCTTTTAAAATTAAACAAGAGTCCATTTGATCAGGATAACTGACTTTAGAAAGTTACTTTAAGATTTCATATCCATTCTGTGAAATTACATGAAGTGTACTAGATGCCAGTTGGGAGCTAGCTATTTTCCAACACCACAGAAAACAGGAATCTTTCTCCCTTCTTCCTCCCTCTCACTGTTACATCCTCACTCTGACCGCTCCATCAGAAGTACAGTGGCCTTAAATGTAGAGGGTGTTTTTTCTCCATTAAAATCTTCACTATGCAGCCTAACCATATTTCAGAGATGGAGTCAGTTGGCCTTCCTAGTGTGGCTGCTAAAGGCTCTGGTGAGCAGCGGCTTAAAAAGGAACACACTGCCTGGGGAGATGTAGTTGATTGAAGTCGGGAGTTCTACCATTCAAGAACGATTTATGAATGAAAACCATTTTTATTTGGTTGAACTAATAAAGGGTAGGTCAGACTGAAGCCATCCAAAAATATCTAGATAAGTAAATATTTTGAAAAAAGATTGTTTTATGACTCCTAGGTCCTTATGATCATTTAGGCCTGTCTCACGATTTATCCATCCTTGCAATTGCTGTCAGTCTTAAGTATCAGCATTAAGAAATGATGGGTGTGGCTTTCTAATTAGCATATCCACTATTAGTAAAGATGAGTTCATTGCTTAGAACCTATTTTAAGCAGACTTGTTTTCAACACTAATTTGTACTTAAGAAGAGAGCATGGACAAAGGTCAGCAGCAGCAGAAAGTACATTTCCTCTTTGCAACCTTACTAATTTTAACCTAGTACAGCTTAGTGTTGGTCAAGTTTTTCAATTATGTTAAAACCAACATCACCCAAATAGACATTAAGAAAATTGTAAAGTTCACTTTCACAAAATAATGACTTTTCTAGAGGAAGATGAAAATGATGGCCTTAAAGTGATATGTGTGAAGTGCATAGAGTTAGAGACTTAAAAGAAAGAGAGAACCCTCCCTTCCCAAACAAGAGTCTCATCTTTGACCAAAATGAGAACAATGTGGAAATGTGGAGAAGTGAGTTTAAGTGTATTCCTTCCATTCCCATTTAGACAAAGCCTCTATTTCTTTTTAGTTATTCTCATTCTAAATGCCCCTTATCCTAATCTGAATATGACTGCCACCAATGCTTTTCAACTTTGCCAAGCTAGCCAACCCTCTCCTCCTTCCCAAATTTAATTAAGGCCAGCTCCAGCCATACTGACCAGAAAACCTATTTTCAAAAGACTAAGAAAACAATGTTTAAAAGCCCTTATTAATTGTGAGCTTTGGAAAAAGTCGTCCAAATCAGGATCTAGAATGACAAGCCTCACCCACTTAATGAAACTAGGACTTTGCATCCGCAAAGGGACCAGTGAGACTGAAGAACACTCTTTTTGTTCTACATATACCTCAATGTCATAAAAAGTGATCATACGTGGTGTTTCATAGTACCAAACACTGTACATTCAGAGTTTAATCTATCTGTACACGCTAGTAAAAGCTGTATGGAAAGTTAGAAAATCCTAGTAGCTAGATGACAAACAAAATACTCAAGCACATTAATTTTGCTCCATAAACCTACTCCAGTTTGTTCCTGTTGTGCGTCAATTTTGAAACTGGATAGGGACTGCCTTGTCACAGCCTCCTACCAAGCAGTCAGCAGACATGCACAGGTGATTTTAATAAAACCATTTGCATCATCTCATTCCACATTCTGCACATACTGTTGTGTTTCTTGTTAACTGTACTATTATTAATATTTTTATCAAGATTAATGAAAAACCATAGAAAGATTGTCAGTACAGACATCTGTATCATCCTGATAAGCCCTTAGAAACAGTGATCACAGGAGTGACCACTGGGACTCTGTTTATTGTCCTGTGTGTTCTTCGACTATCTGGGTTTATTGTCTTGCTTGTTCCTTGACTATTTGCATCTATTGTATTGCTGGACCTTCAACCAAGAACTGATGCATGCATGTAATCAAAATGGTATAAAAGCATAAAGGAGGAGGGGGGATGGAATAGGAGGGTCTAGGGAGGGGAAATGGGGAAGGAGGATGGTATCTGTATTGTAAATAAATAAAGTATCCAATAACAAATTTAAAAATTAAAAAACCCAAAATATTAAAGAATTTATCATATTGTTTATGTCTTACCTTACCTCAAAGGTAAACTAGGTAATGAATGACATTATCAACTCTTTTTCCCCAAAGCATAGAGAGTATGTAATTGTGTGATTGTTTGAATGAGAATATGTCCCCCCCCCAAAAAAAAAAGAGTATGTCCCAGAGGCTCATGTGTTTGAATACTCAGTTCCTAGTTATTAGAACTATTTGGGAAGGGTTAGGAGGTGTAGCTTTGTTGAAAGAGGTGTGTCACTTGATGTGAGCTTTGAGGTTTCAAAAGCCCATGCCAGGGCCATTTATCTCTCTCTCTCTCTTTTTTTTTCCTTGTGATTATTGATCAGGATATAACATTCTAGCTATTGCCCTAGTATCATGCTTACTTGTGACCAAGCTCTCTGTCATGATGTTTATGGACTTTAACCCTCTGGAATGTTGAACTCCAATAAATGTGTTCTTTTATATGTTTCCTTGATCATGATCATGGTATCAAAAAAATGAAGAAAATTGCTGTAGATAACTATCCTTATCAGTATAAATAAAAATAGAAATATATCATTGACTATTTATCCACAGAGTATCTCATATTTGATTTGTTGCTTAGCATGTGTCATGGACAAAAAACATGTTTATCCTCATTTTATAAACAAATGATCTAAAGCAAAGATTGTTTCATTTTTGACCAACACTCCACAGATAGTAAATGGTGAGGCCATAATTCTAGCCGGACTTTTCATTTCTATTCCTCTCCTTCCATGTGCTTTTCCTCTCTGATCAAAGATGATTCTGAACAGAGTTCACATTGCTGTAGACATGTGCTTTGTGGAGTGAATGCCTTGGTGGCTGACTGTTCCTGATGGCTCACAGCCATTATTTTCCAAAGTGCCATAAATATGTAGTGTTCACAACCACATCATTCTCTGTATAAAGACTACATTAAGTATTTTCAATTTCTTCTCTCTCTCTCTCTCTCTCTCTCTCTCTCTCTCTCTCTCTCTTTCTCATCCTTCCATTTTATGTCTTAATCTTTCAGGGATTCTTTCTTGTTTTCAGAGGCCATGTCTCCTTATAAATACTCAATGCATTTTTTTGATGAATGCATATGTCTACTAAATATACTTCTGGTGAGTCCTGAGCTCCATAATAGCTGATCACCCTGGTTACTCAATCACATCGTGGCCAGTTTTGACTTGTTTTAGAAATAGTATATGCTCAGTCATACAGTCAAATGTTTATAGTCCTTGAGACCAGGGATATTGAAAGCCTATTGTGCTAATAGTTCCCCAGGAGAAATAATAACAGTAACAAGCAGAAACCAAAAGGCAACTCACTGACAGTTTTGGTGGTCAAGTAATCCTGACACAGTAGCAGAAAGGTAAGTCATAATGTCTGTGGCATAATGAGTTTTTATATGTGACCTGGTCTTGCTAGCAAGTTTCAATACCCTCTATTTATTTTGTTTATTTAGTGTAATGACTATTATATGGGATTTTATTTTCTGGTCCTGTCTCTGGTTCTATATAGTTCTTGCACCTTGATAGCAATTCCTTTCTCTAGATTTGGGAAATTATCTTCTGTGATTTTGTTGAAAATATTTTCTGTGCCTTTGACTTGGGTTTGTTCTCCTTCTACACCTAAGAATAATTGGTCTTTTTGTAGTATTCTGGAGTTCATGTATGTTTGTTCATGCGCTACTTATTTATGTTATATTTATCAGTTTCTGTGACACAGTGATCCAATTCCTCTACCTTGATTTTAATCTCTGAAATTCTCTCTTGTACTTGATCTATTCTGTTAGTAGGGTTTTTGTCTGTTTGATTTTGTTTGGTTTTGTTTTATACTGAAATTTTCATCCCAATTCAGTTTGGGTTTTCTTCAGAAATCTCTTCACTAAGTCTTTATTTTTATGTCCTGAAATGTCTTCATGTCATCTAGCTGCTTGCATTTTCTTACTCTTCATTCTAGTGTTTATTCATATATACTATGTGAGTTTATGGCACATATTTACCATTGCTATTTTTGAGTTCATTGTCTGGGGTCAGTCAGATTGCTTTCCTCAGAGACTACCAGTATGAGATTACTGACTTTTGGATGAGACATATCATTTTGGTGTTTTGTAATGTTTGTATTTTTGTGAGGACACATAAACATTTAGAGTTAGGTCCTGGGTTTGTTTTTGGTATAGATATCTGTCCAGCGTTTGCCGAGTGGGTGTTTGTATTTGCCATTACACCAACCTGGCAGATTTCAGACTATCTAGGTCAGTAGTTCTCAACCTGTGGGTCGGGGCCCTTTTGGTGTTGGGAGTTTTGAGTGACCCTTTCATACAGGCTGCCTAAGACAATTTTCAGGGAACACCACAGCATAAACACCTGCATTAAGGGGGATCACAACATCAGGAAGGTTGAGAGTCACAGATGTGAGTAGTGTCTAAGGTTCAGTTTGGTGTCCACACAATTGGAGTATCACAATTGCCCTTAGCCCAGTCTCTGACCACACAAGCACTCCCTTCATAGCAGGAGCAGAGTCTCAGAAGCTAAAGCTGCAGTGTCAGAGAGAAAGAGGTGATGATTATCAGTGGTGTAAATGGGCACCCAATTCAGGTCTGCAGCTTAAACTGTTGGTGTTGCAGTGGGAAGAGGGAAAATGGCTCTACTGGAGTGTGTCAGGGGCTCAGATGCAGTTCTCAGATGATGGGTGCTTGAAGTAGTGGTCGTGGAGAGGGGCTATACACAGGACTCAGCCTGCAGCTCCTCAGGTAGTAAATGGGCTTTCTGGGGTGAGGTGCTGCTATCCCTGAGTTATGCATGTGGTTCAGCTTGTAACTTGTTTTTAAGGGCTTCGCGTTGTCATTTTTTAATATTAGAAGTTTTCATAAATCAGTTTTAAAGTGAGTTTCTGAACAGACAGCCTTACAACGATCCACATTGTAGTAATACTGGCCGAAATGGCACGGACAACTTATTTATCTCTGCATATAGTGTTCTTGAGCTCTCGACATAGGAAAGCTATTATTTGCCTTTTTTTTTTCTCCAATAATTTCTACAAATCATGTCAGCCATGTCCTGGGTGTTAAGTAGTTTAAACTCACTGCTCACTAATGTGCTTATCAGTAACCAGCAATGTTTCTCGTGGGATTCTGAGAGATGGTGTCTTAGTCGCTGTTCTACTGCTGTGAAGAAACACCATGACCATATCAACTCTTAGAAAAGAAAACATTTAACTGGGGATGGCTTACAGTTTCAGAAGTTAAGTCCATTATCTTCTCAATGGGAAGCATGGTGGCATGCAAACAGACATGGTTCTTGGACAGGTAGCTGAGAGTTCCATATCCAGACCCACAGGCAGTAGAAAGAGAGAGGATTTGGCTTTAAAATGAGCTGTTGAAATCTCAAAGCTCACCTAAGTGGCATACAGCCTCCAACAAGGCCATAGCTCTTAATCGTGTCAAATAGTGCTACTCCTTGGTGACCAAATACTCAAACCTATGAGCCTATGGCATCATTCTCATTGAAAACACCATACATCGTTTGATGTTGGAAATTCTGAAATTTCGTTATCATCTTTGGTAATGTCACACATACACTTCCTCAGAGAAGCCTTTATATCTAACTTGGAGTCCTATAATACCTTAAATCTACACAGCTTCTCTTATGGACACTGGTTTTTGTTTGTTTGTTTGTTTGTTTGTTTTCTTTTTTTCAGTACTGGGGGATTAAATTTAGGACCTCAAACATAATAGGCAAATGTTAAACTATTGAACCATATTCCTAGTTTTTCATTTTTTTGTTTTGATCGAAGTCCTCAATAAGTTACCTAAACTGACTTTGAACTCATTCTGTAAATGTAATTCTCCTCTTCAGTAACTAGAACTATAGGCCCAGGTTGGCCTTTTATGATTAAAATAACAATAAAAATTGTACTATCTTGGAAGAGTAATGAAACCTTAGAACCCCAGACTGGTCAAGTCACTCTCTGATTCAAAGACCACTTATTCAGATTCTAAGACTTTCGTTGGACATTTCTAGCTTTCCTACTGCTGCTGGCCAGCTAAGTACAAAATGTTAAATCAGCTTGGCATAAAATTTACTTCCGTCAGTCCTATGAGAAGATTTCTTGCCAACTATTTTTAGACACACGTTTTACAGTTGATAGTCTCCATTTCCAAATATGTATCTCTGCAGGCAGAGTTAGATAGAATACTTTATGTAAAGGGATACGAGAGAAGCTGTGTCCTGCGGTATTAGCTTAGGTCTCCCCCAAGTATACTGAATGATTTACTACTTAGTATTTGGGAAGTTACTATTGTAAGCAAAATGATCAGTTAGTGCCTAGGTAGCTTTTTTTTGCACACAGTAGAAGCTAGTAAATACTTAATTCATAAAGTTTTGAGTGAAAAGATACTTAATCAAAACAATATGTATTCCCCAAAGATCAATACTATATATCATATCTGCAAAAATAAGTACATTTTAAGTGTGTGTGTGTGTGTGTGTGTGTGTGTGTGTGTGCTATTTTTCATAAAGAATTATGCAATATAATTTAGGAGACAAAATCTAATCATTTTCTCTATTCTTAATTAGATTCATCTCTTTAAACTACTAATTATTTTTTATACAGGAAAAAAGTTTTTTTAAATCATGCTCTATAGCATTTAGAATGTTTCCTATCAGATGAGATTAACTTTTGCTCCGTTTTAAGTAACAGAGTTCCTGGGTGAGAAGAATAATTAGAGCTGGTGAAATATTTTTTATGAAGCAGGACACAGCACTTTGGTACATCAAATGGATGCCCTCTGCCAAATGTCCCAGGAATCTATCAGCCTAAATGGCTCAAGACTCCACAGACTACCAAACCTGAAGCATTCTCAAAGGTTGCTTGGCCAAACATCTGTCTTTACAGATTGGAGAACCAAGTTCCCAGGGAGTCAATGGTCATACTTAGTAGTACAACTGGGGCCAGAACACTCGAGCCCGATTACCCAGTTCACTGTGCTCTTACTAGTGAGTTGATGGGATAATTTGTTATAATTGCAGGTGGGCTTCATTTACCTACAGGGTTTATTTTGTTTGATTTTGCTTTTGAATGGCAAGCACTTTTCTCGGTGTTTTGTAGGCTCAAGTTTAATTACTTCAGCTAATTATTTTAGCTTATACTAATCAGAAATGAAAAAGTAAAGTTCTGAGAGACAGGTCATCACACCTTAAGAGCAGGGCGCGAATGGATGTTTACAACTTACTTAATTTCATTCTCAGGAGAATTATCAAGATTATAACCATGTCCAAATTATTAAAATTAAGTGTTAACATATTCATTTTTATTGGGTAAAGTATTATACTTTTGTTCCTTCCCAATTGAATTCTGACAAATATTTGAACAATTTAACTAGTTATTTATTCAACAAGGATTTCTGGGACCTTTTGTATGCTGGAGATGGAGGGTGAGTTTAGCCTGGGTGTCCTGTGAGGCAGGCATGCTCTCATGGCAGTGGCTGAGAGGAAAACTAATGCAACCAGTGATCTAGGGAGCTGGGGAGAGCCACTCATGGCACAGGAGGAGCCCAATATTGGCTGCTCTGATCTTAGATTATTGCAGTGTATGTCTAGAATGAGAGGATGGCAGGAGACCCTGGGTAGGCTTTATCGCCTTTCTAAACTAAGTTGGCATTAGAATCAGAAACATTCAAATAACATCAACATAACACCACCCATGTTCTCTGGGTGGAGGATGGGTAATGGGTTTCCCCTGGAGGACATAGGTACCCAAAGATTCTTTGAACTGGTTCATCTTACCTCAATGGTTTGGTGTTATCTTAAGTCTAAGACAATCATATTCTCATGAATCAATACTCAAAATTCAGCTCTTCTTTTTTACTTGTTAACCTTAGGCTTGATATAAATAAGTAAGGGCTGATGATTCTTTCATCAAATTTCATGCATACTTTAATATGATTAATAATAATAAGCATGAAGCCACTCTTTTGTAGAAGATAGATGTCCATGGTCTCTGGGATCCCACACTGAGAAAAACTGGAGATGTACCATGTGACCCAAAGGAAAAAAATATGCTGAAGGTTCTTATAGCTTACAAAATTTGGTCAAAGATTATCTAGAGTATCAGTATGACAAAAATTGCCTCTGTCTCAGGAAGAAAAAGCATTTCAGAAGCCTACATTGTGTGACAAAGTTGTACATAGAGCGAAATAGCCGTATCTATGAAGATTGAACTATAACTGTCTAATGGTTGGGTTTCACCAAAACAACTTGAGCAGCAGCAAACTGAGGGGTGAAGACTTTGAATATTCCTTCCAACACCCCATCTTCTCGATGTGAATAAAAAGTCACGGTGATGGAATGACATGGAGCGAGATTCCGAAGTCACAACTTTGCCATTTGCATGATGCTTCATCCTATAATATCAGCCACACATCTCGCATAAGTGGCTTCTCGGAATGGAGAAGACTGGGCAAGCAAGTACTTTCTAGTCATTGACGCTCTAAAGAATGAGCAAAGGGAAATTACTCCTTTTTACTCACTCTTGAGATTGAGACCCAGAGAGATTAAGTATCTATTCACATTAAAAGTGTGACCAATTAAGTTGTAGAATTTAGAATTTCAACTTGGAATGTTACATCCAGCTCAGAAACCAGGGTTCTGCCCACCCTACCACACAGCTCCAGGTACCTGTCTCTGATTTTCCTGATAGACTTAATGGGAGGGTATATGTACTTTTCTCAATAACATATTTAGTAAGAATTTAATGGATCTGCTTTAAGTCCTGGATCAATGCCAAAACTCCTATCCTTTGTTTCTACCTGTGTATCTCCATTTGCCATGTTTGTCCAGTAGACTGAGTCCCTGCTTCTGAGCAGGCTTACTGATAGCCCTGTGTTTTACCTTTTCTTCAACTTACCAAGGAGCTTAAAAGGAATTTTATACATTTTAAAGTGTCATTGTTATTCTTGTGCTTAAGTATGCCCTCAGTAATGGTTGTCATTCCCTGTGTCTGGCTAAAATAGTAAGCAGAATAGCCAGTCAGTGAGCACAGCATTGCTCGGAAGAATCTAAACTTCTACAAAATGGAGAAAATGACTGGAGGGTCCTGACAGCCTTCCCCAGCATTACCACTTTTAAAAAGTACTTATGTGCATATGTGTGCCTGTGTGAGTGTATACCATGTCTATGCTCCCTAGGCCATAAGAAGGAGTCAGATCCTCTGGAGCTGGCAATACAGCAGTTGTAAACTACCTGGTGTTGGTACTGAGAGCCCAATAGTCACTGAGACATAGCTCCAGCTGCTGTCATCACCTTTGAAACTAAAACGTCAAGACCTGAGGGATAGAACTAGTCTATTTTTCAGACCTGCTAATATGACACCCTATGGTTGACACATAGATATTCCAACCTGGCTCTGAGCAAAAGCATAGAAAAAATCATGGAGTATGGTCCAGATTCAGCAACCTTAAAGAACACCAAGACACTGACAATGAGTTTTATAATTGGCTTCATCAATACTGACAATGGGCCCCATCTGTTTTCTCCAATTTATAATGTTTAAATAGTATAGGTCTTCCTATAATGTTTAATGCAGAAAATACTGGAAAAAAATTCTTCATTCTTTTTCAATAAATGACTGAAACTATTATTATGAAAACATGTCATTTAAATTTCTTGCACTGGTGGAAGTAGCTTGAGGCTCTCTGGGGACACAGTGACACTGAGGAGGGTAGCTTCACCTCTGTTTATATGGTACTCTACATAAAATTGTACTTGGAAACTGTGTATGTGCCTTCTAACAGTAATTGGCATCTCTACGCCTCTATGCAGTTATCTTTTATTATTTTTTATTCCTAAGGTTTACTTTTAATGCACTCAGCTCTGTCTGACATTAACACCTCTGCAAGGAAGCAGATGTTGAGCTGGCATCTGGTACCCACTCATAAATTCCTCTAACTTTCCATGGTGTGTAAGTCACAGGCAATGATGGGTTCCAGTGACCAATTTCTATAGCACTCCCCAAGGAGCTGAGGAGCAATGCTCCCATTTGTTCAACTCAGGTCAGTGAATTAGTGATTTGGGCATCCATCCACTGACAGCAGCTTCCAACAGAGACTGGCAGGCAGGACTAGGAGCTAAGATCTGTACCCAGCACTCCACCTAAAAAGCCAGGATGCTGAGGCTTGGTGTCTCTATAGTCTGCCTGTGAAGAAAAGGTCCCAGCGCCATCAGATGCTCTCAGTGAGTGGCAGGCAAGAAAGTGGGTAACTGAAAAAGAAGGGAGATATAAATGAGGGTACCTATTTTATGCATACTATGTATATTATACATATACATAAATACATATATACATTATACATATAATGTACATGAAATATGTATAGTATTATACATATTTAGAAATACATATATATGTATAATATTCACATATACTATACATAGTATACATACATATAACATACATAATATATAAATTAATAAATACATTATGCATAGTATTTACACAATATACATATGTATATACATAAATACATATATTATGCATATTATATGCATATACTCACTATATATAATATACATGTGTTATATATTATACACATACTATACATAGAAAACTCAGGAACAACATACATGGGTTTGGGGTATGAAGAATGTGTGGTTTTAGATGAGCTGAAATGTTGTTTCTTTTCTTCATTTTAACTTCTCCTTTTGCCTTTGCAGATGTACAATACAGATACATTCAAGGAATAATTGAAACCTAAGTGAAGGCAAGCTCAAGAGACAAGAGAACACGAGACACTGGGTATGTCCTCAGCCAAGAACAACCCTGCCTAGATAAGCTGTGCATACTTCTCTCAAGAGAGATGCTGAATTTTCTTCTCATCTGAGGAAAATAGCGTTCCTGGCAGATTGTTTTAAGAGTGGACTCTTGACATCCGTGTTCCATCAGGCGTTTCCACATGGACCCAAAGATCCCTGTGTGGGACTGTATTGAATGTGTCGGCAGATTCATGTAATGAGCAGCCACGCTTTTCGAATGGAAAAGAAAGCGTCTGGACATAGAAATATGTCTCTGATTACCCTCTTGCCACTCTGCATGAACAGATCTGTGGTGTCTCCTTCATAGCTCACTGTTTTATTAAAATGATCTAGGTCAGTTGGAGGCAAGTCAACCAGCATAGGCAATAAGCCTGCACTGCTCAGGGATGCAACAGCTAAGCCTCCCTGTGGATATCTGACTTATCTCATATAAGTGAAAGCATATTTTATATGAAATTATGATCCCAAAAGGAACTAGTTGACTTTATTTAAAAATACAGTAGAGGCCGTACTGCCATTTTTCTCGAGGTAATACAGGCACAGCAGATGTGGCACTCTCACCCTTGACGAGGGGGTCATTGAGTTCCTGATGATGCTGTTCCAGGTACTGAAGCATCTCTAAAGGGAATCACAAGGAAGAAGCAGCTACACTGGAGGAGAAGACGAGGAGAAAACATGGATCAGAATGCATAACTATGCTTGTGTTCAATCTGAGAGTCTCCAGGATCACTGCAGAATTTCAAAGCTAGAAGCCTGAAGAAAGATTAGCAATTAATTAGTGGTCGAGTTCGGAAAAGTCACTGTAGTCTCCAATGGTCTAAGTCTTCCAGAAGGAAACAAAGCATTTCCATTAGCTGCTGACAAGCATCCGCATGCAGTCTGGAAGCGGCGTTTTGTTCATGGCTGGCACTTGCAAGAGGGTAGTGATTCATATGATGAAAAGAACTAGACATTTTTTTTTTAAAGACACAACTTGGTAACTAATTTTTGTCTCTCCCTGTCAGGGTAACCGTTTGAATGTTAATTTAATTTTACAGAATATCATTTATGTAAATGTAATTAGAAAGGAAACATGATCTGGAGATGTGCAGCACCAAAGAAAATTTATTACTCCAAGGGGTATTGCTCTAATCACTCAACTGCAATATCGAGTTTCCCCAGATTTAATCTAAAAGCAATAAATTACAAAAGGCTAATGCCCTGCCCAACAACAAGCTGTCATGAACCCCACGTTTCAGGGAAGGAAACCAGAAGGAGGAAGAAGGTGGGAAAGCCTGACTCCATCTTAGCAACAGGCTATCATCGACTTCATATTTCCTGATATGGAACTTGATACAGACCTCATTGCTAGGGAAGAAAAAAAAAATCAAAAGCTGTCACTCTGTCATTCCAAAGGTGGGAGGGGGATGTTAAAATTGATTTCCACTGCTCTGTTGCTCCTCTTTCCAGAACCGTGATAGAAAGGATATGCTCTTGTTTAAAAAAAAAAAAATGTTACAAATCAAATACTGGAAACTCGGAGTTCCTCATTCAAGAACCGAGAGAGGTGAATCCAACCACCTTACAACGGCTGTGGTTCTTTGCCTCACGAAGCTAAGAAAAGGCACGGTTTGATGGATGGTAGGACCCATGATGCATTGCATCATGTGCATCTTGGGAAGCCAGTTCTCGCAGGGAACCTTGCCAACACCAAAGAGCTGAGCCTGTATAAAAGGAAACCTTCCGACTCCTCTCTTCTTCATGCTTAGTCAAAGGTTATGATAGAAAAAAAAAAAAAAAAACTCGGCTAAGGGTAAGCTCCGTGTTGTGCAAGCCACATATCTGAACTCAAACGTTATTGGGGCTATCTGGTCTTTTTTAAGGTACTCAACAACTGTCACATCGGAGAAAGAAATAAAACCATCAATCTGGCTGCCCAAAGGAAACCTTTAATGAAGTGTTTAAAAATTCCACTGCCTGGGTTCTACCACGAAGCAATTAAATTAGGAGTCAATATGGTTAGAATTCAGGCTTGGGCATGTTTTAAAAGCAACCCTTGTGTTTTTAATGTGCAGACCACAATGAAAATGGCAGCCCTAGATAAAACCGGCTGGCATGCAATGGAAAACAGTTTTGAAGAGGTAGGTGTTCTGTGGGTTACTCGGTCAAAGACGCATCCCAGTGGATGGAGACTTCTGAGATGCAACAAAAGACAACTGTGAAGTCTGGCAAGTTGGAAAGAGCAGCCTACAGCCGTTGATAGGAGAATAGCAGCGCTGGCAAGAAGAGCACTTTCTACAATTTCAGTATCGTTTTGAAACTTAAAATTCTTCTATTGTCTTTTTTTCCTTTCCTAACAAGGAGCTCAACAATATAACCTACCGCACCTCCTTTGAGCTGGGAGTAGAACATTATAAGTAGAAAAAAGAGGTCCTGAATTAAACTTTATATTTCTTTTATTAGCCTTAGCTACCTAAGGTTTATCTGTTTCTATAATTTTATCCTGGAATTTTATACATTGGTTGGCCATTTCGTTTGAAAAAGGGTATGACATGTAAGGCAAACAAGCAATGTCAGAGTACAAAGACAGGACACAGTTATCACATGATGAGTAGTTCCAGTTTACATGTGCAATTAAAGGCATACCAAAGAGGTTTCCTTGGAATGTTCTCCTCCACACCCTTCTCTGTGCGTCCCTGTCTCTCTGTCTTTCTCTCTTTTTGTCTCTGTGTGCATCTCTCTCTGTCTCTCTCTCTCTCTCTCTCTCTCTCTCTCTCTCTCTCTCTCTCTCT
>JANHMN010000007.1:66025246-66058889 GCA_030674055.1 Rhabdomys pumilio
TCTCTCTCTCTCTCTCTCTCTCTCTCTCTCTCTCTCTCTCTCTCTCTGTGTGTGTGTCTGTGTGTGTGTGTGTGTGTGTGTGTGTGTGTGTATGCTTAGCAGTATTAAAAAATGTAAAAGGTACTTTTAACCTGTGCATTTATGGAGATTAATTTTTAAGAATGTGGTTGAGTAAAATATTGACTTGCTTAAAATAAAAAATAAAAAAATAAAGCATAAAAATTCTCCAATAGGTGTACATTAATAACATTTCCATGTGCTTTTCGATAAACCACCTGTAAATCAAACAACTAAATATTCAGTGTGTTTGTTATGTCTCCCCATTGCCCCAACTCCCCACCATACACATAAACAAGTAGCTTACTATATATTCAAGCTTTGTCTTTCTCAAATACTAAAATAAGTCAGGAAAATAATTTAGTAGGATTTCTTAAAGGCCAAATATTTTTCAGTGACATTCTGAAATATTTAAATAATACAAAAGCAATATCCTTTGTCCTATATGTCGCTTCAATATCTCTACAGACTCGTATATTGAAGGTTTGCACCCTTGTGTGGTGCTCCTGGACGAGGGTAGAAACTTTAAGAGGAAGGGCATGCTAGGTGTTCTTCAGTTGCTGGGACATGCTCTTGAAGGTGATGTTACAATCCTAACCCCTGCCTCTTCCCCTTCACATCTTGGCCATGGTATGAACGATTTTGCACATGCTTCATCAATATGTATCCTTATGATGGGACCATAAGTAAGGGGCCAAACAATCATAGGCTGAAACTTAATCTGTGAGCCCTAATAAGCCCTTTCTCTTTACAAGTTGAATAGGTTAGACATGTCTTGTGTGGTCAGAAGGCTGAGCAACAGACACTGAGTCTAGGATTCATTTCAACAAAAAGTCAGCCGCAAACTCACTGCTTTACATATAAGACTGTCCAAGGAGCTTTTAAGGCACAGGAAAGGACACAAAAGACAAAACTGGGGAAAGGAAAAGCTCATTTCTGATGCCATTTCTTGAAACTGTGTCTCCTCTAATTCCATTCCTCTGTACCAACATTTGTAAAACTAACAGCAAAAAATGAGCTGAACCCTCAAATCCTATGGGTGAGAATTTTTTTTTTTTTGCCTCCTCCATTGAAACTGTAGCTCCTTGGTTCTCTTCTCGACAACCAATATCCTTCCTCAAGCCTCATATTATGAGATTTTTATTTCTTGCTGAAAGTTTTTCTCAAAAAGCAAATATCTCCAGGTTTAAAGTAAGTAATTCATTGTCAGAATCTGTCCTTTGTTATGTTAAGAAATGTAAGCAGCAGTTCCTTTTCTTTATTGTAGATATTCCTTAGCTGACTTACCTCAGGGGTCAACTAGACCATGTAGACACAAGGTATAGTGCAGCCTACATTCCTTTTTTTTTTTTTTTTTTTTTTTTGTATCAAGGTGTACTAAGTTATTTACCTAAGACCAACACAAACAAAATTAGCAACACAATTTTCTTCTAGCAGTTCTACAGTAGAGTAATAGGCTGTGTTCTCAGCAGTGACTGAGCTTGCTACGACTCACTAGGAAATTTTTATAGTTTCTATATTGTTGCCTCAGATGTCACAGTTAACAACATAACATCCTCAATATCAACCATCGATGCCCAACAGCGTTATCAACAAATGGAAGACTAGCTAATTCACTGGCAAACAGTTTAGAGACAAGCCAGACTTTAACAGATTTTCATACAAATGTTGATCAAATGTCTCCCACTCTTCTATAAACTCCCACTGAAATCCCCAATGTCAGTTCAGGAAGAAGAGTTAATGAAAGAGTGGTCAGATGATGAAATAGGAAACCAAAAGAGAAAACCCACAGAAATGAGCTGGAATCCTGCTGAGATGACAAAGCAGTGGTAGAAAATGCCAAGGAAATGTCAGAAGGAAAGACCAAAGCATAAATAGATTGGTGGCCTTAAGTCCCCTTTGTAACAGCAAAGGGTAAGGATGGATACACTCACTCACACACATTCTTGTAAATACACAGAGAGACTTGGTGGGTTTTCTAAGTCTACACAGCTCGTAAACACTAGGCTTGGGATTTAAAACTGAATACGTCCATCTGACTCAAAATTAAATAGCAATTGAAGAGCCTGAATGGAGGGACAAAGCACGCAGCTGATTGGCTCCTTGGATGAAAGAGACCAAACAATGGCATATATTAAGTGCAATCATCATAGACTGTATATCTATATAAAATTCCTGAAGAAAAATATTTTAAAATTTGACTATGAAATAAAAATATAACTGAAAAGACCAGCATGTGGAGTTGCGGAGAGCAGTGTTCTGTGAAAAAAAAAATTAGCATCAAATACAAGAACCTGGGGTGGGAGAGGAAAGAAAGACAGGGCAAGAGAGAAAGGCAGCCAGACCTGAGAAAACTGCTTTTCTCAACATCACTACTTACACCGAAGCTCTCAAGACTGGGAAGGATCACATCCACCCTCGAGTGCTCAGCACCCCTTCAAACTCCATAAAGGCCCTTAATGCCTTTTCATTTCAGCCATTCCTGGGTAGGTGCCAGCATTTGACCAATATTGATACATTCCATTTACGTTAGTGTTTAGCTCATGCTTCTCTGTTTGCTCAATACATTTGCTAAGGTCAGTAGGTTAGAGGGGAAACAAATGGCAGGACGTGTGAGGATTTAGTCTGGCCCTCTTGTTTCAGGCATGCAGCCATTGATGGCGTGCCCACTACCACGCAGTACTGGATACAAGAGCTCTTACCAAAACTCAGTGACAAGCTCAACATGGTCTTGGCTACTGGAAGCATCTCAAGATCTGTGCTTTATTTAGGGCCAGGCATGACAATTTTAAAGACACAAAAATATATTTCTCTTATAAATTGTATTGGCTTTTACTTGAAGACTTATTGGTGAGTTTGGATGGGGCTCCTGAACCACAGAATGTGTATTTAAGCTTTTGTTTGTTTGTTTTCTCTGTCCTCTATCAAGGAGACATATTTCAATATCATATTAGATTTATTCCTAAATTTCAAAATCCAAGGAGGAAAAAAATTAAACAAGTGTTTCAATTCAGAGTTAATATGGGCAATATTCTCAGCTCAGACCTATTAGCACATTTGTGAAAAGCTACCAGTTTTCTGAATGCTCTGTCTGGATATCTTGAGCATGCTGTATCCAGTTTCAAGAAGTCTAGACCTAATAAAAGCAAAATAATTCTGAAGCACAGCTGTAATTGTCAGAGTCTGAGGCAGCTTTGCTAAAGTATGAAGACACTCAAAAGCTGCAGAGGAGATCCAAGGCTAGAGGACAGTCACAGAAACATGGGCTAAGCTACTGAATTCATTATCCTGGAGCTTCCAATACCATCATAATTTATTATAATTTGTTAATCTTCCACAAAGGCTTATAATTATAAGCCAGACACTAATGAGAAGCCAAAATATAATTCCTTAAGAATCTCATTTTTAACTGATATTTGTAATTATTTTCTGCTTGTAAAGCTCAAGTTAATTATAAAACATACTCAGTGCTTAAGTTTAATCTTACAGAGTCATTGAAAGACTAGAAAAATAAATCATCAAAGAATCCAGGTAAACTCAAAGAGCTAGTTTTATTAACATCAGAATGTAGGACAAATAATATATATTTTTGGAATAAATGACAGGAATTCTCTTCATGAATAGCATTTGGACCACAGCCTCAGATAAAAGTGTGTGGGAGATGGATAGCTATTCTTTCCTTTGCTCTAGGAGGCAGCTCTCTGTCAGGATTGCAGCATTTCTAAATGTTGACGAGCATGTTCACTCTAACACGAGCTTTTTGCCTGGCTCATTATGTAAATTATATTCATGTAATGGATCACTTGGGTATTCAGGTGCAAGCCCATGGTGTCTAATACAAGTCCTCCCTGTCAGGAGCGACAGCAATGTACATTTTCAGTAAAGATAACTGATCAGGGGGAAGAAAAAAAATAACTGCTATTTTCAGTCAGAACCATGGAAAGTGCCCTTAGTCCTGAAAAGATACGATGCCAGTCTAGGGCTGTAAAATACCTCTCTGACCTTATTACCCAGGCTCCTGCGTTAAATATAGTGGCTATAATAGAATCTGGATGCCCTAGTTTCTGACAGGTTGAACGTTGCTTAGTGAACCAGGAGTGAAAATGGCTGCCTGGATTCAAAGAAGAGATTACAGATTACTGACATTTCCTGGGTATTATGACCAGAAAATGCTGGTTTGGTGGTTTACAAAATAAAAGAGAGACATCTCCTATTACTGGACAACACCAATTATTGGAGGGGCTTGTGTATATTTTATATTGCTGTGTTAGAAATTGCCTTCAAACTATTTATTTATTAGTGGGTCAGGAATATGATAGCTCACCTGGGCCTTCTGTTTTAGGGTCTCTTGAGCCATAAACTCTGTCTTACAAGTAGGATCCAGTTAATGCTGGCTGTTGGGCTGAACAACCAGGTTTCTTGTGGGAAATTGGTCACATGATGCCATCATATTAATAAGGTCAACTTCTTCACTCACACCTGCAAGGAAAGAGAGGGTGTGCTCAGAAGCAGAAGCTTGTCCTCAGAAGTAATACTCCATTGTTTTTTCTTTAGAATTAGGTCACCAGGCTGAGAAGATTGTGGCTGTTGGGAGATAGAGATATTTAGGACACACTTTAGAAGATTTCCTACCAAGGAAACTGTCATAGTACCTCAGGGGCCCCAAACCTCCTAGCCTTACCATGAGATGCTTATCACATTACTTAGTGAAACCCACAGGTCAACAGATGAAATGGTGACACCTTGGGTGTCTATGTTCATGGCTAGCAGGATATTTAATGGCCTTAATCACAGAAAGTGTGTTGGCACAGAGGGAAGAAACTGTCCTTCAATTTCAAATGAAATCAGAGAACTCTTCTTTCCAGAAAAGATTTTGGGTTTTTTTTTGAGGTTATTGTTGTTGTTGTTTTATTAGATACAAGGTTTCACTGTATAGCCCTGGCTATCCTGGAACTCACATTGTAAACCAGACTGACCTCAAACTCACAGAGACCTGCCTGCTTCTGCTTACTAAGTCTGGGAAGAAAGACATGCACCACTACAGTCAGGCTGAAAACATTTTAATGTTGGGTTTTTTCATGACTACAATATCTGGAAAACTTCTTCTAGAAGTCTGAAGGAGAAAGCTAACTTGGAATTCAGGAGGCTGAAAGTAGCTGGAAAGCAAAAGGGGCTAAAAGAAAGAGGGGCAGGAAGAGCAGGAGATGAGGAGAAAGGAAGCAGGTCCTGCACCACAGACCAAGGAGGACTGATGAGTTGAATGATTCTTGGAGCTCTTTACAATTAGCCACGGCTTCTCTGATAATGATCTAATGAGGCTGATGGCGTCCTTCCTTCGGGGGAGAGTTTGAGGCTGCAAGTGTTCAGGAGTGTTTGAGAAATCATATACAAATCACTGGAACAAAGATGGAACCCATGGAATGCCAGGTAGGGGGTTGGGAGATGCATGTCTTCAAAACAGCTCTAAAAGGTTTACTCCTAAGCTAATACAACTTGTTGGAACAAAGCCAGTCCAACATATTTCTCCTTCATAAAATGTGCTTACAGAGTTGCCTTAAAAAAAAGATTAAAACTGTGGGTGCGTGTGTATTGAAATACCTTCAAGATGTCTGAATCCAGGGGTTCCAATGCCCCAGAATACTGCCCCAGAAGCAGAGAACTGATGAGTTAGACGCTCCTGAAGCCCGCTGTCCCCAAGTTCCAGCCTGCACCCAGATAACATTGCTGGTACCTGTTCTGAGAACTTTGTCTGCAAGAACTGGATATGCATCAATGCACACACTGGCTACAGAGTACTCATTTTAACACTGACACAGATCTTGTTAGCATAGCTTTGTTTTTATTGTCATTGTTATAGTCATGTCACATGGCCTGAATTTAATAGAGAGATACAAGGCCTCAGTACAGAAACATAATGTGCTAATGTATGTTTCAGAGCTCAGATAGGCAACAGCACACAAGTCACACCTGAGCTTGGAGTCTTGTGCACACTAAGGCATAAGTCATTTATTCATTTGCTTATTTTTCCTTTGATTCACTACAGCTTGAGTAGTTTCTTCAACTGAATTTCACAAGTAGCAACAGCTGAGGAAAGGGACCTGTGTGAGCAGTTTGCTTAGGAATCTAATCCCAGGGCCCAGAGTAAAGCAGAGGGTAAGAGAAAACATGAAGGACATCACTGTACGTGAGCAGGGCCTCTGTCCTGAAACCATGAGATGGTTATAGATTGTTATAAATATCATGATCCTGCAAACCTGTCATTAAAATAGTGAGTTTACCCATAAAACACTGCGCAAGCTCACATGACTATTGGCTTCCTAGGGAGCCATCTTTTTTTGAGTTGGAGGCACAATGAAAATTCAGCCTTTCCAGATTCATTGTCCTCTTTTCCTTAATGTTTTAAAGTAAATAAGTTGGCTTCATTCTTTAAGCAAGGGGGAAGCAAATTGTATACAGAGACAAAGAAAAAAAACTTGGAGAAGCAAATATTATAACTTGTCTCAAATGTCATAAGACACTAAACAATGCAAAGAGCATAGCACGGGCATTTGACAAGCTTATTTATCAGTTTATCTCCACGGTGCAGTTTGACAGCACCTGGAAGGCAGCATTAGAACCTTCACCCAAGCTCTAGAATGTCTTATATGGCTCAGGACTTCATTCCTCTGATTCCAGTCAACTTACACCATTCCAGGTATAAATATTTGGAGTATACACACACACATGCATACATACACATACATGCACATGCACTCGCGCGCACGCGCACACACACACCATACCTGAAAAAAAGGAGAAGTAGTTCTTAAGGACCTAAGTATGTAAAGAGTCAGCCCAATGTCAGGAAGGACTCACTTAAACATCACTAGAAAAAGGCAGATAACTTAGCATGAGATCAATATTGAGATTATTAGACAGGAAGAATAAAAAACTTCAGCAATCTCCTGAATTATATGTATTCTATACTAATATACTAATATTAATCCCATCAGTATTACTGCAGACATCTCCCCAGTTCCCAGTCCCTGGACACAGGTGCACACACATACGTATGCATAAATGCACACCCGAGTTTACATGTGCACACAGATATACACTTATTCATATATTCATGCACATGGACATACACACATACACAATCCCACACAAACACACATATGTATACATCCCTATTATCATGTTGGTCCAATCTCACCATCTCTCCTGCATCTTTCTTCTGCAGCCCTGGAGCCTCACTTAGGGGTCAGGTCTAACTTCTCAGTGATGCAAGGATAGCAGAAGATGATGTCATTGTCTATGATGCTGACTTTCCCCCCTCATTGTCTTCCACAAAATCACTTGTAGACTACTGGAAATACTTAACGTTTGCAAACTTGATTTTTAATGCACTCTAAAGTACTTATAAATCTCCATCTTCCATACATAAAGAATGACACTCACCATGTATAACACTCATATTTGTAATGGGAAATAAATAAGATGATATCCAGAAAGGTTGAGCAGTGTCTGGACAGAGGAGCTCCAACAAATGGTAGCTGTCGCCACAGTAGCGTTCATTCCTTTCACTATTCAGTTTTTGAATTTCAATTCCCCATATCCTTCTAGATAGTTCACCCTCTCACAACAGCATCCTTATTAAAGGAGAATGGATTCTAATAAATGATTGTCCATTTTTATGTTTTTACTTTGTAGACAAAGGAAGGGTCAGAGGCAAGTGTGTTTAGACATTTAGGGTTAATTTTAAAAGAACTTAGTAACTAACAGTTACATAAAAAGACCTCACATTCCTAAAAATATTCTTGATTGTGTCACACGTAACATAACTCACAGCTAACAGTTAAGATACTTCAGAGAGTTGAAACCACTGGGAGGAGGAATAAGTACAGTGATTCTAAGTGCAACCTCTTTTAGGGAAGGCCAACACAGATTTTTCTTGCACCTCCTTTTACAACACGAAACCCGAGTGTGTGACTCCTATTATACCTCTAGGGAAGACATTATGGAAATCTAAACTATATCCAGAGTGTATTTTCGTCTTAATATTTAGAACTAGATGAATAGCAAGGATAAAGATATGAACCTACTCAAATTGAATTGGTTCAGCTTTAACTGATCTAATGCAGTTTTCCAAAGAATAATTGATATTAAATGATCATAATTGCTAGTTTATGGCACAAAAGTGGCTTCTGACCCTTTATTGCTAAGCAGCCTAGCATCATCAGTTAAACCATCATTGTGTAGTAACCTTGTATCATCGGAACCTCAGAACCTGTGACCTCACCTCTTCCACGAGAACAGAGGACTGTGGGAAGTGGAAGGGGGTGTCATATTGCCTAACACCAACATTTCTGATATGTGCATTCAGAGACTTGCATGTGCTAATCACACTGCTGAGTGATTGTTAAAAACAATAAAAGATCTTTGGGAAATTACAGTAATGACGCAGGAGCAAACACTCCTTTTTTTTTCTGTCCTCGTTTCTTTTAGCTATGGTTCAAGATCCCTGGATGGTGATCTGGAGATATTACTTCACAGCTGAACTGTGAAATGCCCATACTTGGAAATCCCTGGGAAATAGTCTATAGGAAAGAAAAACTTTGAGTTTGGGCTTGCACTTGGAATGGTATATTCATGTTTCACCAAGCCCATTTTAAAAGAATTTATGTGAGGACAGTTGCCTATTACCTACAGGACTTGCAAAGGCTAACCGCTTGTTTCTCACCTGGGGCTCCTAAGTGCATACTACAGAAAATGTGATGGGGAATAAATCTTGTTAGATGGAAGGCCCAGGCAGAAAAGCAAGAACATTTACCTTTGTCCACTTTAAAACTGTATTTCAAGACAAAAACTCATTTTCTAAATTGTTCATTGAATATCTGTTAGTAGCTGTAGCAAAAGGGGTGGAGGGTCTAATAATGAGAGGAAGGAAAGGGGCTTAGCCAAGATCACATAGCAAAGCACACTCTGAAATGTTCCTCTCCTAAAGACCTTGGTCCTGCTACAAACAAGCAGACAGACAGACAAACAAAACTTCCAGGGGTGACACCTGGTGTGATCTTCTTTATAATTTAGAGTCATGGGGATGAAGATAACTTTTGGTGGCATCATCCTTAATTTTCAGAGAATTAATTAGGTATATACCTTCAGTGATATTCATGTAGCTAGAAATAGATACCGCAGCAGCTTGTGGAAAGATGTTAGAGTTACTTTCACATGTGCAGCAAAGGAAAAATTGAGTATAAGGCATAGTTACTCTCATCTCGCTGTTGTTTGTTTGAGGGCCCACAGAAATCACATTTCTCCTTTCAGAATGACCTATGCTAATACTGAGGCTGATGCAAACAATTAAGCATAATTAATATATAACTAATGATACATATAATACCTAAAACTGACATCATCCTGGAGCTGTCAGATCTACGCAGTAGTTGGAATTTTATCATTTATATACAGTCTTTGAATTTATTAGATGAATACAGTTCCCATATTATTTAGTGGTGAAACAGAGGAAAACACTGACTTTTCAATCAGTGAATGAAAGTCAAGGTAAATAAGCAAAGAAACTTGGCTTGACTATTTTAATTACTTAATATGCAGAATTATAAATTATGTCCTTTGAATTTTATTGGCAATGTCAAGCATGTTTGTGCTTTGACTGTCTTTGGATTAAATTCCATGTGGCATGGCCAGGAAGGGTGCCTACTTGTGTTCCTTGGAAATTGAACACTAAAAGACACCAACATTTCTGGGTTTGTTTGTTTGTTGGTTTGTTGGTTGGTTTTTGGCAGATGTTTCTAAGATGAACATGGGAAGATAAAATATGTGATTTATGAAAAGTCTCCTGACACAGCATTTCTGTATTCAAACCATTAAGTCTGTACCTGTAAGGTTCTTATTTTATTTTATTTTTTTAGGTTTATTTTGTTTTGCCTTCATGTATATATGTGTACCATATTTATGCATGGTGCTCAAGAGATCAAAAAGTTATGGATAGTTGGGAACAACCACTTGGGTGCTGGGAACCCAATCCTGGTTTCCTTAAAAACAACAAGTATTCTTATTCATGAGCTATGTCTCCAGTTTTTGACTGTAAATTCTTGAGGGACAGTTAACTTTTTGTTTTCACTGTTCATTTTCTTCTTTGTTTCACCATTCATGTATAATGATTTAATACTTCATTGGGGTATAGTGCACTAGCCCAATACATATAAACAATGTGTAATGATAAAATCAGGGTAACTCATATTTTCATAAGCTTAAATATTTAGTCCTTTATAAAATGAATAATAAAATTTTATGAGCTGTTGACACCCTACCGTGCTATAGAACATTAGAATTTATTCCTTTCATACAATTTCATTTAGATAATTTTTTGAGAGTATGTTTGACTAAAAAGTATAACGTTTAAGTCTGAAATTGTAATAAACACAAAAGTCACCATTACAACTAAATGGTAAGGACATTTACTTATTTTTCTATGCAATCTTGTCATGCATGCATGCATGTTTACATATGTGTTTGTGTGTGCTCTCCTGTATATGAAGATAAGAGGTAGATGTTGGATGGTTTCTTCTATTGCTTTCCACATTGCTTTAGAGATAAGATCCCTTGCTTAATATTGGCCTCACTGTCTTGGCAGCAAGCACCCTGTATTCATTGTATGCCCTCTGTGCCGTGGTTACAGATGTACATATCTAGCTTTTGTTTGGGAGCTGGGGATCTGAACTCAGTTCTTCATCCTTTGCAAGCACTTTACCCATTGACACACCTTCATTCCTGAAATTGGCATTTATGCCAATGAACCATGTGAACACTTCCCCTCATGTACAAGTCTTCAGTGAGGAGAGTGAGGGTACCAGTGTTACACAAACTGTAATACACAGACTGTCTCACAATGAGTGAGTGTTGTTTAACTGGATTTTTAACCATTGAGTTCAACAGCCGTATTCACAGTGCACAGCACATTCTAAATTCCCCAGTAATTTTAATGTAGGCTGACATACATCTGGCTGCAGAGGAGCATGAGTAAAATTTTAAATTCTTTGTTTCTAAAGATAAGAGATTTAGAGAGGGCATGAGGTGTTGTGGGAGTTTAGTTTGAAAGCCTCTGCTTTGCAGTGAACAGTAAAGTGGTACCGGCATAGAGACTATGTGGGTTGCCCAGAAAACAGCACTGATGTAACAGAACACATTCTAAGCAAATCCATGCAGATTGTTGGAACTCTACATTGCCTCTAGAGGTGGATGTGATTTATTTGGGCTCACTTCCTAACTTCTTCTGAAAAGTTTTGCCATGAATATTTATAGCAAGGCTCCACTGACTGAATCTCCACTCCATTGATATTACACATCTCTGTAGTACACCCTAGAGACATTAGAAGAGAAATTTCTTGACCTTTTGGAAATCGAAAGTTACATAGGGGCTACGTATGGCTCAGTGAGGTTACCTGTAGGTTGCTAAGGCGTAATAACCTTCAAGTTATCTCAGAGAAACAATTAGCATGCAGTAGATTTGGTACCAGGTTTGCTGCGGTTCTGAACTTTTGTGAAAGCGTGGCACTCCATCTTGAACTTGAATAATTTGTAAGTCTTACCGAGGTGCTAGAGAGGACCACACACTCCTGCTCCAGATGCAAGCTCATTTACAGTGGTGCTTGTCGAATGAGTTGTGGGTGTGAAGGTGCTAGACTTGAGTGATGGAAGTGTTCCGCTGATTAAAAAAAAAAAGTGCTCTCTACACAATCTCTCTAAGCCATCGAATATGCTGCTGACAGACAGCAAGACCTCAAGCCCTCAGGACAACGGCTGAGGCTTTCCTTCTCCCAGTCACACACAGCTGCTTGTTAGAAAACGGACACTAAGAAACGGGTTCCATAAACAACTGTAGCATACAAATGAGGGACAGAAGCAGCAGGCAAATGGGGGGAACCAGCCCAGGTAAGCAGTCTTAGAAGCCGGTTCCAAGGACATAATGAATGAGGTAGCAGGAAAGAGGTTTGGATGTCAGTTATATTCAAATGAGCTACATCTATAACCACGCCCAGGCAGTTTTATGCTTTTCTTCTTACAGTGAGCTCTCCCACATCACTGCCATTGTGAGGTCCACTGCAACTGCAACTGGCCCAGCTGTTGGGATGAAAAGCTAATGAGCCAGCTATGCTATGCACACTGGTATTTTAGGTGCAGTCTGTAAAGAAAGCCTTTGTGTATTTTGCTTGGCTGACATGCTTTTTAATTCAAGTTCTGCTTTATTAAACACACACACACACACACACACACACACACACCCATATGCCTACTTTCTAGGGAAAATTGTTTTGCTGGAGAAATATACATAAAAGCAACTTTTATAGATATTACAAGAATTCAACTCTTTACTATAAAACGACTGACTGAACATTAAGAAAAAGGAACTAAAGATTAAACATATCCGAGTTATTTGACCTTAGCTAATAGGCCAAAGTGATTTTGCAAGTCATCAAAATTTTCTCTTTCCATGTTACTAACTTCCTTCAAGTGGCAATTATTTAATTTGTTTTTGTTCCTGACAAAATTTAGAAGGTAATTCTTGGGTTAAACTACCATCTAAGCCTCAGATACTAACTACTTCAGGGCAAGGTGCTGGCTCTTTAAAGCTCAGGTTTCTTTAAAAAGCATTTTTGAGCAACCATAAAAACAAATGAATTAATGAACTAATTAAAATCTCTCAAGAACTCTCCATAACCTGGGATTTTCTTTCCAACATATGTCTTCTTTATCAAAATTGTCTTAATTTTTAATTACCATGCAAATCAAAATGTTTCTTTTTGAAATTTTCCTACAAACTTAATTTTGATCATCTCTTTCAACCCCTTCCCCTCCCTCTTCTTTCTGCCTGGTCTGCACAACCCCTCCACATATGTATCATGTTTCCAATCATCCTACCCATGTACTTCCCTAAAAGCCTCTTTTTTCACCATCTCATAGACCCGTTCATAGTTCCTTGGTCCTTACCACAGTCACTCCTGCGCACTCACACATAAAAATTAAAATGTTGGGTCTCACATGACAGAGAACCTCTATCAATCATTTTCCTAAGCCTGGGTTATCTTGATGAATGTAATACTTCATATTTCCATTTATGTCCCTTCAAATTTCGTGGTCATCATCCATTTGTGATCTATTGATAGATATGTAGGCTGATTCCATTTCCTTGCCATTATGAAGAAAGATACCATAAATGTATAAGTGGATGTATCTCTGTGTAAGATATACGTTCTCAGTTATAGCTGGGCCATGCAATAGTTTTGTTTGCTTTTACAGAAACTTCCATGTGGACGTCCACAGTGGCTACCCTAGTGTGCATCCTTACCATCCGTGAATAAACACTTCCTTTTCATCATATCTTCACAAGCACTTTATTGCCATTTGTTTCCTTGGCCCTATTCATCCTGACTCAGGAGAGATGGAATCCCAAAGTAGTTTTAATCAGAATTTCTCTGATGAATGAAGATGGTGAACAGAAAATCTTATTTGCTATTTATACTGCTCCTTTAAAACACTGTTCAGTTCACTGGTCCATTTATTAATTATTGTTAGTAGTTGTTGTAGTGTTTTGTTTTATTGTTCTTTTGGGTGGTGGGGTTATGTTTGGAGTTCTTTATATATTCTAGATAGTAGTCCATATTTGATGTATGTCTAGCAAATATCTTCTCCCATTTTGCAGGGTATACCTTATGATACTGGTTTCTTTTGCTATGTATGCAAAGGCTTTTAATTTTCTGTGGTCCATTTTGCTGGCTTGGGTGCATTTGGTGTGCTTCGATCTTTTATATCCTATATCCTTCTGGCTGGTTCAGTATTTTCAAATTTAAATTCAGGTCTTTGATCTGCCTGAATTGATTTTTGATCAGGTGAACGATATGGATCTAATTCTATTCTTTTATAGATAGATAAGTTTTGTCAGTGCCATTTGACAGCCATGTGTCAAAGCTCTGTGGTTATTTCTGGGTCATCTATTGTGTCCCATTGATCTACATGTCTATTGTTGAGCTAGTACCATGCTTCCTTTGTCACTATGGCTCTGCAGTATTATTTGAGATCAGCTATATTAATACCTCTGGCAGAATTGCTTTGGATATCCATAGTCTTTTGTGTTTCCATATAAGCTTTAGGATTCTTTTTCTGGTTCTATAAACAATGTTCTTGAAATTATAGTGGGGGTTTTATTGAATCTATAGATAACTTGTAGTAGTATAGCCATTTCCAATATTAATTCTGCAGTCAGAAACATGGCATGTGCAGGGCAGGGAGGGGGAATTTAATTTATTTGGTGCTCTTCTTTCTCTTTTTCCAGTGCATGAAAGTTTTATTTATAGAGGTCTTTCATCTCCTTGCCTGTTTGTTCTTAAGATATTTTACTTGTTTATTTTAATCTAATGTGAATAGAATACTTTCTCTAATTTTTTTATCAACAAGTTTATTACTTATATATCAGACATTTTAATTAGATCTAAAAGCCTTCTGGCATAGTCTATGGGGTCTTTAAAATTTGAAACTACGCTATTTATGAATAACAATATTTTAATTCTTCCTCTTCAATTTTTATTCCATTTATATCTTTCACCTGTCTTAATGCTCTAACACTTAAAAACTTTATAGAACAAGAGTTATAAAAGTAAACATGCTTATCTCATTTCAAAGTTTAGACAAAATGGTCTCAGATGTTCCTAATTTTCTATAATGTTGGCTATAGGTTTGTCATATGTAGACTTTATTATGTTAAATGTGTTCACTGAACTATTTCTAGCACTTTGGGAACTTTACAATGAAAGAAGTTGAACTTTGTGAAATGACTTGTCTGCATTTATTGAGCTGTTCATGTTATTTCTACACTGAGGTTTACTAATATAGTATATTACATTTATTCCTTTGCATATGTTGAGCCAATCTTGCATCCATGAGATAAAACCAATTTGGTTGTAATATATGATCTTAAATACTTGGTTGCAATTTTTTTGCTTCTCTATTTATCAGGGAAATATGTCTGCAGTTTTTGGTTTTGGTGGGATCCTTATACAGCTTTTGTATTGATGGACCTGCCTGTCTCAATCTTAATATCAGTAGCCATGTTGTTACAAAACAAAATAAGTTTGTTTCTGTTTTCCACAAAACCTAATTTTCTGTGTCTCCAATCTCTCCTATGTAAATGGTATTTTCTCCATTTCCACTTTAGGGAGGTAGTCCTGTCTGACAGAAAATAAATCTTGCTTAATTTGACAAAAAAAAAAAGTATCAATGGTCTTTAACAGTATCAGGGCAAAACTGACTTTGTAGTGTTCATTTAGTAGAGTAGTACTGGCTTTGTGGAATGATTTTCAGAGCATGAGGACTATTTTTGTTTGTCAACTTGAATTAACTAAAAATTTTTATTGAAGGGCGAGCACATCAATGAAGAACATTTTATTTAATTTGAAGTAGGAAGATCCACTTCTGATCTGGATCTTGAAGTGGGAAGACACGGGCCATTAATCTGGGATCTTGAGGCAGAAAGACACACCTTTAATCTGGACCACATCTTCTGTCCTATATAAAAGAAATGGAAGAAGAAAGCTTTTTCTCTTTTCCGGTTTGCTCTTGTCTGCACTAACATGTTGATTTGCCCTGGAATTGGAATTACAGGTGAGTGCTGGGAACAAAACTAAGGTCATCTGCAAGAGCAGTAAGTGATCTTAACCACTAAAATCTCTCCAGTTTCTTAGAGTGGGTACTTACAGGCATAATCTTCTTTTAAAGATTACCTTGATTATATGCCAAAGTCTCTGCTATGCTATAGAAATGCTATGTGTTTTTATTTTAATTTTATTCTAGATCTCTAAGAACCTCTTCCTAATTTTTCAATGACCCACTGTGGTGGTTCAAATATGCATGGCCCAGGAAGCAGCACTATTAGGAGGTGTGTCCTTGTTAGAAAAAAATGTGTCATTGTGGGCATGAATTTTAAGTCCCTTTTCCGACCTGCATGGAAGTTAGTCTGCTCCTGGCTTTCTTTGGATGAAGATGTAGAACTCAGCTCCTCTAGCACCATGCCTGCCTGGACTTTGAATTTGCTTTGTCCTAGACTGGCCTTGAACTCAGAGATCTGCTTGTCTCAGTCTCCCAGGGTTAAAGTTGTGTACTACCTTTCCTGGGCCTAAGCTTTTTATGACCACTATGCCTCAAAATCTCCATCTCAAGATATGGGTCAGAAGCTTGTGTTTTCCAGCCTCAAGATCTGGATAACAGGTGTGCCATCTGTTTCTGGATTGTTTTTCATTCTAGACATAGTCACACTGACGACCAGAACTAGCCATCATATCCACTATTCATTCAAATTTGTACTATTCAATCTCCAAGTAGTTGTTTATTTCTGAAGTTAGTCTTGTTATCTATATCAGATTTTATTGCATTGTAGTCTGATAGGATACAGGGAAATCTTTCATTTTTTAATGCTTTGTGGTTTATAATGTAATCATTTTTAAAAAAGAATGTGTATTTCCTGTGTTAGATGGAATGTTACGTAGATACTATTAAATCTAGTTGATCCGCAGTATAACCTATCTATGAATTTCCTTCCCTGATTTTTAGGCTGAAAGGCTTATTTTGATGTGAGAGTTGGGTTCTGGAGACTTCGACAAAGATTGTCTCAGGTTCTGTGTGACCTTACATGTCTTTTAGTTATGAATTCAGAGCCCCAGAGTTCTGGGTATAAATATTTACAATATTACAATAAATACCCTCTTGATGTACTGTTCTATTTATTAATATAGGCTGGTCCTCTTAATTTTCCCTCATTAGTTATGTTTGGAGTCCCATATCAGTTATTTGGACTACTAGTCTAGCTTGTTTGGCACTTCCATTTTCTTCATAGTTTAATTCCCAACCTTTGACTCTTGGCATTTGAGTGTCTTTCGTAGTCAAGTGAGTTTCATGATGACAAAGGATAGTGGTCTTCTTAAATCTAGTCAGACTGTATCTCTAATCAGTAAGTTAAAGTCATTTGCATTTCAGATAATTATTGAGAAGGGTTTTCCATCACTGATGACTTTGGTAGTTGTTCTTCTGGTTGGTTGGTTCACTGGTGCTCTCTGACTTCTCTCCTAGGCGCATTGGTTGTTTGCTTGATTTGTCCTTCCTGGGCATGATTCATTCTTTTTCCAATTGTCATCATTTTCCAATTATTTCCTCTCAAGAAATGAACACTTCCTTGTGTTTTTCAGTGAGAAACTTTTCTTTCTTTGTATATAATCTGTGTTGCTATCTTAGTTTTCATAAATTGCTTGAACTTGTGCTTGTCCAAAAAAAAAAAAAAAAAAAAAAAAGAAAGAAAAAGAAAAAAATCCTATTTCTCCATCAATTTTAATAGATAACTAGGCATAGTAATCTTGGCTGACAGTTACTTACTTTTGTGCTTGAAATATATCCTTCCATGTTTTCCTGATGTTTAGTGTTGTTGACAACAGATCTAATGTTATTCTGATGTTTTACCCCTGTATATTATTTTGCAGTAAAGTATTTCCATAAAGCTTTTAGTATGATTTCTTTGCTTTATTTGCTGACATCTTAGCATGATGTGCTGCAGAGAGATTCTTCTCAAATCATGCCTATTTGGAGTTTTAAATACTTTTTGTGTTTGCACATATGTTTCTTTCTCTAAGCTTTGGGAATTCTCAATTCTCATTTCACTGAATATATTGTTAAACTATTCAACTTTACCATAGCTCCATTCTCAACCCCATACATTTTTTAATGTAATACCTTGAATGTATTCCATACTTCTGGAAAATTTCAGTCATGTTTGTTATTTTTTTTTCTTCTGTATCATTGTCTCAAACCTGTCCTCCACCCATGAAATTCATTCATTTATTTAGGCTTATCTGTTCATGATGTATTCTCTGTGGTTTTAGTTTGTTTTGTTTTAAATGATTTATCTTTTTATTTCCCAAATTTCTTTTTCTTTCCCCTTTTAGCATCTCACTTTCCTTGCTAAATTTTATAAAAACACAAATTAAATAGAAGATACTATATTCTCAGTCACCACTTCTTGGTTTGGAGAAGGCCTGCCCTTGTATTTACCTTAGTTTTGTTCATTCAGATGCTGCACCAAGTTCTGGGGTCTGTCTTCAGCAGGAGGTTTCATTGCCTTCTGTGTTCTGCCATGTTCTGTCAGGATCCCCTTTATGCTTAAGCAGTGGGAGTAGAGGGATGATGAGTATTCTAGATTTCTCAACTTTGGGATAACTTATCCTTCCTCTGGAGCTGAGTCCACAAGTTGCAAAGAAGCCATCTTGTGCTGTTGGTCTCAGGTAAACTGACGTCAGCCTCTACCAGCACTTTTCTTGTTTCCACATCCTAATTACTCTTCTCCAAATAACTTTTACTAAGTTGATTACAGTCTATCAGGAAGATAGTTGCTGTATAGAGTTGGGTAATGTAAAGGTGTGAAATAAATAGTGATTTATTAATAACTGTTACTCAAGAAAAGTCATAGGCACCAGTGACTTACCCTGAAACTTGGATGAAATAAAGCAACACAAAAGTAGATGATATAAAGATTATAAATGTTGATTATTCTTGAATAAAATTGAACATAAAGTAAAATGTGTTCATATTTGATTTTGCTATCTATAACAATGTAATCCATAGAACATTTGGATGGAAAAAAACAGTGGTAGCAATTTTTTCCACAGAATAAAAATGGCAAGCTAAAACATTATTTACAAGGGTGCTATTTATTGATATTGCTTAAGTACTAAATACCCCTGTGAATTTATATCTGAACTAAGTTGTTACTCATATACCCATTTTGTGGAGGAGAACAGTATTCCTATGGTTCTCAAAATGACACCGTCTACATCTAGAAAAAATAGACATTCTGGAAGTGCTACTTCACTACTCAGTGAAGGCAGGAGTATGAGCTCTGGTGTGATTACACGTCCCAGGTTCTGTTCTCCGTTCTATTACTGGTTAGCATTCTACTGGGGGAGAAGAGAAGAAATATAACATTCACCATAGGGGTACTGTAAGTTTGACCCTACATCCAGATGGTAACAAAGGTTAAGAATTACATAGCCTCTAGAATGAAGGAATGGCCATTTGTGTTGGAGGCAAAATGACCATCTTTCTGTCAGGAAATCTTTTTTTCCTTTTTCCTTTATGAAATGAGCATGTATTAACTGTACAGAGTGACAGGCATTGTTGTGACATTTCTACACCTGCATAGAACCCACTTTGATCTAATTCATCCTGTTTATGGTTCCCCCTCTTTGTTTTTTTTTATTTCTATGTTTTAATAATAGATCTTTCACACTCATGTTCTCTTTCATCCCTCAATTCCACACACAAAAACCAACATTGGAAACTTGCCTTCAGGAATCTGGCTTAATGTGCTTCGCTTAGTTTTCTCTTTCATTCATGTTTCTGCAAATGACACAATTATATTTCTCTTTATGGCTAAATAAAACTCCAGCATGTATGCAGGGGCACTGTACAAGTCCCTATACATGTTCTTCACCCAGGGACCTATTGATGGGCACCTAGGCTGCCTGTTCTACAGTTTGGCTATACTGAGTGATATTGCGGTGAATGCAGATTTGCAGGTGAGCTAACTTCAATTCTATTGAAGACATGTCCAGAGCTGTATCTGGATCACATATTGATTCTGACTTTGAAGACCTGTTGGTTTTAGTTTCCTTTCTATCAAGAGTTTTTCATGATTGATTTATTAATTGTCAAGACTAACTAAATAGCACTTATGCTTAATTTTACAAAAAGAAAATATTCAGTGTATTCTTTGAACTTATACAAAAAGAAAAGAGAAAGAAAGAAAAAGAGCCTAAAGTGGAGTTTTTTCTTTTTTTTTTTTTCTTTTCTTTTCTTTTTTTTTTTTTGGTAAAATGTAAACTGAGACTTCCAGAGTGAGATATTGCCCACTGAAATACAAATAGCAACTGTAATCATTTTTCACTTGCGTTGCTTTGGGGAAAGGATCTTATAGTTTAGCCCAGACTGTGTAGCCCAAGCTAGGCAGGAATTCACAGCCATGCTCATACCTCAGCCCTCCATCATGAGCCACTGCAGTTGGAAAATTACCATTTTCATGATTTAGCCATACTAATAGCTTGGAACTTCCTCTGCTATTTACTGACACCAAACAATTTAGTGTCATCCTCCACTCCTATTTTTTCTCTCTGTCACTCACTAAATCTACCCTCAAAACACAGTAATATATCACAGTCTCCTGGTTATAAGGCATCTGACTATATGATTTACCTCAGGAAGAGACAGTCTAGAACTTAATCTGATTACACAGGCTTCCATATTTATTTTAGACATGTGAAGATTCCTAAACTTATGTTTATCAGTATGTATACTTACATATGCCATTTTTATTTTTGTAATATCATAAAAATATATTGAAATAAGTGGCTAAGGCTTCCACAATATTATCGCTCCAGAGCCCATGTCTCAATCAGTATCAGTCTAGAGCCACACTGTACAAAAATATTTTTCCAAAAACTATCACCCATGGTGTTATTATACTGGCAATGCAAAAATATATTCCCCACAGTTATTTTCTAAATGCTCTAGAATGTCCATGGACACATGAGAAGAACAATAAATATACTATACATCTCTTTACCTCCTGGCCTGTGGTTGTGGTTATCAATCACCAATTAAAAGATCCATCCAAAGGTAGTGATTTTAAACGTGATTGTGAATACACCAAGCCATGCTTCTAATGGAGGCACTTTGTCCTTGTTACCTGTCTACCTGAGTGTGCTGGTTGTAGCAACCATGGTGTTTCACCACATCACTTTCTGCAAGACTCTCTCAGAAGTCCTTTTATAAGGTCTCTCTTGACTTGTTCTTCAAACATGGTGTTTCCCCCTTTAGTTTTCATGGTAGCACTTATTTGCATAAACATTCAAATAAATGTCTCTTTATAAAGACAAGCATATTGTATTCTATTTGTATAGATTTTATAAATATGATCAAAATAGGATGAATGATAGATGGTAGATGCTAGAGCAATTTCTCTATATTGTTTGTGCAGAATAAGGTCTAGGAAGACTGCTAAATCTCCAGCACTCTCTTGAACATTGGCCAACAATGGTTGAATGAAAATCATTAAATAGGTGTTAGTCTTAAACAACAAAGTGCCAGATGTTCAATTTACCAAAGAAGAGTTAGGAGTCAGACACTGGTGTGAAAGCCTGTTGGATAGAGAGGCAGAGACAGTACCCAGCTGACATTTCTACTCCACCAACATCTCTTAATGTAAAAGCTCTTCCTTCTCCACACTGTCTTCAACAACTTTCCACTCAAAGACCCTCCTTTCTCTCTTCTGGGTTTTCTCATGTTCACTCCCTGTCAATTGATTCCTTGTTCTGTCTCTTGACTTATCCTTGACTTTATTTAGTCTTTGTGTACAGAAAGCAGGTGGGTGAAAGGTGTGTGCTGGGGCTGAGCCACACCAGAGCATTTTTTTTTGGTTGGTTGTTGTTTTAGTTTGTTTTTCTGTTTACTTTCTCCACCCTTGTACAGTCCAGAGTCCCTTACCTAGGGATTGGTACCACCAAAGTTTGCAGTTGTCACTCAAGTAGTGTGATTAAGACAATCCTTCATAGACATGCCACAGGCTAACCTGATTTAGGCCACTCCTCAATGAGACTCTTTTTTTCCAGGTGACCATAGACTACATCAGGTTAACAGCTGCCTGATCATCACAAAGCATAACCAGGCTACAGGTGTATTTTTAGAGAAATAAACAAGTAGAATCATTTCATCACCATTTGTAAACTATTAGTAAAACTCTCAGAAAAAGAATATGGGAAAAAAATCCATATTGAATACTCTTTTTTCCACGTGTGTATATGGTACATAGTGTTTAGAATTGTGGGTCCCCCACTCCCCCCTCATTGGCCCTTGCACACCAGTAGTCTCAGGGTGCAGAAGAATTCAGGATCAGTATCTGAGGCAATGGTAAGCACTATGAGTGTAAGAGACCCAACTTTAAATGACCCAGAGACTGTGGGAGGACAGCTCAGATATTGAAACAGGGGGGCCTAGATTATACAACTAGTCAAAGGGGAGGGGAGAAAAAAGGACACAGGAGATAATGCATGTAATTTGCATATTCAAACCTGATTGAAGACTGGCAAATGTTAAGGATTCATCAATTTTAAAACCAAAGAGCTCTGGAGGAGGCAGGGACTTTCCAAGCATATCAGTTGGATTAGCAGACAGCCCTGTCACATGTTTTCTGAGAAGCCAGTTCTCTGGCAGGGAAACAGAAGCCTAACTGGTTTTTTCATAACATGGTCTTTGTCTGTATGGGTTTGAATAGGTCCAAGCCTGATTTGGGTAGGGATCATAGGCCCCACTTTCGGTGTTCTCTGTAGCTTGTCTGGGTTTTGTCAGCGCGCTCTTACTAGTGCTTCCTCATCTGACTTGGGAATCCACACAGACTGAATGATGCAGAAAATGTTAGAGGCTTCAAATGACCTCTACTCTTCTCTGTTTTTTCTCTCTTCTTCCCCATTTCTCTTTGAGAGAAAGCCTTCCACAGAGTACAACCACTGCCTATTTAATTCTATTACTATCTAAGTAAAAGTCTTTGTCTCCACTGTGCATTTATGAAGACTATCAGCCATTTATAGAGTATCATCCCCAGCCCTGAACACAGGGCTATAGCCATGTAGAAAGGTATAGGGTCATGATAAAACGTGGCATGTAGATGCACTTAATGCGAGAAGTAGCAGAGCCCGCAGCGCAGTGATCCTCGCTCAGGATGCATCCAGAATGTCTTTACTATGAGTCTCATCAGATTGTAAGTTATCTACTCAATGGAGAAAGTAGAAGCTATCAATCAAATTATTTTGTGGAAAGTCGAGTCTGTCCAGGTTCATTTCCTAATTTAGAGAACTAAGCAAGAGTGGAGAGGTCTGACTTCAGTTCAGTTGAGTAAATTGGTAGGAGGTTTCAACTTCTGCTCAGGATAAGCCCAAACGTATACATTTAAATGAAATTTTGTGCTTTATTTCTGGGTTTTGCTGATCATTCCTTTTAGTGGAGATGTTCTGCTGGATGGATGACACTTCCAACCTCATTTTTAGCTCACTTGCCTTTTTCAACCAATACAATCAAAGAGTTTCCTAAAATCTTTCCTGCAGCTTGAAAATTAATTGCAGTAAGTTCATAGAAATTGAACATGAGTTTGTTAAAATTAAACTTAAATAACATGTACAATTTAACTCCACACTTTTGGCTTTGTAGTTCTATCTTATTATTTTACATATTATTCACATTAAAAAACAAACAAAGCAAACCTAACATTGAAGTTTTAGAAGCTGTAAATCAAATGCAGTCACTGAACAAGACTATCCAGGAACCTTTGTGTCTGCAGCCCTGACAGAGTAGTTTTCTGTATTATACAGCCATGTATTTATTTAATAGTTAATAATTGTATTAGAAGTTGTCATATTGAATAACTCATTTCCTTATGAAGGCTTTAATGATTTGTGATAAGAAAATACAACGTTTTTGATGGTTCAGTCTACCTATGAACACAGGGCTGCTTTGTTTGGTTTAAAGACATTGAGAACTAGAAGTGCTGATCCTGCCAGAGGCTCAGTACTTCTCTGAAACGAGTTCCAGGAGCATCCCTCTATGGCTGTGCACAGGAATGGAATTGCTGGAGCAATTTTGTGTGTGCACTGCCTCAGAATGGTTTTGAATATCATTCTGAAGTGCTGCAGTCTGAGAAACAATAGGGATGGTGGTGGGGGCCAATGAGGAACCAGAGAAAGGAAAGAAGTGAGCACCCTCCAGAAGTTTGGCCCTAGCCTATGGCTACCTCTCACAGACTCTCCCCTTACACCTCAGCAATGTTGGTCTGTCTTTAAAAGGGTTAACAACAAATATAAAAACCAAAATCAACAAGATTAGACACAAAAGTTAAATATTCTCTTACAGTGAAACTAATTTGTGAATTTTAAAGTAGAAAATAAAGAACTAAGTAGCAATCAGTAGAAAACAATGGCGAAATATCCATGGTACCAATAACATGATAAAGTGAATAGAGATTTGATTAACGCACAACTCTTCATAAAAATAAAATCAACTAACAAAGAAGCAAAGACATAGAGTGAAGGATAAGGAGAAGGGAGGTCGTCAGGATTCCCAGAAGCTCTTAGACCTCAGTGAGAAACTTGAAGCTTCCTTTGTTCAGAAGTTCTCTTGAGTCCTTGGCACAGCCCTCTCTTTCCTTCCCTTACCCACCTCTCAGGACAGGTCAGCACCATTTCTGCAAAACTTGTTTATCTGCATGTGGACCTCTTCACACATAGCAGACGTATGCTTTGGAAATTTAAAAGCAAAAATGTAAAATGAAAGAAAAATTTATTTGCTCAACCTCAAGAATATAAATGATAGCTGCATATGAGATCAACTAAATAATTTATAAATACTTGGATTTTTTTCATTTAATGAAACAAACCTAGGAACAAAAACAGAGCAGACTAATATATTGGTGAACTCATAAAACCAGGAGTAAGACAGGATGTCTACTCGCACAACTCCTACTCGGAACGATGTTGCAATCCTAACTGGTTCAGTAGGCAAGAAGCCAGGCACCCTCATTGGAAAGAAAGCAATCAACATCTCTACATTAGCAGAGGTACAGCCTGCACACAACAATCCTATAAAACACCCGAAAAGCCAACAGAAATAATAAATGTGTTTGACAGAGATCTAAATCAAGGACCAGTTGTATTTTTATGGATTAGAAACAAGCAGAAACCTAATTTTGAAAACAATGACATTTGTATTAGTTTTCTTTCTAAAAGACAAAACCCAACCAGATCTTCAAAACGTGCTCACTACAGTTTCTAAGAAATTGAAGATGGGAGCACAGAGATGCACCTATTCATGGACAGAAAGACTCTACATTGCCGTAAACCCTTCCTTCCTAAGCTTACCTCTAGAGCAAAGTTTCCAGTTCTGACAGAAGCCTACAGAGAATGACAGGCAGGGCATGGTGGCACATGCTTTTAATTCCAGTATTGTGAGGCAGGTATGGGTTGATCTCTGTGATTTTAAGCCAGCAAGAGCTACACAGTACATAGTAAGATCCTGTCTCCAAAGAAGGAAAAGGAAGAGAAGAAGTCACTGAGGAAGGAAGAGGAGGAGAAGGAAGAGGAAAAAGAGACAATAAGATGATAGCAGGGGAGGAAGAGGGACCAGAGGTAACAAGAAAGGTGGGGCGGAGACATAGCAGACATCAAATGAGAGGACATTTTGAAGAGACATAGACTTAATGTCATTCAGCTTTAGAGAGGGAAAAATCTAAGAGAAGGCTGGTGGCTTCAACAGTAAACAGCTCAACAATGGTGCCAAAACATAGTGTTCATCTCTCAACTGTGGTAAATGCAGATGTCTGATTTGAGGGAGTCAGCATGAGTTTCTCACCAATATCCTTTAGCAGAAATGTGGCGCGTCAACCAGCCCCTGAACCTTTCTTACATATTGGATCTAATAGGTGTAACCAGCACCTCCCAGCTTGCCAAAGACCTCACAAAATCTCTGCAGCCCCCAAACCCTCACTCACAGCCAGGCTCATGACTAGAACCTGAGCGTCTTAGAGTGTTTACAGATGAGCTGCATTCGAATTCAGCAAAGGATGCAGAAGACTTTGGAAACAATAGCCAACTTTCAGAACAGCCATGACCTTGCTCCTTGCCCTCATTGGACTTAGAGCAACGTGATCTTTCCCATCCTGGTGCCATTCTCTTCAGGCTGCTGCTGGTACAAACCACCCCAAGAGAAATAGTATGCTTGACTTTCTTAGCTCAAGCTTTTCAAAGCACCTGGTTAATTAATGTATGTCCTGGGTCAGCCTGAAGGAAAACACATTGAGCTCTAAGATTTCCACTTTAATAGTGACTGGACAGGAAGGAACAAAGTAAATTGTACCTGTGGATCTAATTGCTAGAATGGTAATTCTACAAAGATGGAAATCAGCTGAAAGATTAACACTGTTGCAGTGACCTGAGTGCCCTGGGTAACAGAGAGAAAATAATGTTTCAATTAAACAAAGGGGTGCTGGATTAAGAAGATTACTCAGCACACTGGTAATGGAATACAGAGCCCTTCACCTCCAGGTCACCATTACTAATCCAGTCCAGGGCAGTTCTAGACCATAGTTCTGAGAGGCTGATGGCTCACCTCAGCCCTTGCTGTCTGTAGAGTTTGATGAACTGATCTTCCAGACCTCTGAGGTCACTGGAGTTCAGAGAGGATTGAATAGGAAAAGATGCTGTTTGGAGGGAGGGGCCATCTGTGAGGGCACAGAGCACTAGAAGCAAACAATGAAAGTCACCACAGGGATGTGAGGGTGGAGGGAACGGTTCAAAGTGGGAAGCCCTGCAGAAGCAGAAAAAAATTATATCTTCTCTCACATGGGTTATAATCATTATTTCCCTAAATTTAGAGCTGAGATGATAGGCTGTGACCTTTTTGTGTATTCAGAGGTAATAGCAAAGTAGGGAGGACATTTGAAATAGAAATGAAAACTTGAGGGCCAGGAAACATGGGCAAAAACAAGTTGTGAAATCACTGGCCAACCATGTTTGAATATATTCCAAGACTGATCTTCACAAACACCACAGATAAGTCCACAGTCTAAATGTTTCACGTGACAGAATCCATATGTCAGCAGAGACCTCCTGCTCTTGACAGTTCAGGTAGAATTTCCCCAAACATCACATTCCATATTGCGTGTGAGTCTAAAACTCTCCCCAAGGTTCCTGAAACTCTTTAGGACTGTGTTCTCTTGATAATGGCTGAATTCAGTTCGTTCTCCTCAAACAGTTCAGTTGTTGAGTCACTCTGTCCTGGGTTTGCTGAATTCAACAGAGGCAAATGCAATGAGAAACATGACCTCTTCCTACTCTACAATCACAGCATCCTAAGACTTCCTTCTGACAGATACAGCCTGCAGAGGGGCAGAAAGGATCACAGATGGGTTCTTAAGAACATTGGTGTAACCTAACACCAAATACTCATTACTGCCACCCTCAGCCCATTCTGGGCCTCAGGATGTCCCTTCTACCTGTCTCTTGGCTAATAAATAAGATCACAAACCCCTTGTTTTTTTATTTATCTCCCAATTCCCACTTCCAAGAGTCTCTAAGACCAACTCATAAAGTCTCTTGGTCTGACAAACCTCATACACTTCTAAGTTTCAGAATGTGCCTTTAAGAGAAGGTAGCCTGAGCTTTTAAAAACATGCTTTTTCTTTCCTTTTGTAATTTTTTCAAAACCCACTTTTAATGATGGTTTTTAAATGCTTTAACCTCCCTTCTATCCTATTATTCACCACAGGTCAGGGAAAAGAAAGGATACAGGGGAAGTGGCCCTGTTTAGAAATGGTTCTTTGGAGGATTGTCAGGAAATCAGCAGCTCAGTTCACAGGTCAGCAGCACCAGCTCCATCCACTCACAAACATTTCATGGATACACAAGCAGTCCAGTTTGGTAGTATTGGGTTAGCAGCAGCAGGGGCATGACCTACCAGGAACAGCTAGGTGTCACTAGGAGGGACCAGGACCAACAGGAACACTAGGAGTTCTCAGCTGTGCCTCTCTCAGCAAAAATAAGATCAGCAAAGATGTAAGACCAACAAGTGTTGCACAGCTACCTCTACCAGCCAACCTAGATCAGTGCACAGACCACTGAGTGCTATTTATACTCCCTGGAAACATCTACATGTCTCGCCTCACCACATGTCTTGTCTCAGTAACGTCAGTCTTTCTCAGCTGACATTACTCTACCAATCAACCTGAGTCTTAGGAAGTGGCAAGAAGCTACAGCACATCACCAGAAGTGTTTTGGTGCATTTCTCTCCATGGATTCCTGACAAATGGAGCTCAACTATACAGTCTAGAGTGGACCAAAACATGCATGTCGTTATCGAAGCATCCTTCATCACGTAACCTTTCACATGCTTGCTTTAGCAAAACATCCTTTTACCTGTGTGTGCTTCGGCTAAATGTTCCTTAACATGTCTGTTTTTACCAAAACATCCTTTCATTGTGTCCACTTCAGGAAAACACTCCTTCACATGTTTGCCCTGGTAAAACATCACCCAATCCAACTGACTTTCCAAAGAACCCTTAAGTTTCCACTTCATATCCCCACTACAATAATACGTGAAAGAAATTTTTCCCATGGGAAAGAACTTCCCCTCAGATTTAGTTCTTATGAGCTAGATCCAAAGTGTGGACATGTATTGATGATCAAACACAAACTTAATAGATTGAGGTTTCTTAAAAGAAGAACTGAGGCTAATAGTTTGGGGCCTTGACAATGGACAAAGCAGGTGAAGGCTTTAGCCATGTTCCCTATGGAAGGGAACAGTCCCAAAGAAATTTTAAAGTGACGTCCAAATCTTAGACATTTGTTGAGAGAGGGATCTACTTGACTCCCTGGGACTTAGAACATATTTCTAATGGGGGAGTTGTGTTGGTTCCACATTGAAACATGCAGATTTGATATCAACAGCTGCTGGGAAATCTAGAGAAAGCTTCTAGAAGGACAACTATGACATTAAATACTTATCCCTCTTCAATTACTTTTGAGGCATAAGATACAAACGGAAGTAGCTGAGTTACTTAAATCAAACTCTAGCTGTACAGAGAAGGAGCTTGGATCCCTCAGAGGTAGGTGTTGGCCTGGAGCAGAAGAGGGAGCTGTACACATCTGTCTACATTGTCCTCCCTTGGGTCCCACCCATTAATGCCTTGTAGATTTATGAGAAAAAACAGGATTTATGAATCCTGATGAGTAACAACAAGGAGGAAGTTTTAGACATATGTTTAAGTGTGCTATGCCCTTGAGTTGATGGGAGATGTAAGAGAACAGGGGGAAATTGACCTATAGATCACCAATATCATCCAGCTGGGTTAAATAAGACAGCTTTTCATTAGCTATGTATGTTGGAGTAGCTGGGGATATTTTTATTCTGGTAATGAAGAGATGGATATGGCCTCTGGGAGCAGTTCTTGGAAATCATAGTTTCTCCAGATGCTCAGTTTGGGAATGGGACAGATTAGCTTCAAGGCCAAGAGCAACAAACATTACCATAAGCCCACTGGTCAGAGAGCTGAGGCTCTTCAAAGGTTTGGAGTCTTGCCACAGGACCCTTGGGTTTTGGTCATCATTCTCTATAGCAACCTTGAAATACTTTGGATAGTAATAGCCATCAAGTGGTCAGTGTGGCCTTCTCTGGTGGCAGTGAGCCAGAGTTGGTGAGTTCATAGAGTAATAACGCTTCCCAAACCCACTCCATTAGGCCATAAGACAGCCACTGAGTGATAGAGCTGTCATTTACATAATGGACCTCTAGTATTTAGTGGGCTGTAATAGCACTCCTCCTGTTCCAGGCGCCACACTTACTAGCAAACACCGGCTGAATAAAAGTTATCTGAGAATGTGTTTAAATATACAGTCCAGTCATAAAAATTGGTTTGTCTCTTCAAAGTAATTTTTTTACTAATTTGTACTGAATGGATGTTTTCAGGAGCATGCAATTTTCAAGTCTGGAGGAAAGGAAGGTTAAGAAGTTAGGCAACAGTAATGAATTATTTCACAAATACCAATACTATCAACAGAAATACATCACAAACAATTGGCAATATAGAGGTAGCATGGAAGCTGTCGGCAGTCCTTCCCTACATCTGTACAGCAAGTCTATGGAGAAAAGAAAATCATACGTAAGTCCATAGAAAGAGACATGTAGAGAAAATTAGGCACTCACAAATGATGAGTAGTGTTAGAAAATGCCAATGGACAGTGATTCCATACATCCACAAGCACCCAAACTTTTCTTACTCTTTCTGGGTTCGTGTCCTTCTTAGGAAAATAGCAAATCTAGTATAGCTTGAAGAAGATATGACTTACTGCTAATTTAAGGAGTTCACAGATATATACTTCAGTAAGATCATTTGTGGCTCAATTTTAAAAGTGAACGGTGTGACATAAAAATCTAGAATTATTAAATCTTTATGTAATACCCAGCCATGTACAGTCTAATTTAAATCTTATTTTGCTTTTTCAATGACACAAATCCTGTCTTAGCTTACATACAAATGAAACACACAATCACACTATATTTTTCTCTTCTCATTAGTCTTATTGCAATTCTAAATAATGTTTTGAAAAGCTTTCTAAGCTTCTTTGAGTTTATCCTTGTTTGGTGTTTTAGGAACATCTTATAAATCGAACTGAGATCAGTTAAGTGAGAACCATTGAAGTCATAGGGTGGCTAAAAATGACAGAAACTTGAAGATTCAACAGATAGGATGTTTCAAAGCCTTCTTTACAAAGAACATTTGAGTTTTTCTGTTTCCATTAAGAAGATACAGAGCTGACATATAATTCATTATTTTCTGGGCAAGGCATAACCTAAATGCTTAATGAGGACAATTTCCCTCAGTGTCACTCCTCCATAAATGGTCCCCTGAAATGAGAAATAGACATATCAAATCGTTTTCTGTTGTGGTTATTATTGTTAAAGGTTGATATGTGATTGGCGTTTGGCTTGATCAGAGAGCCAGATATTGTAAATGCTGGGACAGTCATTATACACTCATATACACACAGCAAATAAGAACAAGAATCCCAGAGAAGGAACACTTTGTATTTAATGGTTAGGACTAGAAAGGACCTCCTATCTTATGACAAAGAATAAGCATTTACTCCTTGTTACCTACGGAGGGAGGGTTGGTTTTAACCTCTTGAGGCAAATCTCATGGATGCTCAGGTCTCTTGCATAAGACTGCATTTGCATATATCACATCTCCCCATGGGCTTTGAATCATCTCTAGATTTCTTATACTATCTAATAGTATGTAAATGATATGTAAACACTCGTTATATTGTATTGCTTAGGGCACAGTGACAATAAAAAGGGTAGGTTCAGCACAGATACGGTTTTTACAAAAGATTTTGGATCTGCTGTTGGTTGAATCTGAAGATGTGGGTATAATGGGCTATTTTAGTCACTAAAAATCTAGGAATTGTCAGCAAGAGTATGGAGCTGCGTCTCAAAAGGTCAACCTGCAGCCTGGTTCTTCAAACAACTGCTCATACCCTTCCATGTCTGAGAGAGCCACGTCTCCCTGAGTTGTGCAATCACACAGCCACTCAGAAGTGGAAGACACCAGTTCTTGGGAGGTGGGAGCTTTCTGTTTGGGGTTCATTAGCTTGTCAAAAGGATGACTGACTGACAGTCAGAACACAACTCTTCCTCTCTCTCTCTCTCTCTCTCTCTCTCTCTCTCTCTCTCTTCCTCTCTCTCTCTCTCTCTCTCTCTCTCTCTCTCTGTCTCTCTCAGTTTGCCATCATCAGCTCCTCCCTTGACTGTGTAAACAGCCATTTCTGAAGTGATAGGCTTTTTGGGTCTATTGTGTTAATACATCGTCAGTGTTGTCATTACGATGTATTCACACAATACATCATCAGAGGCCTGTCAGATTTGTGATTTATGACTCTGAAATGCGTTGTGGTCCAGCAAGGCATCAGGGAACTCATTGACTGAATGCTTGTTTATTTTTACATTTAAGGGCTTTGAGAGTAATCGTCAGACCACTTCTCGAGAACGGCTTGGTGAAGACCTTGAAACAAGGCTCCATTTCAAAACACTGGAGGGACCAGCAGAACAGTCATACTTAAGATATAAAGGTTTATGTTTTTCTAAACCACTTTAAGTGAAGAATTAAACTTTCATACTCAAGTGACTTGGCTCTCTCTAGAAGAATCAGGTATATATATATATATATATATATATATATATATATGTGTGTGTGTGTGTGTGTGTGTGTGTGTGTGTGTGTGTCTTTTTATTCAGATTTTGCCTAGGAGTTAAGTATATGAGGTCCAGTAGGAACGGTATATTTTATCAGCTCTCTCTTATTGCCAAAAGTAATAAGAATAGTATTATATTTTATGATAGTAATAAATGATATTATTCAGTAAAAAAAAATATTGCTTGCAAGGTGGCTAGATGCTATACTCTTTTCCTGAACACAACATTCTTTGATAATGCCCCCAACAAACTATTAAGATTGTATTGTGTGGGTAGCATTGAAGGCAGTGCCAAGATATACAGCCATTGCTGAGAAAGAAAAACGGAAGATGTGCGTAGAGAGTTGAGACAGGTTAAAAGCACTGTTGTACCCTTCAATTACAATAACCTTGTGAGGGGAGTGGATTTAGCAGGAAAGCCTTCTGGGAAAGGTGAATTACGGGGCAACGCTGAGAGAACATTAGAAAAGAGATGACAGCAACATCTAACAGCTCCTCAACTCCAGCATGACCTTCTTCCCAGAATGCATTTTCTCTCACTTGATTGCCAGGGCAGAGTTTCTTAAGATCCAGAACCACATTAAATCGGGAGCCAGCTAGCTTGGATCAGTTCAAGCTCTGCCAGCCCTCATTGCGCAGTCCACCTCTACCCTTCAATTTCTCTCTAGCTGGCAGCATTGTCACTTCCATTAATGACAAAATCTGTAATGATCAGAAAGACAGAGAGTGTCTTTGGCCAAGGGTTCTCTATTTCAGGATTCAAAATCCTGGGGCCAAGATCCAAAACTTGGAAGGTCAAAGCTAATGTTGCCTTAAGCATATCTGGACACCGTGACACACTTTTTTCTTGCTGAAAGAAAAAAATCCAATACTTAATATAATTAGCCAGGGCTTGTTCTTTCAGGCTTAATTCATCCTCGTGTCTGGGGAGCCGGAAATGGAACAAGTAAAGAATTTGCTAACATGAGATGCAGAGACTCTGCCAGGAGTTTGCTAATCTGTACGTTCATGTTTTTCTCTCTATATAAAGGGAGTTTGCAAACTGGTTCAAATTAACCAGGTCAAGTTGTATATTTTATTAACTTCAAAACTTTTTTTTTTATTCTCATCACATTAAAATAAAAAGTCCATAGAGCTAGGCAGGGTGATGGGGATGGAGGGATGTTGTCTGCTCAATAAAAGTTATGAGGGGACATGTGTCAGCTGCTCAGTTTTCACTTTCTGGCCCTGGCTAGAAACAGCTGCAAAATATCTACTCTAACTCAAGTCTTTTATGACTTCTAGTAACTTCTTTTTTCAAAATATCTTTTATTGATTTTTCTAAGGATCTGACCACAGAGTGTTCCACGGAGAAGAAAAAAAAACACAGTAAGCCACGTTCACCACCGTAGTGATTCCAAAGTTTCAAGATAATTTTGCTGTTAGCGTCGGTGTTTTCAATTTGCTTTACAATGCTTTCCAGAAAATAAAAAATACTGTTTTGTCCACATATATTACAGTTTAAATTCGTCTCTGTGATTGGAATCTGTCAACCATGTCCCACTGTCTCCAAGAAAACATCCTCCTTGGAGTAGAGTCAGCTTTTGGTTTTGTTATTGTTGTTATTGTTTTGTTTTGTTTTGGGGTGTGTTTCTTTTAAGAATAAGCTCATATCCATATCTTTATACCCATATCTTTATACCCATATCTTTATACCCATATCT
>JANHMN010000007.1:66058899-66115901 GCA_030674055.1 Rhabdomys pumilio
TATCTTTATACCCATATCTTTATACCCATATCTTTATACCCATATCTACCAACACTTGCATACCTTAACCTTCCAGCTTTTACTGTGTTGACCTCTTGACTAAACACAACCTGTCTAACTTTGCTCTTGTCCCAGTACTTGTGAACACTGAACACTGATTGTTTCTTTCTTGTCCCATCTTCCATGATGTTGCCTGTCATTCTTTGTCTCCTCAGTCTTACCCTGAACACTGTCTCCTTTGAGATACCTGATTCATCATTTCAATACAGAGACTAGCCACTGATCAAGTGTGATCCCAATGTAAAACGTAGCCAGATGCCCCACCCTTTCCTAGTCCTGATCATTTTACTATAGTCATTGCAGTACATAAAAGTAAGTCTCCGGCCAAACAACTGGCCTTGGAAAAAGACTGTGACTCTCAGTTATTTCTACCAGTGTCTCACATGGTTACTGGAATATTCGGCCTTCATATAAATATGCATAGAACAAATGATCATAAAAAATGTTTAAGTAATCCATGTTCAGGCCCTGCTATAAAATTCCCATTTTAAAGCCCATGCTTCAAAAAAAAAAAAAAAAAAAAAGATAAAGTCCATGTTTCTGTGATTACATTGTTATTTTAAATACCTTTTATATGAACAACATCCTTTGTTGCCCATTTGTTCATTTCTGAAACATCTGGGCTATTTGTGATCCTGCATGGATTGGATTTTTAGAGTTTCACATTGATTTTAAGCACACACACACACACACACACACACACACACACACACACACACTAACACCAAGAGACACTTTAAGGACCTCTTGTCCTTCAGCCTCCAGCCTCTCCTAATTCCATTAGAAAAGCAATACAGTTTCCCCCTGTTATCTAGGTCAGTCATTCCTCCTAACTCTGTTATTCCTTTCTGATCCTGTTGACTTCAGGGACATTAGAAAGCCAAATGACCAGGGAGAAGTCTTATCTTTCAGCTCAATGTAATATTCATCATGGCTCCTGGCAGGAGTGCTCCCCTATTTTGAACTAAAATCTCTAAGCCAGCATAGTATAAGGCCATGGGAACAGGAAGCAGAACTTTCCTAGTGGGTTGCCAGGATGATAGTGAGTGATACCATTCACATTTCTGTCTCTTGATTCCTGGACCTGCGAATTCTGGCCCAGGGGAAAATATTACAATACATTAGATGCTTAATCAAGAATATATTGCCTCTGGAGAACTATTGCTTACCTCTCTAAGAGACTTTAAATGCCAGGGTCACCCTCATGAGACAACCACCAAAAGGGAGCTGCAAGTGCCGAGTAGAGCACCTTAAGTCTATGAAAGAAGCTTTGCATGGTAGAATTGGTGATGCTGCAGAGGTGGAACTACTTAAGCCCTTTGAGGCCAGAACACTGTTATAAGCTCAGATGGTGGACATGGAGCTTCACAATTCTCCTTCTGGGTTCTGGGATTGTTTTCATAAAACTATTCCTAGTGATGCCCTGATTCTTTTCCTTTTAGAATGAGAATGTTTTATTTTGTGCTGTTATACGTTGGAAGTCTATCACTGGTTTCTATTCTATAAGAGGACACAGTTAAGAGACTTTGTGGGTTAGTTTTAATTGTAAACTTAACATAAATTAGAATCACCTGGCAGGAGAGTCTCGATGATGGATTTTCTAGATCGCATCAGCCCATATAAATGTCTGCAGAGAATTTTCTTTATTGTGTTAATTGAGGTGAAAGGTGTTATGCTCTGAGTTCCAGTCCTGACCTCTGAAAGGGTAGAGAAACGGAAGTGTAGGATGAGCACACACGTATTTATTTTGCTCTGCCTTGGATCTGATGTGATCAACCGTTTTTGTCCCCTGCTACCTTGTCTTCCCTGCTATGATGCTGTGACCTGGAATTGTCAGCTTTCTTCCCTAGGTTGCTTTTGCTCTGTTTGGTTGGTTTTGATGTTGTTTTTAATATCTTGTTGCAGCAACCGAATTGAAATGAGGAATACAGACAATATTTTTGTCCTTACCCCAGGTCAACTGGGTCTCAAGGAATGACAGAACACCTGTAAGAGGGACTAGGGGTCTGATGAGTCACCTGTCCACTTGATCAGAAAGGCCATGGAAATCTTATTGGCTGGATTCTATCTGGAATGTATTCTAGAAAGAAGAGAGTGAACACAGCAAAAAAAAATGTCTTCAATGTTAGCCCTTTGGCTAGACCCTGATGCATTCCATTATATGGCACAACTGGCAAAGAAAAAAGAACCTAAAGCATCCACGAGGTTTCTCCAAAGACCCTGTGAGTCACCCCTAAGAGGAAGACTTACCTGACCTTAATAGTTTTGTGTTGTTTTTATTGTTTATTGTTGTTGCTGTTGTTAAGAGTCAGAGAATACCTTCATGAAACTATACAAAGATGGCTTTCCTGCAACAGGCATGATGATGACTTACCTGGTTCTTACTCTTTCTTGGATCGCTGCTGTCATAATCAGCTTACTCTTGATTTTAGTGTTGATCTTGTAAAATTGGTGCCTTCTGGGATATGTGACAACTTCAAACTAATTTTTAATGATATGGAGCTCCAGACACCTCCTTCTATAGAAAACCCAAAGCCTCCTCTCTAGCCAAAAGATAAAGTAGGAAAAGATTTTTTTTCAGTCTATCCTAGGAAGAAACTTTAACCCTCAGTAGCATAGGGAGCCTATGGAACTTGATTTTGATCCTTCAGTTCTCCTTAAACATTTCTGAATTCACAGCTTTGAGGGAGGAGCTGTGGTAGGGGAGTAGATATGTGCAGTGGAAGGCATAGGCATCATCCATCTGGGACACATGTAACAACTGGACTATGCAAGAAAGAGCCCTCCAAGCTTGAGAGAAGGGTAGTGGTCTGCAAATAGCGCACATAGTCAGAGTTCTCTCTCTCCAGCTCAATAGTCATTGGCCATTTCCATTGTCAGGGGCATCTCTCTCTCTCTCTCTCTCTCTCTCTCTCTCTCTCTCTCTCTTTCTCTTCCTCTCTTTCTCCTTAATTCCTTTCTTTTTTCTTTTTTAATAAATTGCCTATGTTTCTAACACTAAAGAGATAACTAAAATTTAAAAGAAAATGATTGTAAGCAAATTTAGATTCTATCATATATATTTTGTTAAGCTATATCATTAATATCACACCATATGACCACCCAAAGATGAGCCTAGCAAGGAGGAGACCATTTGAAAGACCAAAATGGATGGGAAAAAGCCTACAATACCTCAACCCTACACAAAGAACTACAGGTAACTGAGTAAAGCGACAAGAGGCAGAGGTGATCCTCCGCAGGGAACAGTATGCCAACTGGTTGTTGAATTTCAAATTGTCAACCCTGAAAACATACATGAACGTATCATTATATGGACGCAATGAGTTATATTAAGGATATAAAAGTATATGCCAATATATTTGTGCAATACCAATTAATGAAGAAAGAGACCATAAATTTGAAGAACAGTTGGGAGGGATAATTAGAAGCTTTAGAGGGAGGAGAAATTAAGGAAATGTGCTATAACTAAATTGTGATCTGATAAATATAAAGAGATGAAGAGAAAGGCAGAGACAAGAAGAAATAGTTAGACTGTGTTCTTTTAAAATTCTTTTAGTGCTTTCTTAAAATTATCAGCATTGTTTTTAAACTAATCTACTTCATGTTTGTGGTGTTATCTACCAAACTACATACAGAATTACCAACAGTTGGGCACATTTTTACAGAGGTTAGTCAGTGAGAAACAAATTAAATGGAGTTCTCAGAACTGTGGGTGCTCTCACGAAATTACAGCTCATAGGTGTGAAACTGTTTGTTTGGGGTAATGGGTAATACAAATGGGCTATCACAAAATTGGAGTGGTCCCTGCCCGTTCAAGGTCAGTGTCCTTTCTATTAAAACAGATGCCCAAAGATTTACAAGAAAGGCTGATGACAAGAGGACACTGGGTTGCTGGGCTTCACCCATAATGTGACAACAGTTCTTCACCAGTAAGAAATGGAAAGAGTAAGCCACATGGTCATTCTCCACATCTTGTCCAAGTTTACATTAATGCAGGGGCTCAGCAAAGCTAATCTTCTCCACAAGGGAACATTTGAAAATATCTTGTGTCATTTTTGGTGACTACAACCTTAAAAGGTATGATACTGGTATATAATAATAAACAGAGGCCAAAGAGGGTACTGAACACACAATGGTTCATAGAATTGAGTACTACAAAGAGAATGTCCTAAAGTATTATCAAGGATGAAAACTCCCCAGCCTAGTATTTTAAATCTACCGGAAACAACATATACTTTTTTTATTCATTATTCTGAACTAGGATTGGTAAGAATTATAAACTTCCAAGGTCCATAGCCAAATATAAAAGAAAACTAAGGAAAATGGTTAATGAGAAAATAACATCTAGGTTAATATCGTTAATACCATTCAGAAATAAGACCCTGAAAGGTGTCTGTATATCTGTAAGAATGCTACACAGGAAAGCTGGGGGTATTCTCAGTGCATGACTTTCTGACATGGTGAATAAGCCTTACTCTACCCTGTAGAGTTGGTGATGACTGATTTATTTAAGAGGAAAGGAGTCACTGTATGGAGATGCACACCTACCCTTGAGCCCACAGTTCTCCAATCCTGGTTAACTCAGGGGTAACAAAAGAAGACAAAAAGACATGAAAGTTGGAAAAAAACTTGTAAAGAGGGGAGAGGGAGATGAGAGAGAGTTGAGGTGAGCATGATCAATGAATTAAGCACACGTACGAAACATGTATGGCAAATTGGATGAACTGAAAACCTTGAACAAAATAAAACAAGTCTCTCACTAATTTTTAGAGTCAGTATATCATAAACTATGCAGACACTCCGTGCTTATTTATATAACAACCATAGGTCATGGCTTGTTTCTTAGGACTCTCCAATACGTTGGAGGGCGTGTGGCTCAGCCTCATCCTCTGTCTGCCAAAAGCACACACTAAACCTTGATCTGAACTCACAGAGGAGGCTTGCCTTGACTAGGAACCACTGTTATAGACAGCAATATAAATGCACTTACAATACAAGTAAATTTAATAATCTAGTTGGACATAAAGTATCTTTTATAAAGTTTAACGGTAAAACTGAACATTTTTATGTATCCCTTTAAATCACAACCAGAATTCCTGGAGGTGAGTCCTCATTTATTTTTAGCAAAAGCTTGATGGACATCTAGAGCTACATATATTTGGGCTCTTTAGCCTTCTGAACAATTACATGCCACCTAGCTTACAACACAACAACAACAACAATAATAACAACAACAACAACAATAATAATAATAACAACAATCATAATAATAATTTATGTATAGTGGTTTTCTGGATATCTGTTTCTGCAGATATTTTTCTCAAGTTTATTTTTAAATGTAAAAACTACTTTGTTTGAAAATAATTCTGTGAAGCTTATTAATGGCTCTGGCAGGAAAGCAAAGGAAAACAAACAAGAAAAGTAAATATTCCACCAGTTCCTTGGGAAAGGTTTTTCATAAAGGAACACAGTAGTCTCTGTTCTGTTGGAATGGATGTCTGTGGCGCAATCACAGAGGGAGGAGCTGGATTTCCACCATTCAGGAAGACTTCACAGTTGTGATCTATCGCTTGACTGGCTTCTGTTTCACAAATCAAAGCATGATTTTTAAAACCAAATGATTGTAGATTTTGAATTTCTTAGCTGATTTAAAAGTGGAAAATTTGTATATGATGGTAAAATGTTTATCATAATTGTACCTTGTTGATTATCACAGCAAATTTAAGTCTACTTTAGAATATAATTTTCACCCACTGTTCAAACATATACAGTATATGTGCTAGAAAGCGGTGGACAAAGACAGAAAGCAGAGGAGCGGGCAAAATCTGAGGCTACTTCTACTCACAGTCCTGTACCTGCATCCACATCAATTTTGCTTTATTGTATGCCTCCATAAGATTTTCCTCCAACAAAAGATTTTCCCAACTAAAAAAATTTGAACACCATTGCCCTAAGGGAAATTAGGCAGCAGACGTAAAGAAATATAATATAGGTCAAACTTTATCACAGCAAATACTATTATGACACAAATCCCTGTATAGCAAAAGATTTCTGAGCCTTAGGCAATAACCCATTTGTCTTAAGAAATATGCAATACAACAAAATAAAAGAATCTGGGCAATGTTTTTATTATTATGCCCTTTGACCTGTATTTCTTGCTTGATGGAGGAATGAATCTATGTGCTTGAATTCAATGCTACTACCTTCCTCTTGGTAAAAACTGTTTTTATTTTCAGTCTGTCTGATGTGGACCTTGTGTTTATGATGAAATTAAAGATTGAAGTCATTAAGCTAGGCCTAGAAACACATTTGTGCACTCCTACCTGACTACTATTTAGCTACGGTCTAGAAAATAAGAGAATTAATCATAGTTAAAGTAATATGGAGTCCCTCAAAGGTGAAGGCAACTAGATGCCATCTCATATTTCTTCACTGTTATATACCTAAGTTTTATCTGAATACAATGGCATCTGAGGTATAAATGCCATTCTCACAAGCTCCTTCCTGGGAGGTATAGCCAAGCCAATGAAATAATAAAACGAGTGACTGGTCAGAGAAGGCTGTTTACAAGACTCAGCCTTAGGAAAAAGAAGCTACCATCTTCCCTTTTGTGGTACAGAGGTCAAGTGTCATAGTTAAAACTCCCAAGTGTCAGTTGGAAAATGTACTTGTCCTTGAGAATAAAACCCATATGTTGCAAAGCAGAAAAACAGGAACTTTGAATTTCTTAAGCCTTTGGAGAGCCATCCCAGAGTCTTCTCTGCTGATATCATTGAGCTACTACAGCACAGAAGACTACATACATGTGTGATATATGCACTGTGCTTGGGACATTGCCACTAGCAGCCAAGCATAACTGATATATCTTCCTATTCAGATCACTATGTATCTCTTCCTGCTGTACTTTGGGATTATATGGCTTCTATTTATCTACTCATCCAAATACAGTGTGTACCTTTTTTATATACAAAAGCTATTGCCAGCATTTGATGTTTTAGTATCTGACATAAATAATACATGCATTTTTTTTCTTCATGGAACTCTCTGAAATTCTAGTTACTCTAATACACTGTGTGATTTCCTTAAGGGAGCTCAAAGGACCAAATTAGAAAATACTTTAAAATTCTAATACAGCTCACTGTGTATTATTTTCATTTTGAAACAATTTAAATTTCATTTGACTTTATTGAGATATAATTGATTCAATAAGTTGCATACTTTAGTGGTATAATTTCATAAGATTTTAAATATGCAAATATCTATGAAACCATTATCTCAATCAAGATAGTAAATACATCCATCATCCCTAATAGTTTCCCTTTGTGCTTATAAACCTCCCAACCTATTCTGAGGCAGTCATTCATCTGTCTTCTTTCCCTATAGATTATCTTGTCATTTTAACATTCATATAAATAAATGTATTAATGTTTGTTGGTCATCAGTTCTCATGAAGAAATATATAATAGCTGAAGATATCTACTGAATGGATAGGGAGAGAAGAGTTCTTCACATCTACATTTTCATCTCATGATGAAAATCAGTATTTTCATTTGTAGATATGGATACATTCCAGAGTGAAACCTAAATATTATATGCTGGAGCATTCTTAAGGGATCCCCATTTACTTCAGATCTGTTATGGCTCCTGACTTTGCATGTCTTTCTTCAGATATACAGTGGGATTATTCATAAGCAGTAACTTGTTTCAAATGAACTTCAAAGGATGGGAATCTTGAAATTTCTATATCGTCATATATTTTCCCTTAATAATGTTAACTTGTCTGCTCAGGCAGTTTCAACTTAAGCATACTTCAAATGCTGGATCTTCGTAGGGAGTGTGAGCAGAGATAGGGATCCCACTTCCAAGAAGTACATGATGTGCAGCTAATCAAATTTTACATAATTGTCAGATAATTTTTGACATAAATATGTCCCTAATGTTGCATGGTATATATTGAAGCAAAAAAAAAATGTTTTTGTAAGCTGAACTTCAAATCTGACTTACTATTCTGTATTTGTATTTGCTAAATCCAGCAACCAAAAGAAATACACAGGACTAGGAACTGGGTGTATTTGGTAGACATGAGAGGACAAGTGTAGCCCTGGTAATGGAGTTGAAATGTTGGAATGGACCTAGTCACAAACCAGAAATTAAGTTCTGTATAAGCCATGAGTGGAGTGACATTAGTTAATATGTAAGGAACTTTTGGGGTCTCCTATTCTGTCTAGATGCTGTCCTTCCAAGAGCCTTTTCAGATCTAGATAACTCTAGCCCTGCTTCTTCCAACTGAGAATCTATCATGTGTAAATTAACTCTTGCTTTATCTGATAAGAAACAGAATACTTCAGAGTAAATGAAACTTCCTCTTCTCAAAATGTCCTTGGGATATCTTCTCCCCATCCCCTGAGTTCTAGAAGGAAATCATGCTGAAGAGCCCTTTCTTCCACTAAACAGACTCTGGAAATGAGCAGTGTCCAATTTCTTGGGTTTTCTAGCTCTGGATAACACTGTCAGGGTGGGAGAGTTAACTAAATGAGACTAATTCACATTTTTGAAAGATTCTATTTCATTCACTGGGGGAAGCATTTGACATACGTTTCCTTGTTAACAGCCATAAAAGTTCATCATATATGACTTTCCATGCCAGCTTCCAACTTCTTCCTAGTAATTACCCATATGTAGGCTGCAATTAATGACTAGAGTGTACCAACATGCATGGTGGAAAATTCAATGTTATTTTCAGAGGCCTGATGCCTTGGTCCCCATTCTAAGTTCCTTCCAACAATTAGCAATTAGTTGTATTAAATTTCTATTTTTCCAAATGTGCATCAGCTTCTTCTTCCACTGGAGAAATAAAGAAAATGTCAGAGGTTGATAATTAACTATGTAAGGAGGTGGGTCTCTGAAAACAAACCAGAGCCCATACCATCAAGCCAATAGATTTCTGTGACCTTGCGTTTTATTGCTCTTGTATTCACCTACCATGATGAGGCATTGACTGGCTTTGTCTGGCATCTTAAGGACAAGGTCACAGAGCACCTCAGCCCTGTGATATAAGAACAGGAGGCACTTTATTCATAGACAGTGCTACATGATTCTGTGGCCTGTGTTTAAGTAGGAAACAAATCTGATTGTGAGAGTTGAGGAGTGGGAGACATTAGCTCCCTGTTCTTTCTTTTCTCTACAACCCAGTCAACACTTTAACTCAAGTACTTCAAATATCTGTGCCTGCTATCTTGAACTAGGAAGAATTCAATTGGACATTATACTGGGGATGTTGGTGTTAAATCTCCTTGCTTCTATGCCACTAACTGACAAATCACAAGTTAAGAAAATGGTGCTATTTGGTCATATGTCTTAACAAAGTTGGCATTCTCTAGAGTCACTGCTATTTCTCTTCTTTGATTTTTTATTCCAGTAATGTTTTATATTTGGGAAGTGCTTAGTACTTATTTTCCAAGAAACGAACCACTGGCTCGCCATACCTCCATTACTAGACACACAAGTATTTTTATACTTTTTTATCCAAATACAAACCCAAAGAGGTATTTGACCAAATTTTCCAGAAATCCATTTCCATAAATGTCTACCCCTAACTCTATTAGTGTCAGTGATATCTTTGGGTTCTCTTTAAGAGATTCAAACAAACTTGTTATCATCTCCACATGTACAAGAACAAATTAATTTCAAAATTATTTTTGGAGAAATAATTTCAAATCCTTACTTTAAAAAAATCAAAACAAAATCATCATCAAAAACAAGATCCAAGTAAGTTCCAGCTCACTCAAGGAAAGATGGCACTGAGCTGTAAGGCAATGGACTAAGAAAGCAAGATCTGGAGAAGAGTGTTTCTCTGGGCTGGTGATGCTACTACTCCTGGCAGCCATACAAGCTGTTGCTCACACCAGACACTTGGACAAATATGAAAGGCAATGTCAAAGAAAATTATGCAGGAACAACAGACAATCATCAAGTAAGCCGTGCTGCAACCTTAAGCTATATGAATAAACAAAGTCAAATTTTCTCCTGAAAGTTCAAACCTGAGAATTAAAAAGATGAAATTTTGTTGTGCCAGCCTCATTCATAATCCAGAAGTTCACACCTGAGTTTAGAATGGCTGTGCACGCTTTGTGCACCTTTCACATATCTATCTATTCAGCAGACATTTCTAGCCCCATCTCCTTGCATAGATCCAGTTCAAACAATTCTCCTCCCCTCATAGACTGCCCCTACTTATGTGACAATTTCCAGAGCTCCATCACAGACACAGATATTCAGCAGAAAGTATGAGCTGCTATGTCCTCAGTTTTTCTTGGATGTTGACTTCCTTTCAGCTATAGTAGAAAAGAAAGAATAAGGAAAATGATAGGGAGGCTGATGCCAAATATTTGTTCCTCTTAGATGAACCTGTCCTGTCTCTCACCTTGTTCAACTGACTATTTACATCATCAGACACTCTTTAGTCACAGTGATATACTATAGGAACTGATTCTGAGATAGGCAGTAACTTATACATGCCTCTTCTACAGTGACATGAGTTGTTCGTAAGTTATTATTTTATGTGTGCCTTATTTGTCTTTCATATCCATTATAGGGAGATTTATAACAAATTATTTCCAGGGTACAAGTAACAGTCGTGGCACCCGGACCTGCAGCCCACTTCACTATTTTGCCATGTATTTTCTTAGAAAAATCTTATCATTAATAAACAAAAAAATATTATTACCTTTTTATGTCTTTCTAATATCTAAACTATTTTTGAAGTAGGAATCTGGCAGCAGTGTGGTACAAGTTCCATGAACAACAGTGGGTCCAGGAATGAAACTCAGACTTAGTACATTGCTTCTGTATAGCTGTACCTGATACCAAGAACAGGGAACGTTACTGATTATAAGAACAGTGGCATATGATGCTTAAGTTTAACTCTAATACCTGTGATTTTTAAGTGTTTTAACAATTCTAATATCAGCAAACTCATTTCTTGTTTACCGATGTATAAATAGATGGGGTATGAGAATATTGTGTGTTATAAGTTGGATCTGAAAGGAATAAGGCGTGGTTTCCGTAAAGAACCTTTAAGAGTCACATTAAAAATATTTTTGTTTAAATGATTAATACTCAAGGAATTTTACATGATCATTATTAAGAAGAAACTATGGAAATAGCAATTCACTTAGAAAGAAAGCCTAACTGGACTAATTGGAAGTTTCCTTTTTTTCTTTTATTCTCAATTGTGACTGCCACAAAAACCTGAGCCAAGTACCTCAGGAAGACTTTTAAGTGTATTTCCAAGTGCAGGTGTTTTAAATAGTCAGCGAGTATGCTTGAGTCCATGTTGGATACTGGTACATTTATAAATAATTCTTTTAAGTACACAGATTTTATGTTCATATAAACAGGAACCAGAATATATCATATGCCAGAAAACTGTCAAATGATTTGACAAAAGGACAACAAATTGTGGTGATGATTTTAGAGGAGAAAAGGTCTTTGGATAATAGAAAATTCAGTGCCAAGGATGAACACCAGCTCCGTCCATAGTAACTCATTTTGTAAAAACAGAAGATTAGAAAATAATTTGTATCCTTCTAGGGATGTCATTTGCCTTGCTAAGAAATGCAGTCTTGTATTACCATTCACAATTTAGCTTTAAAAGCAGCTAGACCTACAAGTGATGATGGAGTAGGAGCCACAGTCTAATCATGCTTCTCAAATCTGAGTTGAAAGACTATAGCAAATTTAAGGAATGTTTCCAAAAAACGATAGAGCCACAGAAGAGATTGGAGCCAGAAGAAAAGCTGCCCCAATGCTGTCTCAAGCACCAGAGAAACTTGAGGCTGCAAAGACGATTGGTTAGTTAGAAGTACCAGTTTTGTCCCAGAGAACCTGGATTAGATTCACAGTTCATAAATGGTGGCTCCCTCCAGTTCTAGGAGATCCAACACCCTCTTTCTCCTTCCATGGGCACCAGGCACACACATGGTGCACAGTCATATATGTAGGCAAAACATCCATAAATATAAAATAAATTTTAAAATCAAAAACAAGTAATAGTAAAATAGTAAACTTGCATAATCTTTAAGGTTTTGGTGAAGCACTAATTTCTCTACACACTGAACAGCGAATAATGAGTACACTTTTGTATGGTGTGCTTGACATATGTACTGATTTTACACTGTTTCTACTTATTACTGCTGTAATAATAGAGCAAATATGGTCAGAGAGAGAGATATGCCTAAGTATCCTAAGAGTATTTATGAATAGCAGTAAGTTGATATTTCTTCTAGTCTCAATAAAAGCAGTATGCTCTGGTAAGAACAAGAGAATTCTTATTCTCACCAGGAGCAGGTAACAACAACTAGAGGAGTATACCTCTTCCAAGTCAATTCTCTAGTAAAGAAAGCTGAAGTAGTGGCACCTATCAAAACTACCCGCAATGGCATCACTGATGTAAAATAATAGATAATAACAATGAACTATCTTAAGAGAAATTTAAAAGACAAATCAACCTATAGTAGTATGAAAATAAAATTTTAAATGTAGAAGTAACATAAACAAAATATGTAAGACATCTGTGTACTAAGAACCAATAAAAACTGTTTAAAGATATTGAGCACAACACAAATAACTTGGAAAATATTTTATATTTATATATTAGAAGATTAATCTTGCTAACATGTTCAGAAATAGCATAAATTCGAGATGTCTCTTGAAGCCGCCACTGTTTGGTAAATACTTAGTAAATCGTACATGAGTTCATGTGAGTGGAATAACATGCATTCTGCGGAACAATGATGAATGAAGGGTTGTGATAATTAACAGAACAAAATTAGAAGTATCACAATGAGAAAGAAATAGAATGATACAAAAGAAATTCAGGATACTCATCCCTTCATAAGGGTTCTACCCACTCAATCTCACCACATGCACAAGTTCTGCCTCCTGACACCTTTGATAACACTAAATTATGGGAGTGTGGCTTTCTGTTTCCTCTGGGATCATTGGCCACCAGTCCACAAAGACAGAATAGAGAAGAACTTCCAGAGAAACATCTTCAGTGAGACAGCTCTACTTTATTGTTCCAACAGTAGGGCATTCAAGGATTTGTGGGTTATGGGTGGTAAGGACTGATTGGTCATAACAGTACCTAATTATCATGTGGGCAGGAAGCTAGAGTAGGATGTGGGTGCAGAGCCATGCACAGAATTATTCTTCAGATAAGGTCAGGTGTCTGTGCTCTGAGACACTCTCAGAGGAAGGTTAGATAGAGAAAGGGAACCCTTCTGAGAAAGGGAGTCCTCCATTTTGTGCCCATCTCAGAGAGCTATCCAGACATATCTGACCTTAATAGCAGGGTTCTCCAACATATGAGTCTGAATAAGTTCTATTCAGGACATACAAATAAATATTGATGACTATTTTTATAAATAATTGAAGCTTTATATACACCATAAAAAGAAAGAAAGAAAGAGAGAGAGAAAGAAAGAAAGAAAGAAAGAAAGAAAGAAAGAAAGAAAGAAACAAACAAACAAACATAAACACATCCAGGTTTTTTTGCTGCTTTTGTTCTTTTGATTTCACCAGATCCTGTTTTGTAAATTTTGATTATTTGTTTCAATGCACACATAATTCTGTTGAGTAGTTTATGTAACGCTCTCTTACATAGATTCTAAGATGGGAGCTGCACACAGGAGGCTCAGTGGCTATCAGAGAGCAGGAGAGGAGACAGGAGTGCCCAGAAGAAATAACACCATGATTGGACAATGAGGAATGGCTGTCTAGAGTTTGGTGAGAAAATTGAGTTGTAGATCAATGATTGGACCACCAAGGAGCAGACCCTGGCACTGACTGGTGCAGGGCTTCACAGGTGGCAATCCAATGAGCCCTGGGATTTGACACCTTTATACCTGATAGAAATGAAAAGCAAATAGTTATGGTTTTGAACATATATCTATGAATTATGACTATGACCAAAGACATATGAGTTGTGAACTGTAATATACACTACAGAAAAACAAAAAGCTGAAAATGAGAAAAATCAATTTAGTGGAGAAGGAATAAAGCATAGATGAAAGGTAAAATAGAAGTTATTGTTAAAACTGGGGTATTAAAATTCATATTCATAAATAACTTCTACCAGTTAATATTTTATCTGTTGACACTTCATTCTTGTCCAAGATTTATATTCTTATGATATATTTAAAACTTGATTATTCAATCAAAATGTTAAGAAAGTTATTAATCTGAAGTCCCAAAGAATATATTTATAACTCATTTATTTAACATTTATTTGACTGCTTTTATGAAAGGTTGAAAGTATTAATATTATTTTAAAATAATCATCAATTATAAACAATGTTATTAAAGAGCTCACATTGCCAATGTAGATGGCAAATTAAGTATCTTGGAGGAACGGATGTCCAAACAGGATTACTTTATATTTTTAAGACTAGAAAACATACTCTAATATATAGAAAACGTCATTTGCTTTGAGCGAGAAATTTAGGTGACTCATTTTAGGCTTTGTGTGCCCAGTACTGCCCAATCTCATCTGAATCACTGAGAAAAGTCTAGGACATTTTGCTATCAGAAACTGATAGCAATATTGAAATATGCCATAATTTTAAAGCTGACGATAGCCCTGATTAGGGGAAGTAAATTTTCTCAACTATTTTTCACCTGGTGTGGGAGAGATACCCCAATATACTCATCTGAATATACTTTAAGAGAACAATGCTTTAGACTTGACTATAAGAATAAAACAAGCTAATTTTTTTTTTATTTCAGAATTTCATGGGTCCTTAGTAAAACTCAAAACTGACAATACCTTATTCAAGAAATGCTAGCCACGATCACCTGGCATCTCTCTCTCTGACTGTGACCAGAGTGAGAGAAATAAGAATATGTTTTCTGGCCAGGGACAACATATCTACTGAGACCTCCAGTGCTTGTTGCACTTCCTGGCTTTCATGAGCCTTTGGAAGTGTAACAAACAACATTTCAGTGTCACAAGACCTCTCTTGTCTTAAGAATACTGCATTCTGAATCCAACATCAGCTGTCAACACAGCAGTACTTAGTCTACCCTCTGTATGCTAGTGTCTGTGGGCACTAAGACAGAAAGGACTGGTCTCTGAAGTACTGGCAGTGTTTACAAGGTGTTAAGTTCAGAAAAAAAAAAAAGGAAATAATTTGATGCATTCCGAATAGAATCTCTGAGGAGGTTCTAATGTTGCACATATGCTAGGCCCTAAAATTACAGCCCAACTCCGATTGCATATTCAAGGTCAGCAACATTTCAGTGGGGATATTTTATCCCCCTGCACATGGGAGATTCCGTGTGAACTCTTCAAACTAATTTATAGATGTGCTAAATGACCCAACATGGAGATTGGGTATTTGTAGGGAGAGCTGTCTGCTTGGCTTCCTAATGTAAGTAAATAACTAGTCCAGAATGGGATCTCTTGCAGTATGAACTTCATAACTTTTGTTTAATCTCAACCAAATGACAGGTCTAAATTCCTAAGAACAGCCAGTTTTAAGTCCTTGGCAACCATCATTCAGAAAGATTTCTGAACAGGGCACTGTTACCTGTCTTATTCTCTCTGCCATCACCTCCATAACTGCTAAGAAATAGAAGAAGGAAATAAATTACCTGTGTTAAACTGAACCAGAGGAGAATACTTACCCCTGCCATTTCAGTCTAAATAGATGTCCTCCAAGCATTTGGGACTTGACTGAAACCCACCAAACCCAGAACACTGCAGAGGGATTAGCCTTAGCTGCCCTTCCGTGTGTGTGGCATCAAATAGAACTGAACATGTCCCTCATGACTGCAGTTATGTTGTATTTTTAGATGATTTCTTCTTAGTATTTTAGAAGTGTATGCTTCAATAAAGTTATCCTCTTTGCATACAGAAAAGAGACTGAACAGAGAAAGTCATACACAAAGGAACAGCACGCCAAAGAAGATGCTTTCACCAAATTTTAATAGTAAGACAACAGCGTATAACTATATAGACGCTGTATAACTAATAGTGCAGAACCAAGCTTTCAGAAAATTGTAGAACATACTGCAGAAATAACAATTTTTAATCACCTCAAAGAAATCATGTAGAAAATACTACATGTACCACATCTTAGATAATGGCCAAAGCTCAAACCATACCACTGTGTCTTTTCCAAAGAGGAAGGACAATGGACCATACTCAGCAACCCCCCTATCTTCAGGGACATAAGGCTAGAGTCCCATAGGTTAATGCTTGACCAATGGTGGCTGCATGAAAATAAAGGGCAGCAGCAGCAGCAAGAAAATCATTTTGCACCAAAAAGATGCAAACATATTAGTAAGCTTAAGACTGCAAAGGTCAAAGGGTGCCACACCACCATCTTGGATTTTCATGGAGGATGGAGAGAGGCAAGGATGTCACACTAAAATCTCACAGAAGCTAATATACTCCAAACAAAGCTTCTCCACACCCCGTTAGAACTGTAGTGCTCAGAGCCATCCTGTAGCAGCATGTAATTTTTGAAGTAAGGGAAGGAACAGCAAATGTGTTTAAATTATGCAAAGTATTTACATGTTTAAGAAATAAATTTTTCAGGGCTAAATCAGTGGTGAGCCAACTCTTTGATTTTAAGTGAGAGCTCATGTCTCTTTCATAACTCTTGAAATTTGTGTTGATATTCAGCATTGTCCAGCCTCAGAGGATTGAGTTGTTATGATTTTAATTAAACTTGCCAAGTGACATATTAAAAGTAGATCTAACCAAAGATACAATGAGGCAACAGGGTGAAGCTTAATAAAATATTAAGCACTGGTGTTTTGTGGTTTCTCATCAAATACCAAAGGAGATTGAACTGGAGTGAGGGAATATTGGCTAATAAATTTCCAGAGAAAAAACGGCACTGCCTCTTTGTGAAGTTTGACGCACGGGAGGCAGGAAAAAAAAGACCATGGAAACAGATTGCTTACAATACTTTGTTAAGTTCAACTCATGCAATGAAGTTGCTGACATCCTAGGGAATTCTTTAGCAAAGTAAGACTTTGTTCCCAGGATGCTGTATGTGTAGGTTAAACACTGAATGCTGAGTTTTCTAAGACAATGTATAGGAAGGTTCAGAAGAGCCCTGTGATAAGCATTTCTTAAGCTTCGGAAGGCTAAGATAGCCCACTGCATCAAAATCCAGGACCCAGGCCCTGATGGGCAAAAGGCTGTGATGACCATATTCCTTTACTTTTCCTACAGAGCTAATCCAAGCAATTTGCATGCATAAAAGATGCTCAGTGTACAGAATGCTGCGTTGAGTTTGCAATGTCAGGTTTGTTTAAGAGACATATTTTCAGCTGCTTGCCCCGTAAGCTGCAGCACGGCAGATTGGGTTTTAAAGAGAACACTTTCGTTTCCGTGAGCCTTCAGTGAAAACATTTCAGACCTGGAAACAAAGTTCTTAGTTTATACTTTCCTTTTCTGTGTCTTAGACACTGTAGTTGAGTTTATTTACCTTGCATAGTATTCCTGTTTGCCACGGTGGGCTCGTGGCCCCTGCCAGCCAGAGAAACACTTGCAGAGTTCCCATTCCTTCTCTCAAAGCATTATTTCCCAGTACAATTTGTTTAAATTCAACCTTTCCCCTCTGTCTCTGCCAGGCCACCCCTGCTGTTAAGGAATTTCCTCATAAAGCCTTAGGGAACTCCTTATATTGTTGTAAGCCTAGCAGTCACCAGGTATTTAAGAAGGGACATGAATTCAGATAGCCCTTCCTGCCTTGATAGAAAGAAAGCCCACCATGTGACTGCTGCCCAGTCATAACTATACACATAAGAGTAGGCAAGCTTCCTTTTCTGAGAAAATTGTTTGTGTTTGCTGTAAAGTGGATACGGATATGGTAATACTGCACAGGTTTACTAAGAAACTTTACCTTGACTTTTCCCCAGGTTTTATTTTTTTATTTATTATTATTATTATTTTTTTGCTAAGGAATATGAAAACATAAAGTACATGTAATCATTATGAGGTTCTAAAAATATGGTGTAGCTGGACTCTTCTGATAAGATGTAGCCTTTCATAGTGTAAAAATTCTGTGCATTTCTCTACTGCAGCTGGAAAAATCTGAATGTGTCAGGCCGAGTGGTCATGATTCTCACAGCTAGCTAATTGCTCATGTTCCAGCCAGGAAGAGTCTTTGTTTGTTTATATAAACTTGGTGCCATAGTGTCAAAGAAATTACTAGGGTATATTTACGTGCTCAGGGCAACTCCTCAGGGCAAGCTTTCACTTTGGGGTTACCAGGAGAATGGGCAGAATGGTGAGCCTTCTCTGAACTGTTGGAGGACATTTCTCCATCACCTCCCTCTGACTGTACCTCTATTATGACAACTCTGAGCTCATTCTAGAAAGTTCTATAAAGATACTACTGTGAGCAGAGGGAAGTGGTATTGTACCCAGGACTTTTTACCCCTTAAATTTATATTTATCACTGCTTCTGGGAAGGATTGTCTCCAAGAGAAGACAGCTGTCTATCATTTAAAGTAAAGCAAAAGGTCAGACCATCCTACCATTAATATTATCGTTGCCAGTAGAATTTGGAGCCCCCATGTAAAAGGCCATTCATACAATGCTCAATTACTAATAGCCCTATGATAACCTTTTTAATTAAAATGCTTTTTAAATATATTAATCTTCACTCATTATGCAAACACCTCAGTCAGAGACAATGCGGTGCATATATGCCATTTTTAAACTTTGAGTTCATTGTTTTTAATAGCTCTTGGATTTCTTTAGGAATATGAGCTCTTTTCTATATTGAGACATTTTATTGGGGGCAGAATCACATCTCATTCAAGAGCTTAAGGAGTCCCTCAGCACCTCCCTCTTCTTGTAGATGTGGATAATAGTCACATTGTAAACTAATCCCCTTGGGAATTTGTTTGAATTTCAGCCATTCCTACCAGCTGAACTTTCACAGCCAAGAAAGTATCAAATGAGTTGTAGTCCATTACCATTTCTGGAATATTGTTTCCATCTCCCCTTACCATTTTGGTTACGGCCGTTGGAATGTAACACCTAGCCTGATGCAACCAGTAGCTGGTCTTCTCATCTGTTTGCCTGTCTCTATACCCTACTTCATCCCTACTTTTTGTAGTAAAAATTCCTCTAAACCAACTTGCCATAATTTTGTGATGTATGCCAATCACTCTTAATGTTCATAGCTTCACTGACAAATTTGTTTTCCCACTTTACAGAGGAAGATATGAGGTCCAGATCCTAAGAAAGTTATATATATGTATATAGCTAATATGTATGCTAGTCAAAATTTGAGTTGAGTTGTATATGACTCAAATTTTACACTCTGGAACAGCCATCCGACCTCCTGACACTGTGATACATCATTGTCATCTACAAAGTTCATTCTTAAAAAGTGTACAATTGGGTTACACCCTAAAATTTCATAAGGTCAAGTAAATGCACTAGGTTATGTCAGGCTGGATTCATAACTCTCCCTGGCCACATAAGGAGTCAAGACTATTTGCTACCCAAATTATGTAGTAACATTCAACTTTACCCATACATGTTAGAGAACTCATATTTCTAAAAGTTAGGTGTCACTATCTGGGACCCAGCTTCCAATGCTGACAGTCCCCATTCATACTAGGCCACATGCTGGTTTGGCGTCCTGGTGTTTTACTTCTTACCCTGGTGGTCATCACATTCATCTGCTCTCTAGTCGTACTTGACAAGTTGGTATTCTTCCAGCAACCAACATTCCTTGTGCCTCTCCATTCCTTCACATATGCAATAAGTTAGTGAGCAATGCTGGTCCTGCTTTCCCCCACATGGAAAGTCGCCACCACAAGAGTCATGTTTAAGGATAACTTTCTGTGAGACCAACTGAGCATCCCCTAGCCAAGCTCACTTAGCATCCTTAGGCTTTCTCCCCATTATATATCAGCATTCCCCTTGTTGGGTTCTCTTCATACTGTGCGACTGGTGCCAGTTGATTCATTTGCCTTCCCGTTGGGCTGTGGCTTCGACAAAACTCTGAGCTTTATTGGTTTTCAACCATCTGCCTTCAAGGCTGCTTCCCCAAGTAATTAGAGAGCCTCATACTTCAGATTATTGTTCAAATATCAGCTTCTCAGAGAAACCATCTCTGTCTGCCTATATGAAAGACACATAGGAATTCACAGCCACCAGCATGACCTTTAGCCTTCTTATCCTAACACTATCATCTGAAATTACATCACACATTGCAAGTATGTCTCTGTTGTCTGACACACACGCCAAAACACCATCTTACAAGGAAAGACCTGTACCTACTTTCCTTGGTGCTTTGCTAATAGCTGCTTAGTGAGAATAAAAAGTGATCTGAATCTCTTCAGCACAGCAAATTGTTTAAACCATTGCTAGTGACATTGCAGGGACTTGAAACATATGGCTGTATACTCACTGACTTGTGCTATACATCGAAATTTCCATAGATTTCTCTACCACAAAATAAAAAAATCAAAGACAACCTATACCCAATGTTACATTTTGGAAGTTGGTTAAGTGGTAAGAGGATGTGTATTTGAGTGACAGGGGAAAATGAAGGGAAGAAAGAGAATCCTAAAACCCCTAAGAACCATTAAGTGACCTCAGTCTTCAGTGTTCTCCTAGCTTTCCATCTTTGGTTTACTCCCTCACCCACTAGTGTTCCTTTATATTCTAAGGATTAGACTAGGCCATTCATTCATAGATGCTCTGATTCACTCACTCCCAAGGTCCACATACATTGTGCAGTTTCTGTATATGACCTACACACATCTTCCTATTCACTTTAGCTCTTGTCTAGGTTACTGACAGCATGTAATACCATGTAAATATTGTAAATACTATATATATTGTGGTAGTCATAGGATAGGGGCCAAAAGAAAGTCTGTGCATTTTTAGTACATTTAAAAGTTTTCACTGTTTTTTATCCATGATTGGTTGAAACTATTCATGCAGAACCTATGGACATGGAATGTCATTGAAGCCCCATCAAAATCTTGTCCCCTTTGAGTACTATCTCAGAAAAAAAAATTCTTTCTGATTGACATTTGGGGTTAAACTACATGAATTGCTATCTCATTGTTATTTTTTTTTCTGGTTCTAGAATGGTGAATCGGCCGCTGAGTTTCACCAGCACCAGCATAGCTAGAATCCATGAAAATGCTGGAGTTTCTCCTCAGTGAAATGAGCCCCATGTCAAAGAAGACATAGCATTTACACCCTGACAGACTTATGTCAACTATGCTCCTGCTCAAAATAAGCTGCCACAAGTGAAAGTCCCAGATTGGAAGAGAGGACACAGGTAGAGAGGACTCTCTGGACAATCCCCTTTCACATGAGTAGTTGGACATCTAGGACCTCCTTTACATTTCCACTTGAACCTTGGGGTGTCCCCTGCAGGACATAAAACAGGTTTTAGTCAATACCAGGTAGAGTCTTTGATGAACCCCAGGATTCCACATGCCTTCATAGTGGATTATGAAATAAAGATAGGAAGGACACTCACAGCATCATGATATCGCCTTCTTCCCATAGATTTGCTATCAGGACTACCTGATGGATGCTCTTGGATTTCACGCGAGTGTGCTCAGAGAAAAAGGCTCTAGAACAGATGGGAAACTGGGTCTTTTTCTTTCTCTACTTTTACAATTCCCTCTTCTTTTCTATCCTTGAACTCCCTCTTTTCTCATTCTCTGCCTCATGCATGTTCTTCTTCTCTCTCCCTTCCTTGTTCTTATTTTCTACTTATTCTTATTCTTTTTAATTGTATGTGTATGAATGTTTTGCCTGCATGTAAGTCTGTATGTAGATTGCATTCTTGGACCCCCAAAGGCCAGAAGAGGGTGTCAGATCCCCTAGAACTGGAGTTAGTCACAGCAGATTGTAAGCAACCATATGGATACTCAGAATTGAACCCAGGTCCTCTGGAAAAAGAGAGAGTACTTTTAACTGCTGAGCCATTTCTTTCTCCCCTCTCTTCTTGCATTTTCTTTGTCATATTATTTTCCCACTTGCTTAGTTCTCAAACCACTTCAAAGAAATCCGACTTCCTCTGTCTAATCCCAAGAGTTTCCCCAGCTGCCCTTTAGGAGCAAGACATTTTCTTCAGGATAACTCTAATAAAACTTTGTCTTTCCCATCTGTTAAGTTTCTCACATTGTACTGGATGTATCTTGTTTTTTCATTTACATTACAGCAGACATATAAGGCAAGATGAGGAATAAAAAACAAAAAAAAAATAAAAGAAAAACAGAAGAAAAAATCACAAACTGTACTACCCTGTGCTTAGAGAGTGTTCATACATAGTGAGCATCGGAAAAGATTTTGTTCCTAGAGGAAACCGTTAGTGAGGGCATAAATAGACATGCCTTGGTGTTAGGAACATAATTGGGTGCAAATAACCCACTCAAAAGAATTATCCTGTACCTATACTGGAGGGTGGCTGATTCTATCCCCAAAATGACATTCACCTCATCTTTGCCATGCTATAATATTATATAGGTGTCTATGCAATTAAGATTTTTCTGGAATCATCCCCACTTAACCCACGGACATGGGTAAGCAGGATCTCCCCCATCTTAACAGCCAATACAGAGTGAAAGTGGCAGGCCACCAGCAGCCACCGTAAGGAAAGGCTGAGTGGCAGTTCTAATTGACCATTTCTACCCTTGCTCCTCTTCAGAATGTACAATATGAGCCAAGCTGTCACCGTATCCTGCCAATCACAAGAAATCTGACCTAGAGGAAGCACCATCTCAAAGGCAGCTGTTGATCTACTCACTAAATTCAGCTTTCTTTGCAGTGTCATCCGTTGCATCCAGGCTATCACAATGAAGAGAATGGAGAGAATACCTAATCAAAACATAAAGATCATGGATTTAGTGGACTATAGACGATGACTTCAAATCTAAATATGCTCTCTGGATGCCCAAACAAGAAACAATGCAGTACTTGACATGTCTTGTTACAGAATTGCATATTTGTCCTTTGGGCTGCTTAGCTTGTGGGGAGGCACGGCCTAGGTGGCATGTGGCTTTATAACACCAGAACAAAAACAATGAACTCACATCATGATGTGCGATGAGAACTCAAGCTGAGTAGTTTGACTGTGACAAAAAGGAGTTCTGGCAATTTAAGAGAATTATGCAGGCAAATTCCATACCACCCTTTTCTGTTCTTCCATCTTTTCACATCCAATGAGAAGTTTCTCCTCTGACACAATTCCAGCAGCAAACATGTCATAAACAATGGAGACTGGAAAGAAGGCAAAGTCCACAAAAACAGAATAACTAGACAGACTTCAGCTCAGCAGCAGCACAGATTCATGCTCAGCCACTGTGGCATGATGTTCTCGTAATAAGGGCAGACACGTTGCTATTTTAACGCCTCTACAAGGGGTTAGCAAATTGTCATTGTGTGCTAGATGCATTGCACAGGGACCACATAGAAAACAGGATGATTCAGTTAGCAATTATTGGCCACATTCTATCAGAAAATGCAGCTTGTGCCTTCAACTTCTAACGTTATAAAGAGGCTATTAGATGACAAACTAAGGATTTCCCATTCACTCATCAGGAGGAAAAAAAGGTTACCAAACAAAGAGGTGTCTATCCCAATTGTCCCTCTATGTGTGGGCACATACAGGTGTACTTTCATTCTCAAGAGTCACCCAGCTTGTTTCCAAATGGTAATTCAATTCATGAAAGCATGTGTTATTATTCCCAAATATTCATGGGTCTTCACTGGTAGAGAATTATATCTCTATCCTCTTTCAATGAGGTATGGCCATGTGCACTGATAATGCTGGAAAAAATGTGTAAGAAGTGATGTGTGCCATAAATATGGAGACACTTGAGGAGATTGTGTGGTACCTAAGCTATCTTCCCTCTTCTTGATGATCAGCAGTGTCTCAAGGAGGAATTGCTCTATCAATCTTATCCATCAAAATTCATAGATCAGAGATAATGCTTTTCAAAGGTACTGAAATTTGCACACTGTTACCAAGCTATAACTTAGTCCATTCTAATATATGTGTTTTTCTAAAGTTAATGAATCATCTATAATAAATCTAAGGTTCGAGACAGCCAAGTTCAAGCACCCTCTTTCTGTTGTCATGTTCTCATTTCACCTCCATCCCATTTGTTATTTGGATTGGTTCTGGCTTTTATTAACCTAATCTGCCTGGAGAAGAGTAACAGACACAGCAACTCCTGGTTTCATTAAAGTAGATACATGTTCATCAGATAATACTGTTTAGTTCCCTAAGAGGAAGCAAACATGGACATGATTATTATTAAAATATCCTTTTCCAGGGTCTGAAAAGATGGATCAGCTGTTAAGAGCACTTGTTACACTTGCAAAACCTACAGAAGACCAAGGTTCAGTTTCTAGCATCCAAGTTAGAAATTTCCCAATTGTCTGTAACTCCAGATCCAGGGAACTCTGCATCCTCTTCTTATACAAATGAGCACCTGTAGTCATATGCATACGTGCACGTACATGCACATACACAGATACACACAGACACAGACACACACACACACACACACACACACACACACACACACACACACATCCTTCAGTAGAATGCCTCCAGCTAGCAGGAGCTCACTGCTTCTTAAGGTCCTGCTTCCATTCTGCTGTGAAAACTTGTAGGGTAGTAATGAAGTTTCCCTTGGGATGAACAGTACTCATGTGTTGTTTCATAATCCTGCTCTATTCTGGTTGACAAAGGTTAATCTAATCTAATGATGTTCAAATGAAGAGTGAGTGTATTTTGGCAGCCAGAAAGCATTTGACAAAGTCTGGATACACTTTGTGTTAGAACTACCAAAACCTCAACAGAAATATGGATCATAGGAGCTAAGGACACTCTTAAAGATTATACAATGCACAGAACAACCTCCCACACCAAAGAACAAGCTCACACATCAGGAATGCTGAGACTGAGAAACTCTCATCCAGACCAAGTCCCACTTGACACTTTTCCCTTTTGTATATCTAAAACAGCCCGTGTTATTCCTAAATTCTGCCTCTGCTAAACCCCTACAGGCTTCCCAGCATTCTGTGCATGACTTTACTTACCCATTCTGCAGTGATCTCACTGCTCACACTTCAGTATATCCATCTCTTATTAGTTGCCTCAGGACACACAATTATCCCGATCATACATGGAAACTGGTCATCCCTGTTACAATAATCATAGTCCACAATGTGCTTGGTTCATCAACAAGAGTGAACTAGCACTAGCTGCCTAAAGAGTGACTTAGGTCAGAGTGTGACTTCATCCAGATGAGAGTAGAAACAACACTACTAGCAAAAACTCTCCTACTGTTTCTTGAGGTCCATTGCCAAAGCCTTTACATGCATCATCTCATTTAATGCCAGCTATAATTCATACTGTAGCTATGCTATCCCATGACAGAGGCAGAAACCAGTCCTCTCAGAGACTGGAAAACTTTCCTAAAGTCATGCATTTGGTTAGCTTATTGGTCAAGACTCAAAACCTGCCTAACCTCAAACCAGCAACTATTCATCCCATCCTCCTCTATTCAGGGGCATACAGCACATTTTACAAAGAATTAAGCCACAATGAATTGGTGAATTCATTTATCTTTATGTTCATACACATATGTTAGCCTGGAGAAACATCACTTCCAGCCTAAGACAAAAACAACATTTTCAAATACACAAAATGGGTCAAGAAAGTCTCACATCTTAAGAGTACAGCCTTTCTATATGTTAATGTCCTTTTACGTGAAAACAAATGAACAGAGATACAAACAAAAACAAAACCCAACAGTTCACAGCCTTTTGCTTTAAAAAGTTATTCCTCTTAAAACTGAAAAGGCCAGATCTGCCACATCAGAGATGTGTGAGTGATAGCCAAAAATGGTTGCATCTTTGACATACCAAGTTTCTCTTTCCTTCAAAGGGCACAGGGCATTTTCTTTTTCAGGGCTTCTACATTTGCATCCTAAAGACTGAAACTTTCATGGGTCTTTCCTTTAAAAGATATGAACTTTTTTTTTCCTTTGTGTATCTCCTAAATGATTACATTAACATATAATCTTCAAGTTTCACCAAGTGGGTTTAAAGATTAAATTAGTCCAGATTAGATGCTGGGGTTACACTCTTTCACTATGCTGCAGTGTGACCCTGCCGTTTCCTTTCTCTTGCAATGTGCCCTCTTGGGGATGAACAACCCTTTCACAGGGATCACACATCAGATATCCTGCATATCAGACATTTACATTATAGTTTGTCACAGTTACAAAGTAGCAATGAAAATAATCTTAGGGTTAGGGGTCACTGTAACAGGATGGACTGTATTAAAGCTTTGCAGCATTAGAGAGGTTGAGAGCCACTGTGTTAGATAGATTTTTTTTTAATTGATTAAGATAGGGTATAAAATTTATTTAACTGGGGCAGGACAATTTAACTAATTGTCCTAAACTCCCACTCATTCAGTCATGATTTGATTTCTACTTTTGTCTTTGCCTGGTGACACTCCATATGTCGTGGTTTGTATTAACTATTAATTACTTAGCTGACCGAGTATGTGCAGCTGTAATGTACCAAGGCACTGTACCATGCACAAGGGATGGAGATAAATGAGCTTTCCATCACTGGCAATGAACTTTCAGTGCATTTGGGGATGAGAAGTCACTGGTCATTAGGAAAGTTACACCTGAGAGCTGGAGAGACGACTGTGGGTAAGAGCACTCTACTCTTCCAGAGGACCCAAGTTTGATTCCCAGCACCTACATGTCAGGTCACAACACTCTTAAACTCCAGTACCAGGGGATCTAATACTCTTTTCTGGCCTCAGTGGGGACCAGGTATGCAGGTGGTACATGAATATTCATGTAGGCAAAACATCCAGGATACATAAATTTTTTTAAAAAATAAATCTTTCAAAAGTTACAACATAAATAATATCTGGGGTAATGAATCAGGAAATGTTCCCAGGGTGAACTGATAATTAAGCTGAGTAGTAGCTATTGTTTGCTTGTTTCTTGTTTTTAATTCATGTGCATCTTTTATCCCTGGGTCTACCAAGGGTTTCTTTTGCCCTTACAAAAGCAAAGTTTTACATGACCATGGAATTTTCTGGATGGTAATTTATACTTTATTGGTTTTGTAAAACTGGCCATCCTACTGAAGGCTATTAATCGAGTCGATGCGATTCTCGCCAAAGTCTCCATGCCATTCTTCACATAAAAAAGAAAAAAAATCATAAAATTCATATAGAAGCATAAAATGCCCCTGAAAGTCAAAGCAACCCCAAGCAAAAAGGGCAGTGTTAGAGGTGTCACCATACCTGATTTCAAGTTCTATTACAAAGCTCAAAGCTATAGTAATAAAAGCAGCATGGTACTGACAAGAAAATTGACTCAAGATCTTTGTGAGAAAATAGGGATCCACTAGGCAACTGCATCTACCAATTTTTGAGAAAGATGCCAAAATATACATAGTGAATAAAAGTTACCGTCTTCAACATGGTGCTAAGAATCTGCACGTTCTAATGTAGATTACTTACATCAGATCCTTGTTTCTCAACATGATAAAAATCAGCTCCAAATGAATAAAGGATATCAGTGTCTGACTCAAACTCTTTCAGAGCTTTAGCAGGAAATGTTTGGAATACATTTCAAGATATATGTACAAGAAATGACCTTCCAAATAGTATTCCAGTCACTTGAGAAATAAAGCCAACAATGGATAAATGGATCTCGTGAAGTCAAAAAGCTCTGTACATCAAGAGAAACTGTCAGTTGAGTGAAGAATAATCCTACAGAATGGGAGGAAAGCTTTGTTAGCTATACAGCTAATAGAGGGTTAATAGCTAGAATATACAAATAACTTAAAGAACTAAATATTGAGGGAGTAAATGAGAGAGTCAGGAGCCAGAGAGATTGTTCAGTCTCAACAATAAATCTGACAAGCAGAGTTTGATCTCTTGAACACACCTGGTAGAAAGATAGAATCAGCTCCCATTAACTGTCCTCATACCTCCAGCACCATGCACATGCATGCTCACACAACACACATACATACAGTAAATAAATGCCACAATAAGAATAAACATTTTAATTTTTTTCAATCCTGAAGTTAAATAACTTATAATCTAATGTCTTTATACATTTGGTCACTTTTACCAAGTGCCCGTTATGTGCTAAAGACTAAAGTTTTGTTTGGTAGACTGTGGTTTCCAGCAAAGAGTGAAACAATAGCTGTTCTTTAGAGATTGATTTGAGAACATCCCATTTTTCTCCTTGCTCCCCCTTTCTCCCAACCTGTTCCTTTTGCTCCCTGTATCTGTAGAGTTGGCTGCCTTAGTGTGAATCTCAACCATACCACCTAGTAATCAGATAATTTCAAGCAATGCCTTACCTGCTCAAGTCTCGGTTAGCTAGTGGGGCCTTTTTTCCCTGCTCTTCATGGTGCTTTGAAAAGTCTCAATTTGTCTAGAAATCTTTAGAGTTGTTTCAAGGTAGTGAAGTTAGATTTACTTCTGCCTGGGAAAGTGGATCCGCCCACCTAGAAAGGGAGGAGACAGATGGGGAAGGGGGGAGCAGCTCTCTAAGCTGAAGCTCTCTAGAGCAAGGCATAATAAGAAAATCCAGATGAAAGCAAAGATGGATGAAAATGGGCCAAGTCTGTGTTCAACATGGCCCTCTGTGCCTCAGTGTTTCCCTGGGCTTGTTGGTGAAAAGAAGTCCACAGGGAAACACAAGTAGTTCTGTCAAGCTCTAAAACGCCGTATGTCATCCAGATTTACAAGCTACAGATGACACCACAGCAGCAGTGTGGTAGAGCTCCACTCTCTCCCCAACTCTGTAAGAGATTTCCATTTGTAATGCTTTCCTCTTCTTGGAGGTTATTATAGCCTTATTTTCTCATTGCATGCAAATAGTTGTCAATGGGAGGTGGCATGTACTTCTGAATAATAATCCTATTACTCTTAGGAAGGCCTCTACTATCCAGCCCTCAAATCCCACAGAAGTTATCCAGAATGCTCCTGAAAGCAGCAACTTGAGTTGGTGACTGCCTACAATCACCATTTCCAATGTTGTGAGATTCCAGGCTGCCTAAGCATTGGCCTACTGGTGTCTGCTTGTTTCTCTGAATCATTGCATTGAACACCCGAAGTGACAAATGCCCTGCGTGGAAAGTTTGAGCCATGAGACCAGCCTAATACCAGCACCAGAGATGATTAACCAGTGATCAACAGACTTGAAGACTTGGGTGTAGTATAGTGACTTTCACATGGATGTTACAAAGATATCTCACATAAGCAAATGGACAGAGGAAGCCTGAATTTGGCTTATATTTTCAAGGGAATCACAGTCTTTGGAAGGGAGGGGAAGACAGCTGTTCGTGCATAACTGTGCGTGCATAACTGTGCATGCATGTGCAGGGCTCTAAGAGCACACCTGCAATTGTGTTCATAGTGGTAGAAGCCTGCAATGGTTACTTGGCACACAGAGTCAAACCAGGGACAATAGGATGAAAGTGGGAACAGCTAGATCTTCTAGGGCCTGCCTTCCCTTCCATTTCACATGCACAGCACTACCTCTTAAAACACCTCTCCTCCCGAAGTATTCAGTAAACACAAGAAGCTGAGGAGTAAGCACATAAAAACAAGGTCAAGTGGAGGACATTTTAGATTCAAGATGTAGATAGAGATGTAGAGAGAGAACTGGAGTAAGGGTCCAGGAAAGTGCTCAAAACGGGGGTTCTGAGGTACATAGAGGTCAGGAACGCTTGCTGTGGGGTCTTCATGGGGCAGTGAGTGCTGGGTTCAGAAGGGAACTATGCAGAAAGGAAGGACCAGGGAAGCCTGAGAAACTCAACTTTCATACTATCATCTTTACTGTTTTGCTTAGTAGTCAACGGTCAGTTACTTAAAGAACTGGTCAGGGTAACCACATAATTCACGGAGTTTATTTTCTCTTTTCTAAAAGGGTGACTATGAACCTTGGAGATCTGGCAAAGTTAGGTTACAAAGCTGCCAGCGGTAAAAAAAAAAAGATCTAGGACAGCAGTGTGTGGGCCATCCCCTGCTCAGACTTTGCAGCAATCTTGCCTTGTATGGTTTAGGAGTACTGGAGATCCTTCCATCCCATGCCTCCCATCTAAATGTCTCTTCAGTCTAAGCCATGCACTCCATTAAAGTGTCTGTCATGGAACACCTCAAAAGGAGCTCAGGCAGCAGGCACTGAGTGGCGGAGTTGCACAGACAGAGTATGTGGCTTGCTCCTTCCCTGGAAGCATTTGGCTTTCTGCTTGTAACTCTTCTCTGCATGACCCATGCATTCCCCTGTCCTCCTGTTGGGGGCGTGAGGGCATCCTTCAGTGAGATAGCAAGGAAGCAAATTGACTTTCTCCTTCATTAACAGCATTAGGAATCTGAAATTTCTCAGCAGACATTTGTAGTTAAAGCATTTCACAGAGCCCTGGAAAGGAGAGAGTTGATTCTTTTTGGTGTTTTCATTGCTTTTATTATTCATAAAATGGCTTAATCCGGGGTCCCAGTGTTCAGAGGAGACCCCTCCCCTCCAACATGGCAGAGCTGAAATGTCACCCACAATAAACGTGAACTGCTAGGCGACAGGAGCAAGGCGGGGGTGAGTGCAGAGGAAGGCAAGGATGCATTCGATTGTGTTTACACGATTCATTCACAGCACAGCAGGCCGTATTCACACCATAACACTCACCCTCACATAGATAATTTGATTTTCAACCTGGTTAGCATGCATTCAGACATAGCAATACATGAAAATATATGCTTTAGCAGTGCATGCTAAACAAGGTTGCACACTTTAAGTCAGAATTTATTAGAGGTGAGTGTTGAAATTGGTGATTATGAAGTCCTAACATTTTCAGTTAGACACATGACACATGTGTTAAAGAAAAAAATACAACTTGCTTTAGCACTCTTGCACGAGAGCCATGTATATGTATATGTGTATGTGTATGTGTATGTGTATGTGTATGTGTATGTGTATGTGTATGTGTATATGTTTATGATGTATATGTATTTGTATATGTATATGGAGTATCTATAAAGTAAATTTGTTTCCTTTTGACATTTTTTATGATTTAAAGAGTTTTAAAACAAAATGAGAACATTGTCCTATTCCACATGATAAAAATATCACTACTACACCCAAGCAGAAGACTATAAAGTACCTAGCTAGATCCTCTGGTGGGGGGGGGGAAGTCAAGAAAACCAGTCTAAAAGCCCTGAGGTGGTCTTCCCACTTGTGACAGATGCAGCAGCCCTCTGTGTGTGTTGCTTCTGCCTTCTTGCCATTAGGTCTAAATTAAATAAAATGTAGGCAACCGTCTACTTGTATCACACAGTTAAAATCGGAGCTTTCCCAGGACAGGTAAAGTATACTCAGGTCTCCACCAAGGCCTTGCCCTTCTGGCCTGCAGGCCACAGGCTTGCTAGCTAATATAATGTGTGACAGATGAACTCACTGTGCCATTTACCTCTTCATGGCCTATCCTCTTTACCCCTCATGGGATTACTCAGTGTTCTAGACTTATTTATGTTGTTACGACAAACACTCTACCAAGAGCAACTTTGGGGAGGAAGGGGCTTTTGAAAATAATAAAAGAAATTATATTAGCTCTCGTCCATTAAAGGCAGATACATATATAGTCACATGCAGTGTATATAAAATAAATTTGTTTCCCTCTTAACTTTAATTATTTGAAAAAAAAAATACTCATGAATCAGTAGAATGAACATAGTAAAAATGCCCATCACACTAAAAACAATCTACAGATTCAATGCAATCTCCATCAAAATTTCTACACAATTCTTTACAGACATTGAACGAACAATACTCATCTTCATGGGGAAAAACAAAAGCCACAGGACAGCACAGGACAGCTAAAATAATCCTGTGCAAAAAAAAAAAAAAAAAAAAAAAAAAAAAAAAAAAAAAAAAAAAAAAACCTTCTGGAGGTATCATCATCCCTGATTTCAGGCTGTACTACAGAGTTACAGTAATAAAAACCACATAGTATTGGCATCAAAAAGACAGGTTGATCAATGGAATTGAATTGAAAAGATCTTCAACAACATTTACCTGGCAGAGGGCAGATATCCAAACTATACAAAGAACTAGAGAAATTAGCCAACTAATGTTGGGAGCCAACTTTAAGCAGAAAGCGGCTGGAAGGCAGCTATCAGCTTTGCAGCCATCTTGAGCCATATACCCTGACATGAAACTTGGTTTTCAACAGCCTACAACAGCTGAAGCACACTCTGATATCCCACATATCTTGTTTTGCTGTTTAGTGCCCACAGCTGCAAGGAGCACGTGCTATCCACGCCTACAAAGCATGCGGTGCACGTGCTATCCACGCCATACATGCCTGTAAGGCGCACGTGCTGTCCATGCCTGTAAGGCTCACATCATATCCACACCTGCATGGTATGTGGTATCCATGCACCTACAAGGCACGTGACAAAAGCCTATAAATACCCAGGATTTCCTTGTTGTAGGTAGTGGTGTAGTAGTAGTAGGTGTAGTGGTGTGTGTATGGTGGAGAAAGTAAAGAAGACTTTACTACAGATCCTCTGGCTTGTCTCTATTCTTCGAGTCTCTTCCCCTTCTTCCCCCCACTCTCTCTCTTGCTAAACCTGGACCTGAGGAACAGAGCGGGTCTTTACAGTTTGGCCCCTAAGGTGGGGCAGCTCGGGTCTTTTACAAACTAACCCAATAAACCAACTTTAAAATGGTGTTTAGAGCTAAACAGAAAATTCTCAACAGAGAATTCGATAATGGCCAAGAAGCACTTAAAGAGGACTGGGGCCATTACAAGGTCCCCTCTAATTACTGGAGGTCAGGCCTCTATCCCCGCCTTGGCAAGATTAGAATCGCCATGGCCCTTCTATACTTGGAGAAGGGAGGAGATGTCAGGGGAAGCCCTGCTTATACACTGAAGGCCTAAAATCAGCCATAAGCCTAAAATGAGCAATAGGCCTGGCATACATGCCTGCTAACACAAAGTCTTGGGTCTCTGTGGAAAAACATTGAAACAGATGGCTATAAGCTATTGTAAACAGGCATCTTTTGTGGAAATTTATGAGCCTGAGTAGTCTTAGACCTTGTAAACAGGCAGCATTGGTGGATAGTACCAACTTAGATAAGGACAAGTGAATCATAGGCAGTCAGAGTGACCTGTCCCCTGAACCTTTACCCAGCTGATACTCTGTTCTGAAAGATATCTGTACTCCCCCTGAACACCTATGTTCCTGTGTCATACCCTTCCCCACATCCTGCATTTTTGTGTTTATAACCTCTGTGTTAAAAAGTAAAAATTATGATTTGATAATTAAAATAATAAAAAATAAAGAAATGTTCAACATCGTTAGTCACCAAGAAAATACAAGTCAAAACGACTCTGAGATTCCATCTTACACCTGTTAGAATGGCTAAGATCAAAACCTAAAGTGACAGCCCATGCTGGTGAGGATATAGAGCAAGGGGAACACTCCTCCATTGCTTGTGGGAGTGTGAACTTAGCAGTTTCTCAGAAAACTGGAAATATTCTACCTTAAGAACCAGCTATACCACTCCTGGGCATATGCCAAAAATATGCTCCACCATACCACAAAGGACACTTGATCAATTATATTTATAGCAGCTTTATTCATAATAGCCAGAAAGTGGATGCAACCTAGATGTCCCTCAACTGAAGAATGGAAAAGAAAAGTGTGATATGTTTACACAGTGGAGTATTACTAGGCTGTTAAAAATAATGACATCATGAAATTTTAGGCAAATGAATAGAACTAGAAAAGATCTAGGAACCAAGGATGGAGGGAAAGAGAATAGAATGTGTGGGGGGCATCTCTGGGCTGAACTAGAAACCTAGGACAACAGAAACTCCCTGGGATTGATAAGGGTGACCCTAGCTAAGCGTTCTAGCAATAGGGGATATAAAAACTGACATGGCTACCTCCTGTAACCAGGCAATATTTTCAGCGGAGGGATGTGGACACCATCCAAGACACAAAACCTTCAACCCACATTTTTTTCTACCTACAATATGGGCAGGGATACTGATAACCTGAACAGAACTTGAGAAAATGACCAACCAATGATTGGCCCAGCTTGAGACCCATATCATGAGAAAGAGCCCACCTCTGACACTATTAATAATATTTTGCTACTGGTAGACAGGAGCTTAGTATAACTATCATCTGAGAGGCTTCACCCAGCAGATAATGGAGATAGACTTAGAGACCCACAGCCAAATATTAGGTGGAGCTCAAGGAATCTTGTAGAAGAAGGGGAGAAAGAATTCAAGGAGCCGGAAAGGTCAAGGACACCACAAGAAAACCTACAGAAACAACTAATTCATATATTTTCATATGAAACTCATAACAGCAAGAGCAGAAGCTATCTCTGACTCTGTTGCCTGCCTTTGGATCTCTTGTGCCTAACTAGGCTGCCTCATCTACCCTCAATAGAAGAAGATGCACCTAGTCCTACTGCAACTTGCTATGCTAAGGCAGGTTGATATTCATGGGAGGCCTCCCCTCCTCAGAAGAGAAAGGGAGAGGGAAAAGGGGACGGGAAAGAGAAATAAACTAGGAGGAAAGCAGGGAGTGGAACCTGCAATATGGCAATTAATTAATTAATTAATTAATTTAAAAATCCAGGTCTCAGTTCACTTCCGAAAAGTGTAGGAACTGAAGCAGCTAGTCATATAACAATTAAGAACCAGTAAAATGACTCAGTGGGAAAGGATACTTATCACCAATCCTGACAATTTGAATTTGACTCCCCCAGTCTATATGGAGAAAGAAGAGAACCCAACAAGCTACCCTCTGATATCTACACGTATTCCAGAGAGAAAGAGAGAGAGAGAGAGAGAGAGAGAGAGAGAGAGAGAGAGAAGGAGGAGGAGGAGGAGGAGGAGGAGGAGGAGGAGGAGGTAGGGAGAGAAACAAGGAGAGACAGAGAGGGACAAAGAGAGACAGAGAGACAGACAGAGACAGAGAGACAGAGACAGACAGAAAGAGACAGAGAAAGACAGAAAGAGAGACAGAGTCAGAGAGAGAGGTAGAGAAAGAGACAGAGAGACAGAGAGATAGAATAAATAAATGAATAAATGCAAAAAAAGTTAGAAGAGTTAGCTCAGTGATTAAGAGTACTTGTTCCTCTTGTGGAGGATTCAATTTGGCTCCCAGTTACCATGCGAGAAAATTAACATTCTTCTATTAAGTCCAGATCCAGGGAATCCTGCATCTGCACTCTCTTCTGGTCTCCATCACTACCTACACACAACTCTCTCTGTCTCTCTCTCTCTCTCCTCTTACACAAGAAAAATAATAAAATTAATATCTGAAAAACAGAACTACGAAACAACAGGACAATCTTCCACAACCATGTTCACTAACTTGGTCTAGATATTTTCTCATTAAGATTCTCTTCCCTGATTATTCGAGATTGTGCCGAGTTGCCATTTAGATAATCTTCGTATAACCTGCATAGTCAATATTGGCTGTTACTTGGCTATGGGGAAATATAATAGAAAGCACTTGGAGGAAGATCTTGGAGGGCTTTGGTCTTGAAAGTTACAGTGACCTTCTGAGCCTAGTTATGGCTTCCAAGGGAATTACAAAGTCAAAAGTGAGTAATTTGTCTTTTTATTAGTGATAGATAAATTCCTTTGTCAACCATTTTGATTAGAGTCTTGGACAAGTCATAGTCTACAAGATAAGGACAATTTCTTAGTTGGTTCACATATCTGGGACACAGCAGAAACACAGGAGACTTCTTCATAAAGAGTGGAAGGAAGACAGACTGAGGAGAAGCCACTTACCTCTCCTGAGACTTCCCATACTGCTCCATGCCTATATTTCCTTCATATCACAAATCAGCAAAGGACTTTGATCACAGAGGTCTGGGAAGTTAAAAGTAACGGGACAGAAAGCTTCTCAAGGAGCCAGGATCATCACCTGATTTGACAGGAACCCAGTTATGGCCTCAATCCTCTCATCTCTGTGAGGTCCACAGATGACCTGTGGGAGAAAGTATTTTGATGACTTGACAAGAGCTGTCTGAAACAGTAGCTTCTAAAACAAGTGTGAAACCCATACTTTAGGAGCAAGATGACATGCAATCTTTAAAAATGAATTGGCTCCTAAACAGTCTAGTGGCGGATGACTGTAATTGTTCCCTGGTGATTCATAGAACCAGAGTGGTATGCAGACTCTCAGCCCCTACTGCTTGGATTTGCTCCTGCCTCTAGCACTCACAAAGATGGTGAGTAGGGGACTCTCTTTATATCAGATTCTTCACCTGTGAGAAAAATATATTCTTTTTAGGGTTAAAGTTTGGAAACAGAACTTGTTAAAAAGCAATGAATATGATAAACGCTCATTAAAATGTTCAATTCAGTGTAACACTCTGACATCATGCAAAAACCCCAGGCCAGAAACCAAAGATGACAATAATTCCTTCCTTATGCTTTATTACTCATAAGTAACTTTAAGAACCAGACTCTAAAATGTCTTCTAGCATCTTCCTACCAAACTACCTGAGATTCCCCAGAAGCGCATTCTGCTTCTGGGAAACAAGGCCCGTGTATTGGGATTGAGGATGCTGCTTGTCTTACACCATAGTACTGCTTGTGTTTAATGACTATTTTTATTAGACTAGCATTGTTGACAATTAAAGAATTAATGGAGCCAAGACCTAACAGCTCCTAGCCCAAACGGCATCACAAATGCTGTACACAAACCAATATAAAGAGGCACAAACTTTATACCCTGTTCTTTTCTCTCAGGCTTTCTCTATATGCTGAGCTGTCCCCAGACAAAGGAGAGAACTGTTCTGTGGAAAATGATGGTCTCCATGGTGCTTACGACAGAATGCATCCATTTTCCTAGAATGGAGTGCCAACTAGGCCTAGCCACCTTCTGCTCCTGAAGAATGATTGCCTCAGCCCAGCACTCAAGAGACCATTGGCGAGTCTATGTTCAGTGGGGCCTGGGCTGAGCTCCTGTAGCCTTCCCCCAGCCCTGAAAACCTTGGCAAGCATCAGTTCTGAGCCTGCATGTCCCCACCGATGTGGAAATTGTCACGTGTTATGATGCTTTAAGTGTATTGTTGAAGCTTTCATCAAAGTATAGTGTGCTCCCACCTAATGCTAAGTAAAGCAGCTGGTAAATGCTACGCTGTGGCTGCAGATGGATTGGCGGTGGCAGGCCCAGAGCTCACCACCTCTACTTAAACAGGTGTTTGACGCTGTATTTTCCAGGTGGCCAGAAGGAGCATGATTATTCAGCGAGAGTAGAAGCCATACGGGATAGGAATAGTTCTCCAGCATTGGCAAGAGGGAGCAGCCAGCCACTTGGCTTTAATCCATCTGTTCACAAGACATGATCTTAAAGCCAGAACTTTTCCACTGGAGACTTCCTACTTACTTTGAATTTTAATGGTCAGGTCAGCAAGGGCATTGTGGCACCAATTCTTGTGCTTTGTCAAGAGCTGCCTTTTTGCCTGGGGAGAGGAGGTTGGCTAACTAGGTTACCAGAGTCAGAGGCCATTGGAGTTTCCAGCCAGGGTATTGTTGCTTCATCATCCCAGCTGCCAGGTGGAGCATGAGAAGATAAAGTTGCTATATCATGTCATTTTTCTCCACAACCATGGACCTACCTTCAAGAGGGAGATCCTCTGTAGTCACTGGGAAATGACAGGCACCATCAACAGCTAGCCACAAAATCACAATGCAAAAATAAACAGCTGTTCACTGGAAGGCATACAAGCATCTTTAAGCAGCAAAAAGATCACACAAATAAGATTTCAAGGCAATCAGAGTAAGGCAGATTGGAGCCACCTGTCTATGTAAGGGTTGCCTGAGATGAGCTCAAACCAGTCTGAGATACTCAGAACATCTTAATCGGAAAACATTAAAAGACTAACACACTGGCAAGAGGAAACATATTTACGTGTAGAAATAAGCAGAGATCAAAAAGTCCCTGGCAAGGATTCTTCAAGCAAGAAGAAGCTTGAGAAAGCCAGTTTATTTTCTTCACAGCTCAAGGCCTAGAAATCCCAGGGGAACCTCTGAGCATACAGGAGTACGGGGCCTCCAAGCTCATACGCAGGAGGGGCGGGTGGGCAAGGAATACACAGCTATCAAGTCTTTTTGAAGGGCTTGGAGTAAGTTGAGTAAATCTGTCATGACGTATAAATGGGAGAGAAGAGTGGGGACAGGCCTTCTCATGGGGCCACCTGCCCCAAAACTGGTGCTGTGGGTGCCCCTGTCTTTTCCCGACTCCTGTGACACAGCAGACTAGAGGGGACAGGAAGACAGCTGTCAGATTTCACATGGCACTCACTCTTGGCAAAGAGACAAGTCTAGCAGCCAAACCCTTGTCATGATCCCATCAGTCCCACAATGGTGGGGCCTCTGCTGGCTAGTGGCAGGTCACAGGAGTGTGGGAGCTCCTCTAACCCCCACATCTGAGTCCCTAAATCATACTGCTTTCCCTCCAGAAAAGCCTATGTGAGGAATTTCTCGTGCAGAGTTTGTTTATACAATGAAGAAACGTTGCTGGAATCATAGGCAGGTGTCTTTCTGCTATTATTTATTTATAATTCATAGTCTAAGTTGCTTAGAAATGGATTAAAGAATAATAAAGCTGTGCATATTCATATAAATAGCTGGTCTTGTTTCTACAACAGCACTGTTGAAATTGAGGTTTCGATGACTTCTTTGGGGCGCTGTTCTATGGCGGTGTAAGACGGTTACCACCACCACTGCAGCTTCTACTCACTGGATGAACAGGGCACAGCCACCCTCAGTGTAGCGGTGAGAATGACCCCAGCTGATGCCAAATGTTCCTGGAGAGGAGAGATGTCCAAACAGCCTCTTGTTGAAAAACTGCTACATATACGATATAGACATATGTATACACATGTGAAATTTGTAGAAAGAAATTGAAGATCTAACTGAACTAAGTCTGAGCAAGTTCCTGACGTGAGCACTTGGTGTGGGAACTTCTAGTCCTGGACTTGTCAAAATTTCTTGAGCACTTTCTGGAACTTCAGCTCCATGCTCTGGCTCAGAACAGATTGCATTTCACTATACATTGTTTTAAAGGAGGACAGACAGCATGCTGGGAACCAGGAAGAAGACACTCCTGGTCAGTGAATCAGTATTATTATCTGTTAGCAAAGCAAAAGATAAATACAAGTAAAACCAGAGAATTTTTTGGGGAAAAGAAAACATTTACAAAATTGACAAAATGCCAAAGGAATGTGAAATAGTTCATTAATACAAAGTATTGATATCTACATTCACCAAAGCTTCGTGGTCCTATTCATGTTCACCGGCATTCTGCATTCTGTGCTCTTCACTGAAGTCACATTATGGCTGTTTGACCCCAAACTCAACCTGGGAAAGGCTCTGCTGCCAAGCTTATACAAGTAAGTCACTGTCTCTGCCATCATTCCATTGGCCTTGCCTGCCACCCACACCTCATCGACAGCAGGTCAGCGGGTTTAAGGTGAAAGCTGACTTCCGGCAGCTTTGGGCCTTAAAGTTCTTTCTAGTTGCTAGCCTTTTCTTAAAATACCATTTGGGGTTCTTCTTGCTGCTGCTGCTGTTGTTGTTGTTTTGTTGTTTTGTTTTAATTTTACACAAACTTTTCATTCAGGGATGATCTTCTGCGGGGCTTTGGTACTATAGCCTGTAAACCTTTAGCACCTAGAAGTATCAATTGTCTATGGATTTGAAACCAAGCCAATCACATACATGAAAACATCTGTTGATGCTCCCATCCAAGCCTCGTACCAGTGCCCCCCCTCTCTCTCTACCTTTGCACTTGAGAAGGTGGTAGGCAGCAGACCTATGGAGTGGGCACAGGAAAACCTCTTCTCTGAGCTGGTACAAGGGCTGAAGAGGACGTGGAGGAGCACATCCAGGAGAAGGCAGTGGGTTACAGGGATTGTTTCAAATGCCTAGAGTGATGAGTTTTATTCCTCCTGGGGAAGAACAAAAGCAGGAGACAAGCAGGAGACTGGAGCTCTGACAAGCCACCTCCAAGTCAATCACTCAGTACTTGGAGACAAATGGAGGGATCCCTTGAGTCTTTCTCCTTTGCCACTTTTATGTGAAGGTTTGACAAACGATGCCAGTGAATAGTACAAGGAAGTGATTAAAACCAGCCCTTGCAAAAGCAGGGTAACTATTTTGGGCTTGAGTCTCCTTCATTTCTTCCATTCTATTCTGAACTCTCAACCCCACCACTGCCCTGAGTTTTCCAGAATGTTTTATGCTTTTCAAAATTTTACATGTAGATGTTATCTGCTCACCTGTCTCCCTCCATTCTTCCCTAATGCATAAGTTTGTTTGCTGAGACTGCTTTTAAACAACAGATTTGTGTCAATGGGCTGGTAATGGCAGTATTTGTTTAGTGTGCTAAAATACTTGCCACTTGCTGCAGCAGTGGTATTTCCCAGCATGGATTATGCAACAAGAACTTATCCCAAAATCTCTCACAAGGAACCTATGCTATCAGTGAAATCACCTGGGAATCCTGTTAAAAACAGATCATCAGTCCTTAGAGGAGACAGACAAGCTGAGAATTCCTCCAAGCAAAGGCATCCTAGTCTAAAGGGACCGTGTGCATCTCTCAGATAAGCCAAGAGAAGTGCAGGGTTTCTTCATTCTGTGCCTCCCGGTTGCTTCTGCCACACAGGCAAGGCAAGGTGTGGGGTGCAGCTCTGCTGACCTCTGATTGCAAGGCTGCGCCCTTGGTTCGACTTTCTGTTTCATCAAAGTACAATGGAGGTGGTGACCTGTAAAGAGATCCTTGGTCCCCTGAAGGCTGGACACTACCAAGTGTGGGGGAATTCAAGGGTGGGAAGGTGGGAAGGTGGGAGGGGGGTAGGTGGAGGCACATCTTCATAGAAGCAGGAGGAGAGGGGATGGGATAGGGGGCTCCTGGGCAGGGGGGGAATGGAGTAAGGGGATAAAATCTGAAATGTAAATATAATAGTTAATTAAAAAAAAAAAAAGAGCCAGTCCCATCAATCGAAAAATGCAGGGCTCAAGAAACTCCCTCACACTAATGGCTCATGCTAACCAGGCCAAGTCAGAGAACTGGAGTCACACAAGGTTCTGTCTACAAAGAGGCCTCAGAGGAAGTGAGGAATCTCTGAAGGCATTGAGAATGGCAAGGGAATGAGTGATGGTGAAAAATAGCAATTCAGGACTTAGTCTCAATCTTGCCTGCATTCCTCAGAGCTATTGGGAAATGTCACTCTGCCGACGGGTAAAGATGAGTCTCCACTTCCCTCTGCCACACTCACTAGCAGGAAATAACTCACCAAAGTGCCAATGAGGTTCTCAGGGAAGACAGGACATGGCTACTTATGGTGTGAAAGCAGGTTACAAAAATGCAATTAGGAATCCGGGTCTAAAATAACAAATGATTTGCTTTTACATAAATGTGTGGCTTTTCAGAAATCTAGTCTCAACTCCCTGGGTAAAACCTTTTCTTGTTTGTTTCTGTCGAATCAGTTGGTCTTTGACGACCATGACTGCCAAGCCACACCAACATTAGCTACTTGGCATAAGCCTGAGGAGTGATTCTAACCTCAGCCACAGATAGGTTAATACTTGCCAAGAAATGTTTTGTTTTCTTTTTTAAAGTGGCTCCTAATGTTCTTTCCTATCTATAGCCATTTTTAAAACATGAGCTGTTTAAAAACCAACAGCTATTCTTGGTGGCATTATTGTGTCTCGATACATGTTCAATAATCCTATGTAGGGAGAAAGGGGAAGGACAAGTGGACTCCCTTCCAGAATAGCCTGTGGGAAGTGTTTAGCTCATGAAGGCATTAAGACTAAGGAGATATGAGTCTCTTCTGGGAAGGAGGATGTCTGCTATCAACAGTACTGTGTGCGATGTCATGGAGAGTAACAGACAGGTAGCATTGCTGAGCTTCACTCATTTTCAGTGACAGCTGTCATTCATACACACATCTATTGAATTCTCTGAAGACACAGGAGACACTGGGTGTAAGAGTGCAGATAGCCTGGAATACCGCACAATAGCAATATGTGGACCACGACCCACCTCTGCACAAAAAGACATCATGGCATGCATCAGAATGTGGCTCACAAAGGAAAACCCAAAGACATCCTTGGGATGGACACTCGGGAAGTGCAAAAAATGAGCTTGGTGTTACCTATCCAATCTCTGACCTTTTTCTTTTCATTTTTTAAAATCTGTCCTTCAAGGGGGCTGAAAAGCAATTTTCATGCTATGGCTCTAAATATCAGTTTATCCCTCTGACAGGGTTCTGGGCATGCCCAGTAGGGATGATTTAACACTGCATTGATGGCTTGCAACAGAACAACGTCATGAGAAAAGGTAGTGTGCCACAGCTAATGGGCTCTTGTTTCAAAGGGATGCTGTGTGTACATTACCAGTGTGTGGAGAAGGTGCGGAAAGGCCCAGGCAGCCATTAGGAATGGAACGTTGCTGATGATGAAGAGGCACTTTGCTGGTGAGGGAATGGTGGGAGAGAGAAGGCTTATCTGTCTTTTTGATTAGAAATGCATGCTTCCTTTCATCATCTGGGCTGAAAAATTGGCTTCTGCTCTTGGTTTATGAAACCATTTTTCTTTTTCCTTTCTTCCCAGGTTTGCAAACTGCTTAATAAATTAGTTACTGTGAGGTGTATGGGTGCCACAATAACCTTAGAGGCTTTTCCCAAATGCATCCTTAATATTTTATAAGTATTTAAATAGATTTATTCAATTTGAAGTGGCTGATTTATTGATGTTGGCATTCTGGCACGAAGCAGGGGTTCTATGCAGATTTAATTGATCAAAAGAAACACTGAAGAGGTGTTTCTGATGCATGGAAAGGTTTTAGGAAATCAGAGCAAAATGTTTGGGATAACTAATTGAACAGAGTGGAGAAACATCTAAAGCACAGATGCTTTAAATGGGTGAACCGAGTCTAGGGTTACACAAGTGTTCTGATGGCTTATTCATGTACTAATGCATTTACTCTTGCATGTAACCAGCAGTAACAGAGAGTATTGGTTACTGGTGCATTTCTCTCATTCTCTGAAATCCAGTCTTAAAAAACTAATAGAACAAAATCATAAGTGTCTATCTAGCTTCAACAACATTTTAATTTTGAATAGCATATGTAAAGGTAACCCACCAAGTCTCTTTGAAGTCTGCTAAAATGCCCAATATTTGGGTGTCTTTTGCGATGTTCTCTCCAGCAAAAGTGATAAGTCCACAAGGACTTCTTAAGGAGTGACCCTGCATCAGAGGTCTGAACAGGCTGGCAGAACAGTCGTACTGGGGAAGTCCATTAGACTATCTACTGAGGTGAGTATGATTTAAAGGCCACCCTGAGCCACTCTTCATTCAGGCCGAGTTCAGAAAATCAGATGCCAGACTCCAGTGGCATCAAACATTCAGACAGAATTCCTTGCTATGTGGCCAGACAATTTTTGAAAAGATAAATTCTGTTTGATTAAACAAAAAGCCAACCTGGGGATTTAGATCAAATCATGAAGCTTCCAGAAAAGTCATCAGAATTAAGAAAAACATAAATTACCCATTTAAAACATGTTTTTCTTATTTACTGGATTCTACGTGCTACTACTTGCTGAGCATTAAATCTAACTAGTCAGGTAGACAGTCCTAAAGAGAACAGAATATGCTGGAAAGTTCACAGTGATCACGTCGTGAGGTATAATAGATAGTGCCCCAGTGACACCTGGGAGAGTATTTTAACAATTGCAGTAATTATCCATTCTGAAACTATTTTATAGAAATATGCCACAAAAGAAAATAAATTACATTAGGGTCTAGGTGATCAGAATAGGGCAGCTTATGTGCTGCCTTTCCAAGGCCTTTTCTTTTCTTTCTTAGTGTCTCTTTGACTTAGAGTTGAAAATAATACCATTTGTGTTAGAATCAAATGCAAATGGAATAATTGTCCCTTAACTAATCAAAACACATTTGTGGATTGAAATACCACATGGGGCAATTTTCAGTTAATCATGGATGTTAATAAATATGACTCTAAGCTCATAAACAAACATTACTTTGGATAATATAATATAAGAAATTATTGCTAAGCTTGATCAGACATGTAACAAAAACTGAACTTTGCAGAAAGCCAGTAAATTAACTCAGCGAACAGAGATGAGTATCTGCAGTAATGAAAGATGAGATGGAGCAGCAGTGCTGAGCCGCATCAGGCATTTGTGCTAGGAGACGTTCAAGCTGGCTTGGCTAAAATGAAAATATTAATATTATGTGAGTATTAGCTTCTTCAAAGAGCATAAGCTAGAAGCTTTGTGATTAGTGATATAAAAGACTAGAAAATCAGGTTTACGACTACAAAGCTGTAAAAAAGCTCTAACAAGTGACGGTGCTCACACTTGATGGAGGAACGTTTGTCCACATTTTCTTTGTACCCAGTGGGGCTTGCAAGCCAGCATGGGAAGCAGTTTGCCACCCTTTTCTCTAACCTTTTCTAATATGATGTGTGTGTTGATTTTGATAACAAAATACTTCATTTGGAGATCAAAGTATCCCAATCCCCTCCTTGTAAGACCAGGGGTAGAAAGCTGCTGGACCCCAAAAAGCTTGAGATATTTCCCCTACTCCCCTGGACCCCAAAAAGCTTGAGATATCTCCCCTACTCCCTGCCACGTATTTAAAGTAGCATCAGGGGTGGAGAGATGGCTCAGTGGCTGTCTTTACAGCTAACCTAGGTTTGGTACCTAGCAACCGTACCTCCAGTTCCAGGAAGTCTGACTCCCTCATCTGATCTCCAAGGGCCCCAGGCACATGTATGGTACACATACATTCACAGAGGCAAACACTTGCATGCAGACATAAATAAATCCTAAAACTAATCAAAATTAATATGTCAACATTAAACTACAAAACTGGAGCATAGGCTACCCTAAACATTTTTTTTTCTAAATTTACCTTTTGTTTTCTTGAAATTGTAATGTGTACCTCAAAAAATCATTTTACTCCTGAAAACAGGTGCTTCTTCATGGACTTAGGGCTCCCTAAGCCAGGCCTGCTGGGCAATCTTCAACACTCTCAGAGAAACTGCCTCAAAATGAAAGCAACAGCAGTGTTCCAACACCTAGACTTTAGGGAGAGCACTGCCTTGTCCGCTGCTAGACTTTATCTCTGGGTCAGTGCGCAGATCAGTCTGTACTCCAGTGCCACCAAGCGTAGCTCAGAGTGCAGATTAGTGAATACACCATACACCAGTGTGAGTGACTCTAGGCCAGTGTGCGGATCAGTCCTTGCACGAACACAACAGAGAGACGTTCACACGTGTGATCATGCATTCATTGTAACCTCTAACTTAAATGCAAGAGTTCGCTTTGATGGCGGTTACCTAGTGGATTCCAGCAACAAATAACTGCCCCACTTCTCTAACTCTGAAGTCCCAAGGCCAGAAAAGAAGAGAAAACTTATATATCAGATCAATGACTCAGGCTTGAGAGGGGAGGCTGGAGGATATTTTTTTATTCACACACACACACACACACACACACACACACACACACACACACGCACACGCACGCACGCACGCATGCACATACGCATGCACATGCATACACACACAAAAACTACAAGCTACTTTGTACTTTATCAAAGCTTCATCACTTAAGTACAGCCATAAGATAGTAATTGCTTCTACTTTCTGACCAGGATGCACACAGCAGATACTGTATTTTTGTTTCTTGTTAAATGTCTACATGCAGCTCTACATTAGACGCTATCTTTAATCCTCTGTTTGAGATGGGAAAAGTGAAACTACAGAGGTAGAAGATGTATCTTAATTAAGAGTGTGGCTGGATCTGAATGTAGGAGGACTCTAGAGCGTTTGGTGAGAGCTGGGGAAAATACAATCTCCAGAGCAGACTAGTTCAGTGTTATGATCGCTTCCTTTAAAGTATTCCATGGGAATCAAGATTTCTAAATGTCCCACTCCATATTCTGTGTCAGAAGACAATTACTTCTTCTGAAGACTTTCCTTCAGCTTCGGGTTCCTTGCATATTGCTTCATTTCCTCCAATATCAAGAAAAGGGAGAAAAGAAATTTAAGTGGACTGTATGTAGGTCCTTTTCTGAACCCATTTGCCCTTCTCTCTTACTGAGCTAGCTCAAGTATTTACAAATGTCGATGTTTTAAATTCTTAGCAATAATGAATAAAGTGTACATGGGAAGCCTCATCTAGACCCTAAACTGTTACTAGACGACTGTGCTACTGATTCACTGTAATACCATGTTCTCGCCTGTCAGAGTCCATCTCTGGGTCTTTTTGATATAATCAGAGTCTATCTAAAGCATTAGTTTCCCTGAAGATGGCTGTTGGAAGACCATCAAGAAGGCAATGAACTTTCAGGGCACAGTGTCTTAAAGGAAACTATAAATGAAATAGGTCAAGGATGAGCCACGTAAGTGGCTGGGAAAAAAATTTCCCTATTTAGTTTATACAAGTTTGCTTGCCTGTCTGTAAGTAGTCCATATAAGGAATAGTAACTTTTCAAGCCAGCAGCCTAGACATATTTCTTGGTCTTATAATTCTCACAGTTACAGACATTCCAAGGTAGAGGGTCATTCAAACAGAACTGTAACTTCTTGTGTATGTTTATTTCCAAAGTATCTTACGCATAGTTTCCCAGTGAACTCATAGATGGAGGCTAGGGGAATACTAACCGGGTAATTTTTCAAGCATGCCTAGAAAATCAAAGCTAGCAAAGAATAGCTCTGGGTTTATCAAGCCCAAGTGTCACAATCTAGCCAGAACTTTTCCTGGGAAGCTCACCTAAACTTTAGCGTTTATTTTGGAAATTATATTAGTGAAGGGAGAAGGGAAAACACTGATGAGATTTAAAGAACCATCTGTGGTCACAGTGAGAGGAGCATGCATGACAAACAGCCAGTGGAATGGGGCAATGCAACAGAGACAAGAACTGGCCAGGAAGTCAACCATCCACGGTCAGGTGTCTCCTTGAAATGCTAAGTACTAGCGAGCAGCACAGCCACAGACTCATGTGGCTTCACAGTCATCCACATCTGTGAAGTAAGGTGGGCACACCAAAACGACAACACATCTGCCAGAGGGCTGACAGATCGAAGTCAAAATTTTGCAATTTGTTTCACTATACTCTATATGTATAGTGATATACTCTACATGTATTCACTATGGAGTATACACATATACACTATATATGAAACCACGTGGCATCTTGAGATGGACATTTGAAAGATAGATATAAAAAAATGAGACGAGACAGCCTAAAAGAAAAATACCACAGCTGATTGTTATTAACTCCATGACGATGTGAGTGAGGTGTTATCATCAAAAATATTTCCTTACAAAGTCTGGGTTATCCATGGAAAAAGGCGGTTTGCCAGAAAAAAAAAATCTTACACATGATTTTTGTGTTTTCCTGCTTCATTCAGCCATGATAGAACAGAAATTGGAGCTTATGTCATCAGGAGGACAAAACTCCATAATTAAGAAACGGGGGAAAAAAGAGAAAAAAATCCTCCAAGTCAGAAGCTACTATTGTTTAAAGAAAAGAGGAGTACAGGGTCTGTGAGGCCAGAGTTTGGGAGCTGGAGAGGAGGCTGGGGGTAGGTTTTCCTATTACAAAACCATGTCAGAGTAGACTCTGTGCAGATGGCTGCTGTCTGACCTATGCCAGTATCTAGTAGAAGGAGCCCGGGTGACCAGGAACAGGGTTTGAATGCAGAAAGCATGGCTCTGCTAGAGAAGTGTAAGAAACCACTGGGCAAATCAATCTGCAATAGAGCCAGAGCTATTTCTGTGTTCAGAGGCCATGCTAAAACTCATAAAGACTCCCTTGAACAATTGAAATAGGTCTCTGTGAGTATAGCTTTTAATCTTGGTAATGCTACAAAACAAAAGGCAAAAGAATGGGAAAGCATTGTTGTATTTAAATTAATTCACTAATTAACCCTGAACCCTGTTTCAAGCATTCACAGAACTAAATTCTAACATTGATGAAGGGCCTATTTGTTTGTTAAAAACTGTACTAGGGGCTGTGGAGATGGATAAGTCACTGAGTAAAGCACTTGCCACCCACATGTATGTTTGGCTTTCCAGAATTCAGGTAAAGCTGGACACTTGGTAGCAGGTGTATGCAGTCTGTGTTACTCATTTGATCCGATGGGAAGTAGAAACAGGAGGCTATTATAGACCTGCACATGCAGCTGTGAACAAGAGATCCTATCTCAAACAAGCTAGAAGGCAAGGAGTGACATTCAAGTAGACTCATCACAATTAGCAATGAGAGGTCCCAGGGGAAGAGAGCACAAATCACAGCCCACTGCTCAGACTTTACTGATGTGAGCTTTTGAAATACAGAGTATCTTCTATGTCTCAAGGGTTGGGTGGAATTAAATGGCATGAAGGGTACAAGGAATATATGTTGTGTGCATTCCATAAGTACTGCTTGTCTCTTACCTAAAATAATGAACAAGGACTTTTTTATAACTTAATTAAAACGAAGCCAAGGAAGGTAACTCAGTTTGTAATGGAGAATGGGATACAAAAAGCTATTCAGAAAAAAAAATGTAAAGTGGCTTTGAAGACTTTCAAAACCTTCAATTTAAAGCAAGTCAGCATGCCACATTTGTGGGTAGAATTCCCCACAAGAAATTCCGGTATCCCTCTAAGTGTGTGCATGTTCTCTAACACCCACTGAAATCTACATGAGATAAACTATAACACAACAATGACTACAAGAGCTCTATGCTCTTAAATTATGTGTCACATTTCATTTTGGTTTTGTATCGTAAATGCTATACCCAGGGATGGCAGTGTTACAATGTGTGGCAAAAGATGGGCTTTGAGTGCTTTTGTTTGCTATGACTCCACTCTCTGAGTGTTCAACACCCAGGCATGCCATTAGAATCATAGAAGCCATGGCTCCTGGATTTGTCATGCTAGGAATGTCTTCTAATAACTTACTTTGTATGAATACATTTAAACTCCAGCATTCATACAGAAAGCATCTATTCCTTCAGCCATGTTACATACTAACTGCCAAGGTACAGAGGGTTATAAGCTTTTCCCATGACTGGAAAAAGAGTTCTAGACTCCATCTTAGTTACTATTGTACTCACTAAATGACTTTGTCTTTTCTTTCCTTTCACCTTTCCCTCTCCCTCCCTATCTTCCTTTATATCTGCTCTCCCCCTCAAATCCTCCTTTTTCCTCTTTTCATCTCCCTCCTCTCTTCTGCCTTTTCATGAGACTTGAAGTAAGGGTTGGGAACACGGTTGTTTGGACTGGTATAGATGGCCTGAGAAAAACACTAGAAAACTTACCATTAAGAACCCCCCAGGAAGAAAAGAAAAGAAAAGAATCCCCTGGAGATTTTTTCCCTCTAAGGATGTCTCCTGCTTCTGCTCCCATCTCTTCAAACTGTAGACTGTATCTACCTGAGATGATCCAAAGAGCTGAGGCATTAAGCAGAGGAATGTGAAACAGAGGACATTTATATGTTACAGGCTGTACAAAAGTACATTGATTTGTGTGTGCCCACTGAGGCATAATGTGAAGCAGCTGCTGTCATCTGTGAGCCCGTTCAAGCCACAGCATGATAAAAGAAACCTTACCGGAGTCATGAAACACCATGACTGGGCCTGTGGTCAGAGACCTAGTCTTGAAATTCAGAGTCAGTTGCCATGTTACCAGTTTAGCCATGATCAGACCAGTTTTGGCATGAGCCAGTCTGCAGCGCCTCGTTCTGCAACCTTATAACCTCACAAGATCCAAGTGAAAACCTCTTGGGGAGACCTATGAGGGAGCTGCTTTAGCTGAAAGCAAGGATCCAGTGGAGCCTGGAGGCAACATAGCTTCAACATTCAATTAGCTGGGAGTTCATTTAGCAAACACAATTCCCTTTATTTGATGTACTCCTCGTGTTGCTTATGAGCTGTTATTCTACTTAGGAGTATGAACTCACCAATTATTTACCTTGCATTATGAATCATTTATCTAGTCAATCTAATATTCTTCCCTTATGCATCTTAATACCTCAATTAACTATTATGAGTCATTTGTTATTTGTATACCAGAAAACTGTTTTCCAAGTTATTACTTATTGGTCATAATCAATTAGGGAAATTTTTAGACTATGGCTGTCTTATATAAATACACTGGTAAAGTTCAACTCCTACAATTTCTGAAAATTAAGTTGTTTTGTCACTTGGGGACTCTCATTAATCTCAACTTGTCAACCTTGTTTATGCAGGGTATAATGGGCTGTGTGTACGTGAAACGAGATGCTGGGAGGCTTTTCCTTTTAACTCTTTGATGAAAGTAAGATTGAAATCGTTTAATAAGGTGGTGACTTTGGTTTGTAGTATCTGAAGAAACTGTCCTGTGGGCAGCAGCCTGTCTGTTTCACTTCAACCCAATGGAGATTTGTAAATATGAAGCCAGGAAAAGGCAGACTGGGTCTTGAACATTATCAGTCAGTGTCCAGAGAGAGAAAACTCAGAGAAGAAAACCAATTTGCGTTGCCTCTCATCCTTATCAACAGCTTCAAGTGCTCTGGATATATCTACCTTGTGGGTGAGAGAAGAGAAATACCATAGTGGTCAGAGAAGGACTGAGCAAATACCTGTGAAGTGCTGCCGGTCAGAATCCGATAGTGCACAGTTGTTTAGATGCAAGAAGTTCTTAGGAAGTACTGTGGGATTAGGACCGAGACTTCATTTATTGAACATCATTATCGATGAGAAATGTACAGTGTATTTATTAAACCCAGGTATCCCTTCCTTTAGCAAAACCCAAGACAAAAATTAAATCACAAAAGGGACCCAGTTCAACAGATTGCAAATATGAAAATAAAAATCTAAGGGCTTCAGTAGAGCCGCAAATCACTGTAGAGGACACTGTAGATGATTACAGCACTGTGAACAGGTCTGTGCACAAGGGTTGTGCAATCACAGAGCCAAAGACGAATGCCTCTGAAGGGTTGTTTAGATGCCCAAAGGAGACTGTTAACCACAAGCCAATCTGAGAAATAACTGTAGGGTAGAAATGTCCAAGGTTCCTCTTGACAGAGAGACAGAAAAAAAAAAAGAGCAAATACAACGCTTTTGAATGTTCAAGCAAATGCAGGCGGCCTCACATCCACTGAGGTACTCCAAATGGCGATGTGTCCAAAGCTGCGAGCTGTGAGAGGATAAGGTCATTGTTGGATGAAATATGTAGTAACTTTGAGTCTTCTGAGTGGCACAGTGTTCTAGAGCTGCCCCTGGAAGGCCAAACAACCATCGTCATACAAGGAAGTTTCTCCAAGAAGTGGAATCACTAAATAGCTCCAGACACCACCATTGCTTCTTCCTAGATAAAGACAGCTAATCTCAATCACTTGAGACATGTCAATCGCTACACCACACATTCTTGTATGTGCACAGTACCCCCTAGAATGTAGGGATTTGCATCCTTCACTGTAGGGCCATAAGTAGTCAAGTTCAGCCATTACTCTGTTTCTCTTCTCCAACCTTTTCTCTATCTGTCTGTGAGAGATTGAAAGCAGGACAAGATGCCATGACTCGTGAGAATTTAAGGCATAGATACAGCTTCAATCTTCCTAACTAGACTCCTGCTTGAACCCCCATCAGCTTGCCTTCATCTTTGAGGCAAACAAAAACAAACAAACAAACAAACAAACAAACAAAAAATGCCTCGAGACTAATGCCAGACCAACTCATCCTTCACTCTCAAAGGATTTGAAAACTGCAATATGGCTAGGGCATCTGTGTAGCAGCTACTTGATAGCACAAGCAGCATCTTTTCTTTTCAGTCTCTCGAAGGGGCTAGCACAGAGCAGATAGACGAGATGTTGGAAAAGAGCACAGAGAGATTGCTGAGCTTGACCTCTTATGCCAGTCCAGTGCTGAAGTCACATTATGGAGGAATGCTGTGGAAAGCTACCTATATATTACTGGCTGGCTACAAGTGCTTGACCAAATAATTCAGTTTATCTGAACATCTCTTTCCCCATCTATAAAACAGGAATTTGGATCCAGGAACTACCTACCCCAAGGCTGTATGCAACGCATGTCCTCTGACTTTATATTTCCATCTAAGATGTTTCTTTGTCTAAGAGTGACCCTGATAAACTTCTTTTGTACTCAAGCTCCTTCCATGTGCCAAGGTCTTGTCTACCTGACCCGCTGTTATCATAACAACCTGTGAAGGCAGAGATTTTACATGACCAGTAAATGGTATAGAGGCAGAACCTGATCTCCCATACACTCAGAAACTTCCCAGTCTTCCAGAGCTCTCATATTTGCTGGAGCTTCTAGCTAAATGTCTTCTTAGAAAGCATTAAATACAGCCTGTGCACCTGCATTGTTGCCAATGTCATCTCAATCAACACAGCCTACAACTTCAGAAAATGAGACCATCATCCTGTCGTGGCTTTTGGGATCACTGTGTGCAGAGTCACAACTGTGTCTCCAACATAGTTGGAACAAGCATCTCACAGAAATATCAGATCACTTCAGGCCTGTCAACACTTGACAGTCGCTGCCAACTCTCCCAGGACCAGGCCTCCAGAGCATTTTCTGTCTGTGCCGTTCAGTTGTCACTTAATCATACACTCCCTCGGCTAGCCTGGTGCTTCATGTGCCTCAGTGCTTTGCCAACACAAACATAAGTTCTTTATGACCTGAAACTGAGCCTTAGATTTCCTTCCAGCAAACCCTCTCTACATCCGAGAGAGACACATTAAGTGTCCTTTCCCCTCATTCAACCTATTCAGCATATTCTCAGTCATGGTTAATCAGTGTGCTCTTTCTCTGCTCTACTCTCCTGAAGCCTTAGTAAGCCCCCAGGCAACTATTACTCAATGAAAACCACATGGAAGGCTCTCCCAGAACACATCATCTCATTCAGCCTATCACTTGTCTACCAAAACTAGCAAACTACTAAGACGAAGAAGGCAAAAATGTTGTTCTCATCTAGTGATCAGTTCAAATCTAAGTTCTTCCAAGAATAGCTAGCTCCTCTTCAGATGCCCACACCTGAGCAATTGCTGACCAAGTGAAGAGCAGAACATTAAGATTTCCTAGAAACATGGGCCATTAATTCTGGTTTAGCAAATCTTGCATAGCAAAGTCCTTCCAAAAAAAAATTCAAAGAGCTAAGAGCCAAATATTGTAAAATTTGTTATCATAAAAGCAATTTTATCTCTGTAGAGCAAATTTGGCTTGCAAAAAAAAAAGTCTTTATGTTCCTTGAAGTACCTGTGAACTCTGGTAATGAATATGAAAAGGCTACTTACAACTTTGCCCTATCACTTGGCTGTCTTTGTATATAATCCAGGATGAGTAGCGTTTGTCTTAGTTGCTTTTGTATTGCTGTGATAAAACACCTTGGCCAAGGCAACTAACATATGGAAGAAAGAGTTTATTTAGTGCTTCTAGTTTCAAAAGGTTAGAGTCTATGATAGTCAGATAGAAACATTACAGAGCACTACAGATATAAGTCCAAAGTAGAATCCTTTATTGGCCAACAACTGAGAGCAGGCTCTTTTCCTATAGAAACTCAACACTGAAGCTCAGGAGTACAGAATGTCTAAGGGGTGTTCAGTGCTAAACTAGAGTTTAGTTTCTGTAGTTACCAAAGTTTGATAAAAGGTAAACAGTTGCTGGACATCTTTAACTGAGTTATGCTAACCAGGTATCCAATGCCCTTGAGATTTGCTAGCTCATGGATAGGAGGTCAACAGAAAGTTGGTATCAACGAGCAGTTTCAAAATGCTGTATTTAAAATGTTCTTTGAAAGTGCTGTTATTTGAAGATGCTGTAATGTGTCAGAGCTAAGCAGGAATCTAGCCGAGAATAGCACTCTGACGGGTGTTGATGGACTCTAAGCTGTCCAGCTGTGAGGGGTCCCAAAGCACTTAAAGAAGTGACAAATGTCAGAGGCTTCCTTTGTCCCTGTCCAACAACTGCTGCTGACAGTAGAAACTAAAGAGACACTACAGCCAAATCCCTCAAGCAGACATGCTCTACCTTGTGCCTTGTCAGGATTCCACCAGAACCAACCAGAGGGATGCAAGACAGACACCAAGAACAAGCATAGCATTGGCAGCCACAGATAAGAACTTAGATATCTGACTAACTAACATCATTAGGAGTGGCATAGGGGCCTAGTTTACAGATTCCCTCCTTGGTCTCTCCACAGATACTGAACTATGAAGTGTGGGAAGAAGCTGGAAGTGGGGTGTCACTTTTCATTCAAGGATAACATGGAAAGTCATGTGAAGTAGTTGCCGGTGTCTTTGGAATCTAATCTAAGGGACTATGTTTAAACCCTAATCATTCTACGGACTAGCTGTGGAATCTTGATACATTAAGTAGTATTTTCCAACCTCCCATTCTTCATTTATTTTTATTTTGCTGACATATTTTACTGTGTGCACGCACATGCACATGTATGCATATGGAGGTTAGAAGAAAATTTGTGAAAAGTTCCTTCCTTCCAGCATATGGATCCTGTGGATGGAAATCAGATTGTCAGGCTTGGTGACAAGTGTTGAGCCTTCTCAATGTCCCCTCCACTCCGTTCTTCATTCTTTATCTCTTGATAAAAATTACAACTTCCTTTTAGAGTTCTGGCCAAAAGTAGATGAGCTAATTTTTAAATTGAAGATACATAATTAACTTCTTTAAACATTAACTAACTTGCATCCTTCCATACATTCACCCAGTAGCAACATTTAAATTTTTCTGCTAAGAAATGTCATGAGGTTAAAGTCCAAAAGTGCCTGGTGAAACCCAGTAAGCTGTGAATTGAGGCCATGACACATACAGAGTGGAAGTGTCATTAGGGTGACTGAATACATTCAGCAGGAAAAAAAGATGTCCAGTGCTCACAAATCCCTTTCCAGTCTTGACTGTCTAAGAGTCCTACAATAATTTTAAATCCAATGAACAGTAGCTCTGTCCAACACCAGCATCTTTTGTATCTTTGTTTTTACACCAATTTGAAAAGTGCACTCAACACTGTAAGACGCAGAGGTTTCTATGCAAATAAACATATTTGGAAATCATGAGCTAGTAGTCTTCATCTTTAAAGATGCTGTTACCTTTCAAAGCTAAGGTCTGCTATCTTGTCTTCTGTCAATACCTCTGTGACAAGTGGTAGAAAACTGGGACTCCGTTTTCTGAAGCTGAAAATAATAATAATAATAATAATAATAATAATAATAATAATAATAAATCTGGTTTGGACCTAAACAATCCTTGCAAGGTTCACCTCTTCAGATTTGGCTTCCCTGTATCAGCTGCATTTGGAGCTCTGCAGCATGGTCCACAGTAAATTCCAACTCACTTTGTTTAAAAAAATAAAACCCAGCCCAGTGTAACTAAACAGGGTAAACATGTGAAGCACAAGTGAGAGCATTATGCCTGTTCTAAAGCCAATGTGTTGAATTACTTGCATTGTTAGCCTTGTGCATCCATGAGATCCCTGTAATGGTCAGTGTCTTACAGGGTTGGTATCTGGCCTGGGGATGAGGAGGTCTGGGAAGCCACAGAAACAAGTACCATTGTTAGCAAAGCCATCTAAAGCCTGCTTTCATACTTGAGCTATGGAGAACAAAGGCCTTTGTGACATTACATGGTAACTTCTTCTGTGCTGTGTGTACAGTGCTTTTCACATCCAGGTTTATGTGTGAGGTGTGAGCACTGACTGCAGACAATAGAGAGATTAGAATTCTTTGTTTCCAGCAACATTGTTTTTCACAGTACTTTGTCCATATCTAGTACATGAAAAATCCTGGCAATCTATGACTTTCTAGCCTTCTGGAAACAAGAGGCTACTCTTCTTCCAGTTCTTGGTCAGTCACTTCAAAGGCATGGGAATGGCACACTGTTATCTACTTACTGACTTATAGACTGTAAACATAACAACAAAGAGAAAGGTAGAAATGAGGACAGCTGCTTGCAGGAATGAGGCTTCCAGAGGAACCAAGAAAAGGCAAGAATAGCAAGGTCCTCATTGGGTCTCCTTGAAGGAGCAAGAGGAGCAGCCACTAGAAGCATCCAGTGTCTTTGTCTGTCTCAACGTATTCCTTTTGCACGCCACTGCAGCCCATTTCAATGTTTTATTTCTTCGACCCTCCAAGCATTACCAAACAGTTATTATCTGAGCTTCTAACAAACAATTATTCCGGCTCCTAATTTATATTTCAATCATTTTAACTACTGATCGTATGATCGCACCCAGGCTCTGATCACATTAGTGCTATTAACTATGCAGCAACCAATAAAATCTGCATGAAAGACTCACTCCATATATACTCCCTCAGCACAATTTATTAAAATAATGTCGACTATTAACATTTAAACTAAATGTAATATATATATTTAATATAAAATTTCTCATTACTGTGATTAATAAAATTTTTACTGTATGCTGATATTTAGTTAGAGGAAATGAACAAGTTAAGCCAACTGAAGTATTTCAGTTACATTAATTTAATTAAATATGACTTTTTACATTATGTAGAATTACGTATATACCACTGATAATTCTAACATATTTAAGGAATCAAGAAATAGAATCCCATTATCAAAGTTACAATTAAATCATCACAGGTCTTTACAGACAAAGTACACTGTCTCTCCCTTCTGAAGACCCCCCACTTTCCCAGATAGGCCCTAAGAAATAACACCAGCTAAAAAGCAACACTGATAGATAGATTTTCCTGCTTGAAATAGTTTGGTTTTAAGTGTTCTCTCTCTCTCTCTCTCTCTCTCTCTCTCTCTCTCTCTCTCTCTCTC
>JANHMN010000007.1:66115911-66140302 GCA_030674055.1 Rhabdomys pumilio
CTCTCTCTCTCTCTCTCTCTCTCTCTCTCTCTCTCTCTCTCTCTCTCCTCTCTTTCTCTCTCTGTGTGTGTGTATGTGTGTGTGTCTGTCTCTGTCTCTGTCTGTCTGTCTGTCTGTCTCTCTCTCTGTCTCTCTCTCTCTCTCTCTCTCTCTCTCTCTCTCTCTCTCTCTCTGTGTGTGTGTGTGTGTGTGTGTAGGGAAACTGAGAGAGAGGGAGGAATTGACACAAAATGAAAAACAATTGCCAATCTGGCTCTTTGGCCATCTGCTTATATACAGAAACATCTCCCAAAATGACTCTAATGTGTAGATGTTGGTCAATCCACTTTCTTCCTTCTGGCTCTTGCATCAGGAGCCAGGTAGATATTACTTTCCTGATACTTCCTAATTGAGGGGCCTGGGATAGTTCATGTTGGTTTCTGTCCATCAGCAAAATGAAATGGGGGGAAAAAACAAGCCAGCCTTCAATTGCTCTCCCTCTGAGCTGTGTACCGTCACAGCTGCCCAGGCAGTGTTTATATGATGTTATACCTTTTCTGAGCATGAGCACATGGCCTGTGTGGTTTATGACCATCTGCCCCTCTGGAGTGCCTCTCGGGTTGCTCCTTCTTTCTCTCTTGATGTTGTCTGTTTGTGACTTTCTCCTAACTTCAATATGCCCCATGAGGATTTAATGTGAATGAGAAGAGGCCTGGGGATGTGGCTCTGTTGATAAAATTCTTATCATGCAAGCATGAGAAGATAAGAACCTGAATTTGGGATTCCAACACCCAGGTAAAAGAACCACCTAGAAGCAGATGTAATCTTAGCATGAGAAGGAAGAGGCAGAGAGTCTCTATTGTGCCATGACCTGCTTGACTAGGTCCTAGAAACCTGCCTTAGTCAATGAAGGGACACAGAAAGGACAGACACATAGACACAGAACAGCTGGGAGCAGGCAGGCTGTGAAACAGCTACAAGTCCAGCCATCTGGAAGGAGGAACCTATATTTGAGAGTTTCTGCATACACTAGTTTTTGGTAAAGGTCAATCTATAGTAACATGCATGCTTGGACCAGAACAAAGCTTTGCTATTTTCTATGGATCTGGGGATAAAGTCTTTGACATGGCTGTGCTCCTGTGTAAACATTTTCTTAGGATTTCCTTAGTTTCCCACACTGGGGCTTGCTGACCACCTAGTCTTACAGGATTGGTGAGTTTCAGATTCAGTGAGAGTCCCCATCTACAAAAATAAGATAAAGAACAAATAGAGGAAGACACACACACACACACACACACACACACACACACACACAGAGAGATACATACATACACACACAGATACATACATACATACATACATACACACACAGATACATAAATATATATGATGAATAGGTAGATAGATTGATGATACATACATACATACATACATACATAGATGTATAGATACATTGATACATAGTGAGTAGTGCACAAATGGTGAACATTGGTGTCACAGCTTACTGTCCACATAATCATGCAGAGATACTTGGGTTATTTAAGCCTTGGCTTCCATTCCTATCAGTGGGATTACCAATAATAATAGGCATTGGCAATTGTGAATATTAAATTATTGCTGAAGATAAGTGCTTGGAAATATAGCCTACACTAGTAGTACAACCACAATGCTCTTGACAACAAAGGAGGCAATAGCTCAGAATGAACATGCCCTTTTGCTAGGGACTGATAATGTTTCAATGGTAAAAGGGACAGGGGAAGTGAGTCCCAGACACAAACACTGTTGTCTGGAAAGAAACAAGGTGGCTTTCTCCACTTCGTCCTGTTTTCAACAGTGAGCCAAAATATTGAGCACTGGCCTTTTCCAACACCCTTTCCATTCTTTGACACTAGCATGTTCAATGAGACAAGACCTGCCTAGGGAAGCCGTGATGCCCCTTCTCAGACTGTCAATTTGTTTTCTAAAAACACTTTGTTTGGGAATGGCTGAAGCTACAAGTCTAGCCAGAAACACAAGCTCAACATGAAAGACGAGAATCTGCCCTTGGAATCTACTCTCAGATACACTGAGAGCCCTGATGATTGATAACTTGGTTTCACGCTCCAAGGAAAGGTACTTCTGCTTCTGCTGCTGAGAAGGGCCAAGGATGAGCTGAATATAAAACCCTAGCACTGAGGCTGAGATCAGCACTAATTATGTAATTCTTAAACTGAGAGGCTAACCAGGACGCAACCTGAATTACCACCAAATCTCCATAATAGATGTGGACAGGAAAATCTCAGAAAAGGTGCCAGCTAATAGGCTGGAACAGATATTCCCACACCAAATCCATCCCAATCAGGTGGATGTATCTGGAAAAGACAGCCAGGCTACAACAGGAGGCAATCATTAAATGCCGCACCGTGAACTTCTGGAGGCAGAAAAGAGGCGGTGGCTGCCACTTCTCATCTTGCTATGCAGGGCCTTTGATCATCTACCTGCTGCATCCCTCCCCTTCATGCGGAAATAATTTGAACTGAAGGCAGCATTGTTCAGGGAGAACCCTCCCAATGGCGACCTCTCCTCCTCTTTTTGTAATGAACTGGCTTAATGAACTTGTATCCTCGCCTCTGTCACATCTCCCGGCCCATAACGCTTACTGTATTTCATAGTTACATTAGAAAGGCTTTTCTCTTCTGTTACTTAACTTCTAGACCCCACCCCCAAGCCCCTTCTCTCCTAGCAACTTCACTACAAGGTACTGTTAGGGACTGGTACTTAGGGCTCTGGGGTTGGACCCCCTGATCTAAATTCTGAGCCCAGCACAGAATAACTTGGGGAAATACCTTGAGCTCTCTCTTTGTGGTTCTTATCTACAAAATGAGGACTGCACAGTGCAAACTTCCTTGAGGGTAGAAAGGTAATAGAAGTCAAGTGAGCTTACACAAATGGAGGGCAAGTTCGTTGTTAATAACTTGAACATTCAAGAGCGCTCAAGGTGATTTAGGTGTCATCATCACCACCGCCACCTCTGGCAGCCTCACCATCATCATCATCATCACCACCATCAGCGGCAACATTCTTCCAGGATCCCCAGATTCCAACATTACAGGGTATTTTAAGAAAGTTTCCTTACTTATTTCACTTCCCAGATGTTAACAATGCTTTATTTCAAAGCCTTATGTTGTCCTAGTTCACACTCAGTGAATTTTTCTCTCCACTCAGCTTTTAGACTTATTTTAATACAACCACGTTTGTATTAACATCAAGCTAATGGGCCACTTCCTCCAAGGCTACTCTTTCTCCTCTCTGTTTTGCTTAAGTACAGCCTCACTTTCAAGTATAGAATCAAAACTTCAGATTTATATTGTTTGCCCCTACTTTCAAATGAAGCACCTTCTTTAGATGTGTGTATGTGTGTATAATTATTTATTTTCCTATTTGTCCTATTTGGGTCCATTTTACTGGTATGGTTACGTATTTTCAAATTTATCTTTTTTCTTGTGAAAGTAAAATCAGGTTTACTTTTACCTTGCAGAATGACTACCGACCTTTAAAGATCTCTACAGTCTAAAATAATGTATGTTCTAAAATTAATCACCATAACAGCATTGTAAAAGTAGCAAGGTGCCTAACAGATCTCACGTAGTTTTCCAGTGAACTGTACAGAGTCAAAGACAGTGTGTAAGGATGTCAATGACAATAGTTGTGACTGGAAGCATCCACCCAAGATAGGAAAGAATGAGAGAGAGAGAGAGAGAGAGAGAGAGAGAGAGAGAGAGAGAGACAGACTGAGAGATTGAGAGATTGGGAGAGATTGAGAAAGAACAGATTATGGACACAGAAGCAAAAAAAAAAAAAAAAAAAAAAAGAGGAGGAGATGTCTTTAGCCAGTTAGAGTTCATGAGACAAATTAGCTATGTGGACATTGTTGGATGAAAATTTTTGTAAGTCTATGTTGTTTCGTTTTATCTATATTTTAAAAGAAAACATTCTTTTCGACACTTAAATATGGTGACTGCATGCATTTATAAACAAACGGTCACAGTATCCAAGCAAATAAAGCTAACCCTCATCTTATATATTTTAGATAAGTCTGAAAGCTTGCAGAAGAGATTGTGAGAGTTTTGAGGGTGCAGCCAAGGATTCTGACATCTTCCCAGTACATGGATCTGATGACAGTCATAAGAGAAACAGCTTGGGGAAGATAATCTGAGTCCATAAGGAAAGATGCTGGAGATAGAGACTCACTAAGAAACTTCAGTAATGGGTTGAAACAGAAGTGATGCTGGTTTAAATTGGGGTGTGTGGCTAGGGAGAAGAAAGCACCTTGAGTTAATATTAAAGGATTCAGAAATTGATCAGATATAAAAACTTCAAGTCAAAAATACTTCTGAGAGCATTATGCCAGCAAGGCAGATCTGTGGGATCTCAGTGTGATAGAGAAGAGGCACCTATGCCTTGAACTCAAAACCCATCCATTACCACAGGCTATGATGAAGGAGACCATCCTGACAGAGAGGGTGAGATGGAACAGAGCTGCTCAGCTCATGGCATGCAGGAAGGAGAGAACAATACAAAGAAGGATCCAGGGCAAGATATATACGCACCTAGTGTCCTCCTTCTCTAACTAGGCCTAGCTTCTGGAAGTTTCCACCGTCTTACAGTACTAGCATCCAACTACGAATCCACCTCTGCATTGATCTATTGACTGGGTCAAAACTTTCATGACCCAATCAGTTCTCAGTGATTGGACGGACCAGCTACAATCCAAGCCTGCAGCACACACTCAAACCCCAGCATGTAGACATGATTTTTATTGACTCTGATGTGATACTGAGGTATCTAAAGGGAGCTAGAAACTCAGAACTGATGGAAATAAATTTGGGAATTGCAGGTGCAGAAGGGTAGTTGAAGCAAAATTTCGTATAGGTGTGGGGAGAATCCATAGCGTTTCAGAAAACTCGGTCACAGAAAGATTAGTCACTGCAACTGTGAGAAATAGTGACAAGTCCTAAACAGAGTTAGCAGTTAGCAGAGGGGCACTGGCAATTGAAAATAAAGTGTTAATCAGATAGTGGGAGGCAAATTATGGTAATAAGCAGTAGACATAAAAGAGACTTCATCTGAGCATTTAATAAAAAAAAAAAAAAAAAAAGGCCTAAGCTACTTTTGCTTTTAAGGCATATGGTAAACAGTTAAGGTACAATTGAAAAGAAAAAACTCTGGTCGCAGAGTGCTTTATGTCTAGCTAAGATGCTTGTCACCTAGGATATAAAAGGCCCTAATATAAACTAAAGACAGAAAAGTTATATGTTTTGTATTTAGGACTGGCCAAGACTTTTAATCTGAATGAAGTATTAACTAAACATAGAGGGATATTAGTATCGAACTCTTTAAAAACTAGCATATTTAAATGCAAACCCTTAGATATTAAATACATGCAAAATCCAGATCTGCAATTTATCTGTTCTTTTCACAGTTCCCAGGCACCACCTCTCCCTGAGTTCTTTAAGCCACAGCCCCAGAGCTTAGGTCCTGTGCAGAGAGACCAAGACTAGCTTGCCCTATTTGCTCCTGTTCCCAGCCCTAGTCATTCACTTAGTTCTCCAAACTCACATGCAGATACAGTTTCCTTTCTCCTTAGGAAGCCTAACAGCATAGTCACCAAACCTTCAGTTTGATTTAAGGTACCTGGGTCTATAAACTCCAAGAACTAATGCCAATTAAAGGAAACTGAAAAATATGTCTTTTTGGTGGAGATGCTTGACGAGAAATTAGGTTCATAGTGTCATATGTCAAGACCAGAATGTTCTTCCCCAGGCTTCTCCACACTTGCTGACTATGATGAAGAGTGATACCTGTACAGCAGGATCTTGGTTCAGCAGGATGCAATGTGGCCTCATGTTGACTATGAGCTATTGAAGCTTTGAGGATTCAGAGCCCAGGAAACAAAGTACACATGTCCATTCTGCTTTTACTGTCTCACCCAGACTTGTTTCTCCCAGTTCGTCTTGTCTTATTGTCTTTGTCTGTTTGGAGGAAAAATGCTTTATTTTTGCTGAAATTTTCAGATCGTAGTCCATCATAGACAGGAAGTCAGGGCAGCAGGAATTTAGATGAAACAGCTAGTCTCATCATATCCACAATCTGGAGCACATAGAAACGAATGTATACGTGCCTGTTACCCAGCTCTCTTCATACTTTCAGCATCAGGACTGACCAGCTCTTATGAGGTTCTACACACGACATCTGCACTACGTGAGAAGAGATCTATCAGGAAAAGAGAGACACATTACAACAACAAACACAAAACAAAAGAAGAAAAGGGAAGCCAGTTCAGTAATAATTAAGCTACACTTAAAATTGAATCAGTTTTCTGAATGTACCACAATGTTCTGAGATTTACAGATCTGGTTGTCTGTACCCAATTCCTCCATCTGCCAAGCTAAAGGTTGTGGGAGCACACTGACCCACAATGAACCAAACCAGTGGTTTCCACCCTCCTAATGCTGTTACCCTTTAATACAGTCCCTCATATTATGGTGATTCCCCAACCATAAAATTATTTCACTGCTACTTCATAACTGTAATTTTGCTATTGTTAGGAATCATAATGTAAATATCTACTTTGCAGGATATCTTATATGTAACCCACCTCCCCACCAAGGGGTCGCAACCCACAAAAGAACTGCTGATCTAGACCCAAATGCTCTCTAAAGAAGATTATCTTTATGCAATCACAGTTGCAAGCCCAGTCAAGCCAAAATGCTGTGCATAATTCAAATCCAAGTAGATTAGCTCCTGGGACATTCTCATATCAAAATCTGTCTGGACTCAGATACCATAAAGTGATAATCATGATTTCCTCTATTAATAACTGAGCATGTGTTTCCTAAAATAGTAGAGAAATTTTCTCATCCTGATTTGTTGTTTGAGGCTGAATTTTGAAGAGCTGTACCTTTCAATTCTACCCCGAGCTTAAAATACAGTGCACCTGGGCAATCTGGCTCTCTCCAGGGACTGCACTAACTCCGCAAGTTTTATGAATCTAAAGTCCACCATATGGAACGACAGTGCCATTAAAATGGGCATTAAAAAGATTTGTTCACTCAGCTAGATTTAGGCAGATAATAATGCTTGGCGCTTATATACTGCCTTTCACCTGTCTACTTTAAAGTAAGCAATTTGTAAATATATATTGTTGCAAACTTCTTCCAAGCCAGAAGTGTGCTAGCTACAGAAAACCGTTCCTGCCTACCACACTCTCAATCCAAACCATGATAGAGAAATGACAGAAATCAAAAGACAGAGTGAAGCAGTGAAAAGGTGTTCTTTAGTATATTATTTCATACCAACAGTAACCACAGCTCCTCTCCTTGGGGAAAGAAAAGGAGAGAAAAAGAACATCTGGCATGTGTTTGCTTTGTCTTATCTAGCCTTGGATCCACAAATCCAGAGTTTTCATAATAAGTATAATACTGTTACTTAAATTAACTGCGAATGAAATTGGTTGAGACCTCATAACCATTTCTGTATTACTAATTCAGTCTTCTAATGATAAGAATTAATAGGATTTCTATGCAATTTCAATTAGCTTTTCTATAAATGTCATTTTGCTTACATGTCTAATTTTTATGTCTATTATGCAATAGATCATAAACTCAAAGCAGTAATTCACTGTGTCTTCTAAACCACTAGCACCTTTCACAGCTTAATGTGTGTATATATCTAATATATTCCCTTCTCCCTGTTGTCTATGTATTGCTTTCTCCCATGTATATACAACTTCTTCTTTATGGTTTCTTTACTTGCATAGCTGAAAATATTTTTAAGAAATAAATTTTATATAGTCAAGAGTAAAAGTGCGTTTCCAACTGCTTTAACCTATCGCACAACATCTTAATATAGATTACTAAGCATAAGCATATGTTAAAATGTATTCTAAATTATATATGCACATATCAAAGGCTGCTAAGGGAATAAGACAAAAGCCGGAATACAACATTTGAATATGAGGAGGTATAAAATGGAACCAGTAGATGAAGTAAACTGGTCAATTACATACTATATGAGGAAATAGAAAAATGGAGTCAAGTATCTTACATACTTAAATAATATCTTAGTTGAAATTCCATGTTACCATATTTCAAATTTCACTTTTTAGAGGGGTTGCATATCATTAGCACAGAGGTTATAATGCCAAAGAAGGGAACTGAAACTCCGATAGTTAAACGGACAAGACAGTTAAACAAATGATCCAAGTGCTCAGATGTGCAATAACAAGAAGGAGTCCATAAAATGCAATAGTTTGTTATGATTTGCATCTAAAGGCAATTATTTCCTTAAGCACATAAACATATAGGCTTAAACATTTATATACAAGCATGGTAAAATGTGTGCAGACAAGCATGCTCCTATCTCCAGAAACTAAACCCTAGTGTTACCCTAAAAACTGGACAACACACATGAGCCCTTGAAAGTGGCCACTGGCCCTCGGGGCTAAGCAATTATTTTCACACCCCAAAGTGGGTCAAGTGTGGACAATATCTCACTTCTTGATAGAAAATGGAAATGTCAGATATATTTTTTCTTTTACAGGAAATAGACTTCTCACATATCATGATTACAGTTTCCCTGCTGTCTACTCCTTCTGGTTCCTACATTCCTGACTCCCATCCAGGTCCACCCTCTTTTTGTCTGTCATTAGAAAACAAACAGGTTTCTAAGGGACTACAATAAAATAAAATGTAAGCAGACAAAGCAAAACCAAACATATTGCAATAGAACAAAAACAAACAACAGGAGGAAAAGAGGAAAAAGAATCGGAGAGATCTTTAAACTCTGAATATTTGATTGTATTTTTTTTTAGACCTTATGCACTTCTGCTGATTAAAATGTCCTCATTGGCTAAAATCCTACATATAGACCCTCTAATGCTCAATAATATTTGTTTATTATGTCTGGGGGAAAATGAAGTGTGGCAGACTGTGGGAACCACAAACTGTTTCAAGTTTGCTTTCCAACACTCACAAACACATATCTTCAGTTTAAATAAGTCCACTATTAAGAAATGGTTTTGTTTCATGAAAACTTTAAATAAGTTTAATCCTGAGTACCAAATGAAAAAAAAAATCATGTGAGCCACTAGGAAAGTGCCATAGAAATTTATAGGAAATATATAACTAAATGTTTTGAACAAACAAATATTTTTTTAAAAGCATATGATCATTAAACATAAAAAAGTTGTGTGCTTCCTGTATCATACAACTCAAATGAAAAATTTATTAAAGATCATGAATGCGAATTAAATGTGACTTATATACAAAAACAAATCATATGTTTAGGAATTAAAATATATGTCATATATGTTTATGTTTAAATTTAAACAGAACTGGACAGTTTTTCATTTGGAGGATGGTCCTAGACTCTACCATTGGAGATAATAGTAAAATTGAAGAAATAAAATTTAACCAGGAATCACAGACAAGATTCCTACTTATGACTTCAGTGACATTGTATAGTTCTCTGTCTTTACACTTCTTTACAACTGAAACATACGCACAACACATATACATATGTGCATCCACATGCACACACATGCATTCACATGTGCATACACACACTAATTCATGTCCTGTGTCATTTTAGAAAATCAGTTATGAGTTTGTATTTGTGATGTTGTTTGTTACTCTTGGTCTCAATTATGGGATCCTTCCTGGAAGTATATGGAAAACATGACTCCTTCTTATACAAGACTGAATGTGTGAGAACCCTGGAAAGTTGTTGTTTAGTTTTCATAGTTGTTTGTTTGTTTGCTATCCTGACCGCACCATGTATCTGTTTTGTATCTGTACTATGTGGGCACAGAGAACTCATAAACTTTGCTACCCACCTGGGAAGTAGCATGTTGGTTTCTTTGTCTTACAACCTACCTTGAAGAATTTGGCATGCAGCTCTTCCCAGGGCTTAGGCCCATTACTATGTTGAGTGGTAGGCAGGCATGGAAGTTTCTAGAGGTCAAGAGAGTGGGGTACATGCCAGCAGTTGTCAAAGAAAAATGAAAATATAACTGTGAATAAGTAGAAGCTAAATCAAATAATATGGTAGGAGAAGATGCAGGAAAAGACATACAGCTGCTGCTAAAAGATCCAAGGTGACCCCTAAAAGGGTGCGCCCACAGGGCATGAGCACTGTCGAACTTAAAATAGAAGTCACAATAAAATGATTAGCAACACCAAGATGAGGTTTATTGAGGAGAAATAAATAGGAAAAAGTAGAAAAAAAATAGTAGACTGAAAATACTTGTACATTTTGTGTCTCGTCTGAAAATCCACTAGAAAAAATAGGGTAGTCCTAAAAAAAGAAAATGTGGAGAATCAGTACATGTTTCTGGAAATCCTGTCTCACAACACCTACGGCAGTTTTAACAAGCCTTGAAATTGCCTGTGTGTCCACCAAAAGGGGAATAGACAGGCCAGTCTGCTGCTCAGTAAAAATACATAAATCTTCAATATGTGCACCAATATGGTAACATCTTAAAACTACATTGAGATATGATACGCATTAAAATAGAATATACTACATAACTTTATTGATGTGAAATCTTAAAACATGTAGAAAATATTCTATAGTACAAGGATCAGAATTGCTATCGCCTTAAAAAATAGCACTGTGGGTAGCCATAATGAAAATGGAAACATTGACTGGAAATAGGCAGGATGAACCTTTCTGGTAAAATGAATTTGGAATGTATCATAATCACTTCTAGGAGATTTTTACATATTTTATATACACTTAAATTTCTGTGATTATTATCTTAATAAAAAGTATTTAGCTTAATTTTATAATATTTGTGAAACTGAACAAAAACTATTGATTGTCATGTGCTTTGAAAGGCAACAAAATACAGTGGGTAAATAGGCAAATAGCTGATAAGCAAGCACTGTAGAAAACTATTATGCTACAATTTAGATGGTGAGAGACAAGTATCCATTGTAAAATTCTATTTTGCTTTAAATTTTTGTATTGACATATTGGAGATAGTATAGGATGCTATGAATTTGATCCTCTTTCAAGGCTCTTTATTCTGTTAGAATTGTTTCCTTATTCCATAATTTCCTAATAATTGAGCCACTACCACAGTCTCTTGGCTTTTCCACTTTATACTAGGATCGTCTTCACCATAGTTTGACCAGTTTTAACTATGTGCTCTTAGGAAGGTATTTTGGTGCCACTCTGTCAATTTTCACATTTCGTATGAGATTTCTCTCTGAAGCTATTTCTTCCACATTGAAGCATTCCCTTCAGGAAAAAGGAAAGCGGTCCACAAGGTTCAGAAAGCTAATGAATGTTATGCCACTTGAAAAAAATCATGAAACGAGCAAGAGTCTTAGGAATTTACAAGACTCATGAGACATGGCCTAAGATTATGTAAGCAGTCACTTGTTTGATTTTTATAGGGAAGAAGACATTCTTCTGTGGAACTGCCCACAAGTTGTGCAAAGAATGGCAGTGATAAAGGATAATGCCATGATGCAGGATGCTGCACTGATACAGGATACTACAGTGATGCAGAATGTTGCATTTGTCCAGGATGCTGCACTGATCCAGGACACTGAAGTGATACAAGATACTGCAATGATCTAGGATACTGCACTGATCCAGGATGCTACACTGATCCAGGATGCTACACTGATACAGGATGTTACACTGATACAGGACGCTGCAGTGATACAGGATGCTACACTGATACAGGATGCTGCAGTGATGTAGCTTTCATGAGTTGCCTACACTGCAGGGGGTCACTTATGTGTAAACTATGAGCAATCTCTCACCCATGCTTCTGTAAGCAACCCCAAGAAATTTCTGGGATCACAAAGTTAGATGGATGTAGCCATTTCTTTGGTTTATTATTGGTTCCCTGTCTTATGTGAAAAAAGGAAAGCCATGCCACTGGTTTTGATTTAAGTACATCAACAGGTCAACTTGAGCAATCCTAACATCTCTACAATATTGAATCTTCAACTTGCAAACATGCTATGCTTCTCTGCTCAGTTAGGTCTCTGGTTGTTTGATAAAGTCCTGAACTTTTCAAAGCCATCTTGAATCCCCTTTGGAATATGTTTGTACTCTCATATTTGAAATTTCCATTACTGTATTAATGTGCTGACAGATATGAGGGCTTCTCCCTATAAGAATAGCCAGTGGCCAAATTAGTATTGCAGAACCATGGAGTGTAAGCTACCTGAGCATCTCTCCTGCTTCTACAGTGATCTCAAGGGCTGAACAGAAGAGCACCAAACTGATATTCTAAGTGATATCCTTTTCTTGGTTTGGAAAGCTCTGACTGCTCCTTAACTTTCATTATGCCAGGCAATTTGAGCCCATTTAAGCCTATGAAAACCTATATGGGCTTACAGATTCTTGGCCAGAATTTTACTTTGAAAGAAAAAAAAAAACAGGTTTGAAAAAAAAAACTGTTTTCACATATATTTGATATCAATACTCAAACAGTCCTGAAAAATTAAAAATTTTATGAGTGGTTTATTGCCCTTTTAGATAAGCATATTAAAATATAGTTAAAAAGCTCAGTAAGCATATTTAGGAAGGATTAGTACTTTTAGCGTGTCTTCTAGAAATACCATATATAAAAGTATGTGCATGTGCACACATATGTGTTTGCATGTGTGTGCTTTTTATGTCTCCATACGTTCCTCTCTTAAAAATAAAAACTAGTGTTTGTTAGTCCCTGGTTACGCTACCCAGGCTTATGCAGTCAGTCATTATGCCTGACTTCTTCAGGCAAATGCAGCTTGGAAAGAGATGCAGTTCAGTCCATCTGTAAGTACAGCATGTTTCACTCCACAATTAGAACACAGGCATCTGAACTTCAAACGAGCAAAAACAAACAATAAAATTAACACTGGTGGGGGCCGCTGGCACTCAGTCTGCACTGGGTTTAACACCTTCTTATTTTATATGCCCTTCCACATAAACAGTTTTATATTAGCCTCTGATATGGTGCTTCCACAGATTCAGTGTTGAGTTGTTTAAAGGCACTAATTAGCAGCTTTAAAATAGAAAAGAACGTATTTTTTTTTAATCCCATAAATTCAGAAACACCCTTTGGGCCCTACCATTTGTGTGTGAAACAACTCAGTAGAAAATGTATGATATGATTAATCGCAAGACCTTCCAGGAATACAATTAATCACAGAAGAAGTATGAAACATACCTTTATAAACAAAAGAAGAACTGTGATAAAAAACATTTAAGCCAAGCAGGGGAGTCACCACTGTGAGTGGGTGTGTTTACTGCAACTACCTCCACTCAAGACAACGTTGACTGTCACAGCTGTGTACACACCCGGTTGACCTGTATGTATTGTGTTCAATTGTTGCTCAACTGACAACACTTTTATTAAAAAATTACTTATCTCTGTATCTTCCAACAAAATCTAGCATCCACGCACATTAACTTTAAAAATACTGTAATGTATACCAATGTGAAAATACAAAAAAAAAAAATATTTCATTTCCAAGGATTCCAAAACCCCATTCTCCAGTAATATGGAATGTTCACAAAACCTAACTACTTCTTTTAAGTACTGTGTAAAGCTAATTATTTATAACTGTAAGGAGTGCTATTTTATTTTACAATTTTTCGCATACCCTGATCAAACACTTCTAGTTAATATTTAGAACCTGTAAATAATTATGTCCTTGAGTGCTTTAAAATTACTCTAATTCCTACAACATTAAGGAAGGAAAATGTTTCTAGTTTTTGATGTCTTATACGTAGGAGATATTAATTTCTACATGGAATTATGCATAAACAGGGAAAGGCTTAGTACTGAGGTAATGTTTAAACTGAAAATGTTAAGTATCTGAGGATTTACAAATGATTAAAAGCAAATATGAGAATGTTATCAGGATCATACGGTATTTGGATTGGAGGACCCTTCCCAACCCATGCGATTGTCTAATCCCCAAACCAAAGGCATCTTTCTATTTTAAACATAGTTGTCAAGATAAATGGTTTGCGTAGTAGGAAAGTTTCAAAAGCAAAAGGTAGCATACTTAACTTACATGATTATAAATATAATTTAAAGGTCGTACATGTAAACAAGCAGGGATGTTCTGGTTTTGTTGTTAATAATTATCATGGCCTGCTGCTAAGCAGTGGAATTTCTAAAGCAATGATTCAAATTTTTAATAAATATAATCCGTCAAGTTCTAGTTACTATGTATATTATTTACTGATACAGTATTAATTGCACTTTTCTATTCTTATTTCATCGCTTTTTAAAATGACACTGAAAGGATAGACTTGTCCCATTTCCTGGAAAGTTTTCACACAATGGATAATATTTCTTTCCTGCTCTATACACTTAGAACCTCACGTATTTGCTGTGAATCTATTTTTTAATTCAAAAGGATAAAGTGGGTTGACCCTGGGTTAGTTGCTTCTCTCAGCTCTTTCTTTAAATGTTTTATGTTATAGACAAGTGGGGTTGGCACAGTAACTGGGCATACAGGACATACATACACAAAATGTAATGAGCATGTTATTTTCACAGCACCTTGACCCTTGGTGAAGAGTTGTACATGTTGGGAGTGTGCTCATACTCACCCAGCCATTTAAAGGCAGATTGCTATGTGCAGGAGATATGAGAGTCTATGTCACCATGTGTGCTGATTGACAATGCTTCTTAGTAAAAGTATATTGTAGTGCTTTGTATAGGAATGGCTCTCACAGACTCATGGGTTTGAATGCTTGGCCCATAGGGCGTGGCATTATTAACACATGTGGTCTTGATGGAGTGGGTGTGGCCTTTTTTGGAGGAGATGTGTCACCGTGTGGGCAGGCTTTGAGATCTCAAATATTCAAGCCCAGACTCCATGGCTCAGTTTTGTTTTGGTTTGGTTTGGTTTTTTTCTGCTGTTTGCAGTTCAAGATGTAGAGCTCTCAGATTTTTCTCCAGCACCATGTCTACCTGCATGTCCTCATGCTTCTCACCAAGATAATAATGGACAAAACTTCCGAACTAAAAGCCAGCCTCAATCAAGTGTCAAGATTTCCCCTGCAAGCTTTGTTGTAGTCACAGCACTAGAAACCCCAATTAAGACATGTAGTTTACACTGTAGTGGAATTGGACCAAGACTGTGAGAGTTTAAGATAGAGGACAAAGCATAGTCTCTAGTTTATAGACTGGTAATGCTGCATTACATGACCATTCTACTGATTTCATAGTTAGTAACCATCATTATAAAATACTATAAAATGGGTGGCCTAAGACAGAAAATTATGGTGCCAAACTTCTGGGAGCCATAAGACACAAAGCAAGAGGATCATATAATTCTCTTCTCTTTCTAACACAAACTGGAGAGCCTGCCATCTTTTGACTTTGGCTGTCATCAGCCTTGTATCTGTGTGTCTCTAGTCTCTGTTGTGTGGTCACGTGGTGCCCTCTCCCCCCTGCACATTTGCACTCATTTCCTCATAATGAGACAGTGAATTCAGGCCTACATTATTCCAGCACGGGTCCATTCTGACTAATCACATCTACAGTGAACCTCATTCCCAATAAAGTCATGATCAGAGATGTGGCATCAGCACTCCTTTCTGGAGGTAGGCACAGTACAAACCACAACTGACAATTCACTGGTGTCGAGTGGACACCTCATTAGGCATGCAGGGTTATTAACTGTCTTTCCCCAGCCATATTCTCTCTTTGTATAGTTCTGCTACCTAGAGATGGCTTCCTGGAAAGGCCACCTTCCTTCTCTGGACAAGAGGAAAGGGGTAGGTAAGATGAGAAGATGGGATTGCTTAGAAATGTTCCTACTCACCCAACATCCACAAACATGCAAATATGAATGCACGAAAGTCTGTTGATGTTGCTGATGATGGTGATAATCCAGGCAAGTCTTTTGGAAAACAACTTAAAATGGATTGTCAGGAAAAAATTAAAGGCAATTTCCAACCACACTCCATTTCTATAAGGGCCAGCTTACCGGAAAAATACTTGGTTGGGCCACTAGGAGTGCTTATTCTTGTCATCTCCACAGATGACTGCTGATCTATAGTTACAGGAATCCTCTAATTCATCAAGGTCAAGAATGATATTAAAGATAGGATATAATAATAAGGGCCAGTGAGATAGCTCAGGAGGTTTAAGCATGGGCCCTCAAATTTGATGGCTTGATTTCGATCCCTTGTACCCATATAGTGGGAGCGGAGAATGGACTCTCAAGCTATCCTCTGACCTGCACAGGAGCACCTGACATACACACGCTACTCCATAAGTAGATGTCATAATAATTAAAAGTGAAGACGTGGCTGGAGAAAAATGGAGGTTGGGGTGAGGTTGGGATAGCGTTACCACTGACAGTTGACTGTCTTCAAGTTCTTTCCGTAGAGCATTAAGGTTTGTTTGGTAGGGTTTCCCCTTTTGTGTTTCTGATTTTTAGAGGAAAGAAGCAATCAATTGAATTTGGAAAGGGCTCAAAACAGAGGTCACTTTGAAATAGAAAACTCATAAGGCAAGAGAAATATCCTTGTTTCAGTCATCATGATGAGCAAAGATGGCTGTGTCTGGGACTCTAAGAAGCCGTGGAAGATGGGCACTAGCTTGCCACGGGCTGTGAGAGTGTCAAACTGGGGATGCTGCATGAGCAAAAGAAACTTCAAAAGGAACCAGAGGCTGCTCATCCCCAGCGCCTCACAAAGGCTTCTCCTCTCCACTTGTAATGATTGTGAGAAAACCAAGAAAGGCTGGCCCTTCAGTCACCAAGCAAAACATTAACTCTTGAGACTTGCCTAATTATCTTTTCTCGGAGTAAGTCAACTCTTGAAGCCTCAGCTTCATTCTCATGCCAGGTATTTCCGAAATCAATCATGTCATTGAAAGCAGCATCTTTTCCTGTGAGTGGAGTCATGATCTGGATCAGAAAGCAACCACTCCTCCAAGCAGGAGGAGCCCATTTGCGGGAACATGTTTGAGATCTGGCATAGTGCATCCCTAAGAAAGATTCTTGCTGTTTACCTCCCAGGAAGCAGGAGGAATTTGTCATGCTGAAACTGTGTGCGTGTGCGTGTGCATGTGTGTGGTGTGTATGCATGCGGACATACGTGCAACCAGCTCAGAGCCTTGGGCTGTCTGCATGTTAATTTGCCCCATTGTTTCAGGGTGACCACCTCTCCAGTATTTGGAGACAAAGCCTTTTCTTGCATAAGCCCCCTTGGACAATTATTGAATGTGTGCTTCCAAAGCCCTTGTCCCATCTTCATTGCATCTATATAAGGGGATGTTGGGCTTCTTTGTGTCCTTGGAAGGCTGAGGATAACAGGCAGGATTTACCATGATATCCAGTATACTCCTCTTTCATTTAAAGACATTCTACAAATGTTTGAGGATCCTGGACTAGATCAACATGTGACCTCACCTGGCCTCTGTCTAAAGTCAGAAAAAAAAAAAAAAAAAAGGAGAGAGATGTTTCCGAGGATGGAAGTAGAGTCAAATTCAACTTTTAAGTATACAGCATTTAGTGTGTAACGGACGTGTAAATGGTGAATAGAGAGCAAGAAATCCCCAAGTGTAGAAGTCTCGGCAAATTCCAAGGGCCTGGGAGAAGAGTCCTTATCCAGATTCCCGACACTGGCTAGGATGCACTGTCTAATCAGCAGTGGCTGTACATGTCAGCGGATGACCTAGAACATCGACCCTAAGCACCCATCTCCTCCTGAGTGTACAGTGTCCTAATACAGGGGAAAGCTCATTCTGAATTCTAAATCTCTTTACTTTAACTCTAGGCCTAAAGAAGCAGGTGTTGTTGGGCTCATTCCCCTCTAGGAGGAGCGGAGAAGAGTAACATTAATTACTCACAACAACTCTCCTGCAAGGGAATAAAATTAACGTTGTGACGTAAACTGACAAAAAGCAGGAAATTAAAAATTAAGGCTGAAATTCCTTTGTGATTTCTCCTCTTTTTTTTTTAATTGGAAAATGAGTTTAGTGAGAATAATTTGACTGGGGAAGACCTAATTATAAAGTTCAAGGAAGAAAAAAAATGTGATTTAAAACAAAAAAGAAATTCCTTTCTCTCTTTCTTGCCAGCTGAGAGAAATTTTCTTATGTGTACTTCTCAGATAACACACGCCATTCCCCTAGTCTGGAAACTTCCTTAAACCAAAGGAAAACGAAATTCTCCTCTCCACAGTCTCCCAAAGATCTTAGGCAATCTTTTTTATCAGTCTTCATAATAAACTAACATATACTCAAAGAAATATTCTATATCAGAATTTTTTAAAAGTACAAAGTTTTTGGAATTTAGACATACTGTTTCACAGCACTCCTTGATGTCTAGCACCCAAAGGGAAAAACAAGCGCAAAAAAGCATCAGTTTTTGAGGGGCTGTGTTTAGGAGAGACCTCAACCCCTCCATTTTCTCTAGCGTTTGAAGGTAAGCCAAAGGGGAGGAAAAGGGAGTGTGAGTCAAGGAATGGAGTTCTAGGCTGGAAGCCAGCAACCCTGAGCATTCATCTTCCCTTTCCCTGGTTCTGGGCAGGAAGTCCCACAAGGGAGCTGCGTTTCTCAGAGCTTGATTGAACTGCAAAATGATCGTTGACTCCCCTTTGCTTTTTTTCAGTCCTTCTTAGAGTTCATATTCATCTTCTACTCTTGCAGCCTTTGGTTCTGTGGTTACAAACATACATGGTTTTGTCTGGTGTATCTCCAGCCTTTGGGTTTTGATATCTCGTTGCTACTGTTGCTGTCTCGATCTGGAACAATACCAGCACCTCCTGGGTTGCTCACAATTTTCAGAGTTTTCTGCACAACTATGACCTTAAAAACAAGGTCAATCTGCCTTACTTTTCTGACTGGATGGATGCAAATACAGCCATAAGCTCCACTTAGATCCTCATCTTTCTCTTTCTCATCTTTAACATGTAAGGAGTTGTCTTGAAATGTATTTATGTTTGTTATGCTTAAACCAAAGATGGAGGGACTACATCTGTTGTGTTCTTAGAAGAATCAAATACCCAGGAAGTTAAGGAGATAACAGCATCCTGGATAAAGAGATAAAGAGGAAAATTATGTGACAGAAGATACCAAATTTGATTTGGGGTTTGGTTTGTTGAGACAGTCATGTTATATGGCTGGGTTAGACTCTAGCTTACCACCCTCCCGTCCCAGTATTCCTGCTGTTGGAGTGTGGCAACATCATGGCAAATTCAAGGTGAGAGTGTATTGTCTGCAATACACTTAACTCAGTGGGTGTCTAAAGCGTTCTACACTGGCTTTTTATTCCTGGGTTAGGCTGTTGTGTTTGGAGATGAGTTTTTGTGTGAAATGGATGTCTACAGAGATGAAGGCCTTTCTCTCTGGCATTTTGGAAAGCATTTTTTTTTTCCAAAAAGTGATGTCAGGCAAATAGAACTGGATGTTGCTGAGCCCATCATTTTAGCTGAGGTTTGAGGAATGCATAGCTGAACTAAAGATTATTACATCTCTCCATCTCCCATTTCTTACCTGTGTTGTCCTCCAAACCTTTTTAAAGTTAGTTTTATAAGCTGAATTATGATTTCTTAGAAAAGTCACAATCTTCCTATGTAGTGTCAGGCAACAAGCTGCAAGCATCTTACAAGGGAAAATTTCTAAAATGACTGCCATTTTGGAGTGAAGGGTCTGGCTTGCCACTCAGACATCCTGGTACCAGTCATCCTATGGTCTCATGATTGATCTTAAATTATATGTATAATTCCTCAGACCTCAAACCTGATTTATTTCATAAATTAATCAATCTCAAAAACAATCTCTGCGATTTATCCTCTTTTTCCCACCAAATCTATTTATCTCAACCTTTGAGTGCTGCTGGGGTAAACAAAATGGTTTTCCCACATTTGAAAAAAAAATCATTTGTATGTTGCAATCAGGACCCTACACAATAAAAATGGCCCTGTTTGTGAAGTGTGTCCTACCACAGGAAGTTGGAATGGGTATCACTTTACATCCTGATATGCATTTTCTTTTTGCCATTTCCATAAAAACTGCAGATGAATATTATGTAATTTAAGGATTAGCATCTTCTAGGTCAGTGGTGGCCTGCCTTAATGTAATGCATGCAAATGCTACTGGAATTCACATGCAAACCCTTTTTCTTCTTAATACACCTCCTCTTAATTTTTATACTAAATTTTGATAAGTTTTAGAAATTGTAGCTATAACGTTATTCTAAGCAGTAGCTTTACTGCTGTGCTGTACCAAACACTTCAAGTAATTTACTTAATTTGCCAAACATCTACTACCCAATATGTACATACTACTGTGCTATATTTACCTCTAATAAATAGCATGCAATATATGTACAGGAAAGAGATTAGGGCTGGGTTTCAGAAACATATACTCCAGAAGAAGCACACTCACACACTCAAATGCACACACACGAACAGACACATAGACATTTATTTCCACATGTTTGTATGGTTTTTCATACAGACTTCATCATAGCAGCAGTCTGGCATGGGATGAGGATACGATCTTCAGAACCCTTCCTTCCAGGCATTTCTCTGTCACTCACTAGCTACAAGATGTTGGCCAAAGTTATCTAACATCTCCAGGTCTCATTTGCCTCAAATATATAACGAGACAATGTAAGATCAAAGGAGATCTCTGAGTAGTATAGGGAATTGTTTTTTGCCTTTAAGATATCTGTGTCAAAGTTATTTCTCAACCTTCAGCAACCCTCACATGTGCTAGCTAATCTTTACTTTCACAGATTTATTTCTTAACTTATTTTTAATGTTGAATAGCTTTGGTCATCAGTGGCTGGTTGCTATTCAGTCAGAAGATCCCAGTGTTTCTCACTAGATAATTGAAAATGTTAATTCTGTTAGTGTTAGCCTCACAGAATAAAGTCTGCTACTTTATATTACTTATTTTTCTTTCATTAACAAAATGCTTTTCTGTTATTTGTTACTGTGAACAAAGGGAATGCCACCCACCCCTGCTGGGCTGGCCCAGTGTAAGCCACATACTACATTGTACAGTCAGATACCCTCAGTGAATCAGCCATGGCACAGTAGACAACTGAAGTCAGACCACAAATCTCCCTGCCTAGAATGGCAAGAAGCCAGCCCTTGTTAACCAGGAGCCACTGATCAGGGAGTGAAAGAATGCAGGCATGCTGAGCTGGCCTGGCTCACACTAAATGTGACTTTCCAAGACTATTTTGGCATTTCCAGAAGGTCAAGATGGGCAAGATCCAAGCGGGAGAATCTGTGAATGTATTTTATTCACAATTTGTAGGTTTTCATAGCTTAGCTTTGATGAATGTAGACATAGATCCAGCATCACTAGCTTGGATCAATAAATGAGAAATGGGTACTAACGGGGCAAACTCAAAAATATATGAATGCACACACCCCCAAAAACAATCAGCAAGAGTACTGCTTACATTGGGAAGTGAAAATTTATAAAACAAAGGCAGACATAAAAGAAGAAATTGTTTATTTGCCTTTATATAAGCCATTTGGGAGAAACATACATAGATACACATCCGTTATCTGGCTTGTCCCAGCTACACTGACGCTGGAGATGTCCTTGGTTAGAAATTAATGTGTGTAATAAAGTTTTACATTTTTCATACGTTTTGAAGTATATGAGCTATATTTCTTTTGACTGCATAATTACTTTTTGTATACAAGAAAAATGAGGTGCTTAGTCCTAAGTAAATAACTTCAAAACAAACAAGAAAAATAGTTACATTCTTTTCATCTGCTAGGCTGCATACAATAAATATTTACAGAAAGTTTTTAAAGTTATGATATTGTGACTTTTTGAAAAAAAAACAACTTGTATTGAATCAGAGCTGAGTTCAAGCAAAAATATGACCCACTCTTATATTGATAATTCTGTGTTGGGTAAGATAGCTATTCTCTATAGATGTCAACATTTTTTCTAGGTTTTATTAACTTCCAATGTGGTTTCCTTTTAGATTTTTTTTGGTTGTTGTTGTTGGTTTTTCAAGACAGGGTTTCTCTGTGTAGCCCTGGCTGTCCTGGAACTCACTCTGTAGACCAGGCTGGTCTCAAACTCTATAATATAAGGCTGCAGGATTTTCCCATTTCTAAATTAGCTCTGTGATTCACACCTTAAAGGTTTTATTTATATGGAGGCTATAAAATCTCAAATTGGGGTAGAGGGGCCAATGTTATAATTTCTAGACGGACTAGGAGCTCTAATCCTTTCTGTTAGCTACCCCATTTATAATCCCAGCCTTCTTTGTCCTTTCTGGTAACACTCACTATGACTGTGTTTTGTTTTGTTTTGTTTTGTTTTGTTTTGTTTTGTTTTGTTTTATTCTATTTTATTTTTATAAAAAGCACATTGTCTTAAATTTTGTGAAGAGTTTTTTAAGCTTTATCATGAGCTTCAGTAGATCAGGAAAATACTGCTATCTTAAATTGCTTGTGATGAATGCTGTAGAAAAGAAGATTTAATGCCACACACTTTCGCAGCATCCCATAGAGTAATAATAATTATGATATAAACCTTACCTAAAAATCCATAAAGTTCCCTTTCTTCAGTTTCCAGATCAAATTTTTGATGTGCACATGTATACTAATGTATAAACAAATAGAAAAACATTTGTATGTCTGCATACATGTAATAATACTAACAACTTCAACTAACAATATACTATATGGCTTTATTTTAATACTTTTTCCTAATTGAAATACTTCTGTGATCATTGTAATTTTGTTGTAAGGAAAGATATTGATTGTTTTCAAGACGAATCATAACTTTCTGATAAGATTTACAAGATGAGTTAAAAGAAGATTTTAGACCTTTTTTCACAATTTGCCTTTCACTTAAAACTGCATTTGCCCTAAGGACAGGGAGCACAGGTTGACCAAACTAGTGAGAGCAGAAATTATCCACTGGGGTTTGTACAGTCCGTGAGACTTAAGAAAGGCTGGAAGAGAAAGAATTGGCCTATGTGGTGTGAATGGCTTTGAGCTGGGTAAATGAAAACCATATTTAAAAAAAAAAATCAGTGACGTTGAGGTGATGGCGGTGGTGGTACTTCATGGAAGCTTTTTGTTTGTGTGAACACATACAAGCCATAGAGAAGTTTAATGCTGTTTCAGCAGTAAATATTGAGGGAATCCAAGAGACTCTTGAAAAGTAGCATGACCTCAGGTTTTGAGGAGGACCATCCATGAATAGACAAAATGCCTTGAGCATGGTCAGAACCGTTCCTGGAGAGCACTGCTTACAACTGTAGCTTCATACAGTCCAATGGCTTAGGTAAGGCCATTCAACTGAGCTCTTTCTGTTGTTAGCTGTTTGCCACCGTCATAGATGCTCTCCATCATTCCGAAGGCTTCTAGGTGATCAGTAGGCCAGGTTGTGTTCCACTCACTTTTGATTTGGAAACGATGTGTATCACTAGGAGGTGTCACACAATTGCCCAGTCTATGTCTCTCACACAAGCAATTTATAATTGCTTTAAAAGTCCTCTGTGTCTTCCTGTTGCTAGTAGAATACGTCACACGTTCTCCTGTTATCTTTAATGGTCCTACTTAACCATTGTTGGACACAGACTCATCTGAGTTCAGACCACTCTATTTACCATCATTTCCTCAAAGACTACAAATACCTTCCAGATATTTCAAACTTATCTGTTTTGTGCATCATGCCAGAAATATTTTTTCTAGAATCATCTTCTACCTACTATTAAAGGCTCTACCAAAGACCCCCAAATCTCTCAACATACTGAAAAGTTCTTTTTCAAGATCTTTATAAGAAAGCAGCTAAGCTTTATTAATGAACTTTACCATGCCTATGAGTGTGGATGTCATCCATGAACCTATTACTGTGAAAGACACGTGAAAGGGGAGGGTTTCCTGCTTCCCCCATCTTTGTGCTACAGTAGAAACAGGACATTGTTCTAGAAATGTGATCTAAATGCTCACATCTGGCTGACTGTCATTCCAGACCACAAGTCTGCAAGCCTGGAACATTGTAGGAGAAATAAACTCAAATTGTCTGCTAAAGTACTCTCTACTTCAATCTTCCTCTCCCCTCCCATACCCTCCCACTGTCCTTCTACCCTACTGTAATCAAGACTTGTATTAGTTTAATTGAACAATGTCCCTTAGGTCCTGCCATAAGTAAAAAGTAAATAAAACAAATATTCCTCCCCATTGCCAAGATAACTTTCTTCTTTTCCATTTATGAAGAAAAGCCAAGTTCCTCCCTTCAGGTCTGCACAGCTGGCCAGAAGCCGAAAACAGAAGACAAAGGTTTCAACAATAACTTCTCTGTTTGTAGATGCCTAGCTATACTTTTTGCATGGAGCTGCAGGATGGTGTCTTGCAAGTCCAGTATTTATTTATATAAGTCACAGAATGTAATGGATTT
>JANHMN010000007.1:66142442-66202728 GCA_030674055.1 Rhabdomys pumilio
TGGTTTGGTTTGGTTTGGTTTGGTTTGGTTTGGTTTGGTTTGGTTTGGTTTGGTTTGGTTTGGTTTGTTTTTGAGACAGGGTTTCTTTATGCAGCCTTGGCTGCCCTGGAACTCACTCTGTAAATCAGGTTGGCCTCAAACTTTTAGAGGTCTGCCTACCTCTGCCTCCCAAGTTCAGGTGTACCACCACCACTTGGCTGTCTAGTAGGACTTTAAAGCCTGCTGAGTAGAGGGAATTCTTCTCTGATACTGTAAATCTAGATAACTATCCATGGCTGGTGACTGCATACATCCTAAAGGAGAACCTACTATTGACATTTTTCTAAGTCAGTAAAAATGTAATTCTGTTCTAAATATATCTTCTTCTACTAACAGATATGTGTAATTGGTACCCCTTATAAAGGAAGCTTCTCTTGACAGCAAAGACCATTATAGAAGTCACAATTGGTCAAAACCCAGAGAACCAATCGCAGTGTGCCTAGTTCTAAATAGATGTGTATACAACGTAATTCCTACACATAAGGTTCAGGAAACATCAGAGCAAAAAGAGAATGAAAAGATAGTAAGATCCAAAGGGCCAGGATGTCTCCCATGAGATTGTTTCTTATATATGGCAGGGAAACTTTCCCCATGAAATTGCCACAATATGGTGCCTAAACAAGACAGCATAAGGATCCATCCCAAGATGAAGAGCTACAGGAAACAAATGACTGCATGGTTGAGCTCTTTAATTGGTTGTCCAATACTAAGTGGTCCACCCTAATATCATATGCAACATTAAATAAACTCAGCAAGTTGTATTTATATAGTTATATGTATATACACATATGTAACCATGTTAATTAAAGAAAAAGAGGCCAAAATTTTGAGAAGGGGACATGGTAAGAGCTGGAGAGAACAGGGTGAAAATATGTAAATAAAGTACTAAGTACCTAAACTTTTTCTTGTCTTGTATTTATTTATCTATTTTTAAATACCTAAAAATTTTATTCTCAGGAAATTTTAATATTTCAAAAACAAAATCTCTCTTACTGTAAATCAGGGTTTGATTTTGTTTTCCATTGTCTTTGCTTGTTCGCTCATTTTTCTAAACTTTTTATTGATTCTCTGTGAGCTTCACAGAATGTACTCCAGTTCTGCTCATCTCCCCATCCCTTCATTTACACCCTTTGCCCTTCCAAAGTTGCCCCCCTCAAATAAAATACAAACAAACAAACAAAGCATAGACAACATCTCATCATGGATGCTGTAGTGTGTCAGTGTGTCCCATGGTGTGTCCCTCTGTCCACACATCTTCACGTGCAAATGTTCATTGCAATTAGATCATTGATCTGCTCGGAGATCTCTGACTTCTGTGACACCATCAATAATGGATCCTCATAGGGACTCCTCCTGGTTATCCTGTTTTTGCCCTATGTCATAGAGTTGGAACAGCCTTGGAACAGCAGAACTGGCCCTTTCACAAGTCCAAACCATTCACAAATGATATGGATTTTAGGGTGGATCAACTCAGAACCCCTGATCTGGGCCTGGATGGTAGCTAATCTGGTCAGCCCAACAGCTCTTCCTTATCCACATTCTCCAGCACTGCTCTGACTGGACCACACAGTGTCACCTCCTGCAAGATGCAGGATCAGCTCTCCTGCTCTCATGCACTCAGGCTGGTTCATCTGTACCCACTCCTCCAGAGCCAGCTCCACTGTGCTACCCAGTCAAGGTTTAGGCCCTACTCTCCCCGTGGACAGTGTAGTAGAATGGGAGATGCTGCCTGCATTAGTTAAGATACTAGGCACTCAGACTCTTCTCTAGCTCTCTACAAAATATCACATCAAAAATCCCAAAGGAAACTATTCCTTAATGGCAATACTAAGGCAGGTGGATGTGGATGAGAACAACAGTGTAAAATTCCAATAGTGAGAACTCACAGACACTGATAGACATGAAGACCACAATTCAAAACCTAGGTTGGAAACTTCTACATCAGTTTCATACTCAACCCAAGAGTAGGTACTCAGAAAGTACTCCATGAGGAAATAAGCATAGAGTTAGACTGAGGTCGGGCTCTGGGAATTTTCGTATTTCTCCTACAAAGACTGAACTTCCTTCTTGTAAAATTTTGGGCTCAGTATAGGTTTCTACAAACTTAAAAACTCTGAGTCCTTTTCTAAAGGTGGCAAGTTCCTCTCATAGCTAAATTAATAAGACATAGATTCGGGGTAACTGTACTATTATAGTTGAATTTCACAGTTTGAGCTCTCTTTTGCTTCTTAGTTATTTCAGTTTAAGAACCTTCAAAACTTCACAAAAATATACTGTTAAGCCTAAAAAGTGCCCTAGAGAATCATGTAACCAACACTTCCACATCACAGGTGAAACAAATTAGACCCCTAGAGGCTCTGTCACTCCATCTAGCCAAGGTTGGAACTCAGGCCTGCCTGGCTTAGAATGCAGCTTCTCAATTATCCATGTTTTTACAATTAGACACACTGGGCTACTCCATATTTGGTTTTATTCAGGTTTATAATCATCTCTTATCCTTAAAATAATATAAGAACAATTTTTTAATCTTCATGTTTGATTGTTTTTTTTAAATCATGCTATCCAACATGGCATGCCCTTTCTCTTGTGTCAGTTTGGTAGAAAGCTTGAAAATCAACTCACTTCCTAGTTTCCTTTGTGATGGGTATACTAAACACAGCATCACACTAATCATGAATTTCTTGGCAGACCTCATCAATTTGTTCTTATTACCATTTGATACGAGGTTTTGGTGGTTTCATGGAAAGATGCACTATTGTGTGAGCTGTTCCCTACCAGACTTCAGTGGGTTGATATAATCAAATCAACCTTCAGATCCTAAGCTACACATTAGCTGTGACTGTGAAGTTAGTGTGGCTTTACCCAGCAAAGTAGGATATCTTCAAGAAAAAAAAAATTATCCTACAACATCCACAATTGCTCAGCCTGTCAGTTCCAAGAGGAATGTCACACTGGACAAGAGTCAAGACACTGAAGGAAGGGAAGACACTGATAGATTAGAAAAATGCCAAACACAGACACAGAAGAAACCAAGAGAAGAGCTTTGGCCAAGTCACTCACACAGTTAGCAATGGAGCTATGCCAGGGCAGCACGAATTAGGCAGAGAAGAACAAAACACAGCCTGCGCTCGAGAGTCCAAGAGTCTTGTGGGCTAGCTACCTACTGCTACCTACCTAGCTACATACTACCTACTATTGCATAGGCTCACACACATGAGCACACACACACACTCACACACACACACACACAGACAGACAGAGAGAGAGAGAGAGAGAGAGAGATCTTTTTCTTGTTATAGCTCAAACAGCCCAATTTCAAGTCAATTATAATAATTGATTGTGACTTATTTTGAATCAAAATTATACTGATTAATATGATAAACCATATGGCCATCTTTGTCTGTGTTCTATGACATGAGGGAATTGCCATAGGGCTTAGAATCCAACAAGAGGTCATAGCCTAGCTGAGAAAGGGCATGTGTGCTTTAAAAAGAGAGCTTGAGAACTGGACACTGACCACATTGCCTCTCTAGTCTGATTTGAGTACATTCAAAGACTAAAGTGGAACTTTTGGGTTCTCACAGGCTGTATTTATAAAGTAGTTTTTACTGCAAAATGGATCGAGAAGTACAGTGAGTTCCCATATACCCTTCTACCCATATATATATACAACTTGTCAATCAAAACCACCCAAGAAACACCAAATGACTCACTAAAATCCTCTTGGTCAAATTTGGAAGTGCATATTCTATAGGCTTGAACAAACACAAAGCATGTGTCACTCCAACAACATTATAAAGAGTAGTTTCCCTAGCTTCTATTCCACTTGGGGAGGCTAAATGGTTATGGTTTTCCCCTTTTGTGTGCGCTATTTTTCCTGTTTTTTTTTTTAACTAATATTCTCTTGTGCTTCAAGATGGTCACTTTTCTATTCATCATCCAGGAAGCCCATGAGGGAACATTTTCTTTCTTATTTTTTAGAAGAACAAGGTAGAGAGCTCTGAGAGGGTCTTACTCAAAATTTGAAGATGACTGTAGGGGACTAGAGCCCCCTAGAATTTTCTTCTGTGAAACTTGCCCACACTGAATGAACCTCCAGCAAGTTGTCAATGGTAGCCAAGGTTTCCTGCTTCTGCTCTGGTTTCCACAGAATGTTCTGCTCTTGTAAGGTCGGATTCTCTGCATATGCCACTAGAATTATGAAGACCGAAGACCTCCTATTACCTTGTTTGTCCAGGACTCCTACAAAGTTGTTGGTTATTTTGTAATAATAAAAATTAAAATACACATCATTCACCCTTTTCCAGTTCCAAACTCCAATCCCTGCCGTGAAACCCCTTACCACTTCTCCTCAAATTCTTGGCTTCTTTTCTTAAGTATTATTGTTATATGCATATATAAATACAGAAATATATAAATACAACCTGCTGAGTTCATTTAGTGTTATGTATGTATAAACTTTCAGAGATGATATTTCCCTCTTCTATATTAACATGTCCATTGGTGTTGTCATTGTTTAGGCAACCACGTGTTCAGTATGTAATAGGTATTCTTTCTCTATCATATCCAAGAAAACAGAATCTCACAACACACTTCCAAGTCCTCTGACTCTTACAATCTTCCTTTCACTCTTCCAGGATGCTCCCTGAGTTTGGGTTCAGGATGTTGTACTGTAATTGTATCATTTAGGGCTGGGCACCCCAAAAATGTTGTTCTCTGCACTTGCTCCGTTATGACTTTTCATAAAGTTGTTGGGTTTTTTTTCAATTGAATACTTTTATTTGTTGTTAAGACAGAACAATGACACCTACGCTTTTTACAGGCTGGGTCAGAGAAGTTGCTTTTTTATTAGAAATAATCTTCTAGGTAAAAGAGAGGGAGAGAGAGAGAGAGAGAGAGAGAGAGAGAGAGAGAGAGAGAGAGAAACTGGGCCCAAATAGGCATCTACTATTTACAGTCAGAACTCAGGATCTTCTCCTACATATTTCTAAGCCATGGAGGATTTATTGCGTTTCTTTGAATCATGTTTCTTCTCTTACAAAAAAAAAGAAAGAATATTAAGTTTTAACACCAAATACATGTATGTACATCCTCAGTTTAGGATCTAATTAGTCATAAATGATTAACGATTGTTCTTACTTTCAAGCTCTCATCTTGTCAGTTACCATAATAAATCAGTTAATCTTTGGAAAGCTGTTTCTTCATCTTTTATCTGGGAAGATGGAGACAGGCTTCCCTGGAGCAAGCTGGCTAGACAGACTCAATATATTGGCAAGCTCCAGGATAAGTTGAGGAACCTTACCTCAGTGAATAAGAAGAGCCATTCAGCAAGCTTCCTGGTGTCCACTTCAAGCCTCCACATATACCTGTACACACATGTACACATACATCCTTGCTCACATGCACACACATACACACACACACACACACACACACACACACACACACACACACACGTAGTGTGCCCATACACATGAACACGCACACACATGCATCGGTACCACACACAGGCACATGAAAGAGTAAGAGAATATTACCATCATTATGATAATAATAATTATTATTATTACAAATATTCAAAGCTGTACCTAACCCAGCTGTCTTTATGAAACTCAAGAATAAAACACAAAAGTCTTAGGTGACAATCCACCCTGGGCGAGTTTCCAACTCTGCATGCTTTGACACTCTTTTCTTCAACAGTCAAGCTTGTACCTCCAAGCATCTACAAGAGTGGTCAAGAAACTTTTCTCTTATTCATCCTGAGTTTGATTATTTGCAGTTATTGATGCTAAAACCCAAAGTTGCAAGCTCTCAGCTTTGTTCACAGAGGCCATCTTGTTATCTTTCCTCTTGTCACTCTGTGTTCAGAGTGGCTTCATGTGGGTGAGCCAATGAATGAAAAATTCACAGGAAACTGTATTTCTGCACAGCTGGAAGCCAGGGAGCAGTTTGAAAGCCACCCAGTGTCTTTTTCCACCCTCCTCATTTTACAGGGATCTCCCTGGCAGGAGTTTAGTCTGCACAACATTCCACTTAGTATCATGACCCTGGCAGACTTAGCTCATAAACCCACCATGTGGAGTGCTATAAGGTCTAAAAATAATGTGTCTTATCATATAACTCCCTACAAAATATTCTCCTGAAACCCATGCCTTTCAGCCTACCAAAATTTGTTTTTCCCAACCCAAGAGCTAGAGTGCAACCAGAAAATCTGCCTCTGTGCCTCCTTTCCGCTGCTGTGATGGAGAGACCCTGAGTCACCAAGAGATGAAGAGCATTTTACACAGTTACTTGCCACTAAACTACACCCATCGGTTTGAATGTCTGTAAAAGAATGTTCCTTACTGGTAGATTTTGTAGAATCAGCAATTCCCTTTATGGGATTGTCCATTATTCTCTTTAAAAGAATCTGGTGCACTATAAGGCCTCCCTGGAATGAGTGTTCCTTTCTTCCTCAGACAGTTTGCTTCCCACTGTAGTCGCTGAGTGGTGTAAATCAATACAATGCACACCATAAACACCACAAGTGCTAACCCTGCCAATTGGCTCTCTTTAATTGGTTTCAGCTAAAAAACCTATAAAGCTATTTGAAGTGAAAAGGCAGACATATCAAAGGCAAGACGGATGGCCAGGAAGGCCTTGCTGAACCAGGGTTTGCTAACACCAGCATGGTGTTTTTCATCTTCGCTCTGGGTTTTGTGGGCTTTGTTGTTGTTGTTGTTGTTGTTGCTGTTGTTTTGTTTTTGTTTTTGCTTTTTCGTTTCCTTCTGCTATGGTATTTCTGTGTTTCAGCAGTGTCCACAATTGTGCCTGGGAGAAGAGAGTGTGAATGTTGCTCAGGTTGTGGTTTCAGGATCTGTGTTAATAGAGGAAGCAACTTAAACAGAATCAATAACCCTTAACCAGAATGATACTGGCAATTTCTCACAGCCACCTTCCACACTAACTTTGGAGAGTCTTCTTACCTCAGGTTCTGAAGCATCCCATCATATGCTACACAGAAATGGCACATTAGCTCTATGATTTCATATTGCATCATGTAGAGCTCTTAAATATGAAAATCAGAGACTTATAATCTTCTTGGTTGTTCTCAAGAGCTAGAGGATAAGACTCTATCACAGAAGATACCACACACTTTAGACAGATACAGAGATATAGGACAGATACAGAGAAATCAAGCTGAAACTAAATCAAAATCTTGGTTTCAGATGTCTAGTGTTCACAGGTGCAATGCTGCCTGCAGAGGGAGAAAACTCACCAGCGGTCTCAGCTAGCTGTATCTTCTGTGTGCTGCAACACTGGCCTTCCAGACAAGATACGTCTGGTGATACCATAGTGGCAAAACAGCTTAAAAATAAACATCCACTTTCTGATTTGATTTAATAGCAAATTCACAGGAGGAATATACGACTAGTATGATAAACCTGCTCAAACACCTGTGTCTGGGGAAGTCACGGGCATTAGTAGTATGACTGTTACTATTGATAAATAGATATATTGTCTAACTGCTTTCTAATTACTCATTTTTATGCCCACTGATTAATGATATACCCAGCCCTGGGCAAAGAAGCTGGGGTTTGTTTCAGGTTTTTTTTTTTTGTTTTTGTTTTTTTTTTTTATTCTACAGTGTGTAATAAATAGTCAACGTGAAAGTTCATATCTGGTCTAAGTGCTGAAAATAAGGGAATGGGAAAAAAAATAAGGGAAAGTTCTTGGCCCTAAATGGGACAAAATGGAACATCTACTGGACTTCCTCTAGGAAGACTGAGGAGAAATGGCCAGAAAGACTGTAAGAGCCAGAAGATGGGCAGGTGAACTATGAAGTGATGTCATCTGGATATTATATAACCATTGTACTCCTGAACTCACAACAGCCATATTTGCCTGCACAAGGCCTTTCAAGATTCCATCACGTCAGGGCAAGAGGCTTACCCAGAATCTATCAATATCTAGTAGGCTAGTGAGTGGTAAAGGAAAAGGCCCAAGTAAGCACCATCTTCTTCCATGATTGTTACTAAGGCCAGTCTTGTATGGGCTCGGTGCAGGTGACCACACATGTGAGTTAATGATTACATTAGTTGTGCCTGGGCCTGAGGATGTCATTTTACAGCCCTCATGCTATCCCATAGCTTCTTCTACAATGCTCGTGAGCCTTCCCTGAGGGTTGTGTAAAGGTCACACTTAGGGCTGAGCTCACGAAAGTGATCTATTCTCAGCTTCTTAAGGAGCCACAAGACTCTTCATTCACCCCTGTTTGTTGGAAGGAACGGTCCTCCTGGTTAAGTTTGTTCACTGATTTGTCTACTTCACTTCAACTTTCATCAAGATGGAGGTCAGACTACCTGTAACAATACAAGGATAGAGCCTCCGGTTATAATTCTAACATCCCCTATGTGACAGTGGAGACTTGGAGTTATTCCTTTGGTCTTCCCTCAGAAGAGGCTCACTCAGGCAACATGAGGAGCCATTTCCCTGTGAGGTCTGAGCCAAGGATAGATAGGGTATTTTTTTTTTCAAACTCTTTGGCCACTAGGACTGCCCTCTATTCACAGCCTCACAGCACAGAGGGTACACTCTAACACCAAAGCGGACCTTGACTGATATCACTGTCATTGCTGATTGTCACACCTTGTGCTGACACCCATCCCTCCTAAACTATCTCACTAGGCAACAAAGGAACAACTTCATTCATGGTAGGTGGTGTTTTTTTTTTTCACGTGAGTGCAGAAAATAGTCCAAAACATGGACATTTTATCCATCCTAGACTTTTCCCAGTCTGCCCAGTCACTGTTGTGGAGCTGGAAGTGGGGTTGGTAATGAAGCAGTAGAATATGTGCCTAGCAACAGACAACTTAGTAAGGCTTATAGAATGCCATATTGTATGGCCTGTTTTACAAATTTATTAGGAATGTGATTTAAAGTCTCTTTATCAACCCTGTCTTGATGAGTTGAGTAATGTAAAATATACTGTCAGGACATTGGCCAAGCAGAAGCCACCATGAATGTGCCCACACACTTAAAGAACGTCTAATTTCCATTAATAGAGCTCCACTACACACAAACACAGAATCCCCATCCTACCTCTCTCTACACCTAACATCCCCACCACCACCGAATGTGAAGAGCCAACTGTCTGGTTTTGGACACTACTAACTTGACAATAAGTATCTGATTACAGGCTGAAGAGAAGACTTTTCTCTTTGCCTTTTCCTTTTTTTTTCTTCCTATACTTTATTTCAAATTTCATCTTCAAAATGAAGAGAAGTGTCTATAGAAAAATTCCTTAATGTAAGTATATAAATTGCTAAACATTCCTATTGGGATAGTTTTTAGATAGCTAAATAGGTTAAGTACTACTGTTCACTGGAAGACTGAATGCAGGACTGCAGTTGGTAGATTGGCCAGTTTCTATCTCTAATTAAGCTGATGTTGTACCGTAGACCCAGGAACATGAACTACTCCACCTTGTGAACTAATTAGCTATGGTCTTGTGTTCAGAAGTTGGACTCAGTGATTAACTCATTCAAGCTCCCATTCTTGTTAACCGGTCCCATTCATCTTTGCTTTCTTTGGACCTACCCAGAATGGTCAAAAGAAGCCTGCAATAATACAGTCTGAGAACTAGCATTTCCAAACCATTGAGAACAAGATCTTACAAACATCATTGCATTATAATCAGCAGCTCCTTCAGAATTCTAGCGATTTCTCTCCCATTTCATAATCATGAACTCAGCTCTCAGACATCTGTCTAAATTCCCTTATGATTTCTTCACTCTGCCGCCATCCACTCCATCAGTATGGACATTTACATAGGGAAAGGACTTCATGTACGCTCTCCCACCAGTCCCAGCAAAGACTCCTTCCCCAGTGCCTTCTGCCACTCAAGTCACCAACAATACCATGCACTTTTGTTGTCTGCTCAGATGGTTGAGTAGATATTTGGTTTCTCTGGGCTAGAGTTTTATGAGTAATCCAGATGGTTCTCAACCTTAAGAACTTACCTCTACATCTGTGGTACTGAGTCTATAACCAGGAGAATTCCTCACTATCTCCATGCAGGTGGGAATTTTGCATCCTCCCAGTTGAAATTAACTTGGAAAGTATCCCATGTCTCCTATTAATTCTTCTCTTGTCATGGAGAAGTAAATAAAAGGAAAGATTTGATATAATAACATTATGCCAGACACCTGCCTACGGCTCCTTTTTTTTTTTTTTTATCAACCAAAAGTTTGGTTTCAGTTTTTAATAACAAGACTCTCCAGTGGCTTCCAAAATAAATGCATCAACATTCTTATTTGGTACCATCTGCAAAAACATGCCCATAGTCAGCATTCAGGTTCAATAATGTAAAGATGAAAATTATTAGTTGGGAAATAGGTTCCAGCATCAGGTCTACAGGGGATATCCATAAGCAACAGGAAAAAGTTGTCTTGGAGTTTGAGTCTTCAGAATACCTTGCTAGTGTGCTATATTTAGAGTCTATGATTTAGCTACATTCCCCCTTTGAGTCACGAGTGTTCTTTGAAATCAAATAGCTTTCAAATACAAACTGAACTTTGCAAATTATGGAAATCTATTATCTGTCAGCCTTTCCTGACATGTTCCTCCAGAGAACTGAACCTCATAGAAAATTATGTCAGTGACTTTTCTCAATTATCCAAAGAAAGATACTCTGTGCAACTGGTCGGGAGGCAACCGTTAATCCATGAGATATAATGGGCACGGGAATTTAATTCTCTTGAAAATCTTGAGAAGGATGCTGGATATTTCAATGAGCATAGAAATGTCATTATACACTGATTGAAGTGCTGCCCCAGCATCTCTTTTGTCCCCAGATAATACTAGCATGACCTCTGCTATAAGAACTACCTGCTAGCCATTAAAGGACAAAGACTAGATTCTGTGTGCTATCTACTAGACACTGTTAGACATGTAAAAATCACCTGATCCCAAAACAATGAATCATGGTGTGAGATAAGTTGATGATGCTATGCTGTTTCACAACTGAAGAGCTGACTGAGAAGCAAACTGGTAAAAGCCAAATTTGAACTTGATCCCATTGGCTCTTAGCTGCCAGGAAGGAGATGAAATTTGTTTTTTTCCTTTGAGAAGGTTGCCAAGGTGAGGTAGGGTTAAAAGGCTGACAGAATGAGTGCTTTATTCACCTGCTGCAACATGCTGGGAAGAGGAAGATGTCAAGAGGGAAGTTATATTGGTTAAGATTCACAACCAGAAAGATTAAGGCATCAAATGGAGAGAAATGCCAAAAACAGAGATTCCAGAGCCAATAGGATTCATGGCAGTCCCTGAGACTTTCTAAAGAGTTGATCCTTGTCAAGCCCTCAGAAATAGTACAACAGATAAGCCAAAGGAAACATTTTCATGGTAAATAAGACCAGTTTCTTCCTTTCAAGGAAAGCATAAAGACAAGAATAACTAAATAAAAATCAGAAGACATCACCCCAATATATAGCACCCTGTCATACTGACTATGTTGAGCTGGAATTAACTGAGAAAAAGCAGATGAAGGGAGAGCTCTCTGGTCTCCAATTTACTGCCTAAAAGCAGAGCATAAATATTCCAGCAGACAAGTGCCATGTCTGTACCAGGGAGAGGCAGGAGGTCGGGGGAGACGGGAGTTCACAAAGAGATGAAACTACACAAATCTGCAACCTCCCTTATCTCCCATCAGCCTCCCTCCATATATTTCCCAGAACCTTCACTACAAGTTGTTGCTGGGATTCTAACTACTTGCCCTTTTCTAGCCTTGTGCCTTTCCTCATTAAAACGATATGTAACCTCTAAGGTATACCCTCCCTGGGAGGGAGTCTTCATTTCTTGTCTATGGAGGCCTATGTGTGAAATACAGAGCAATACATGTATTTTACATGTATTAATGGGAATAACTGTGAAATATTAGTATCAAATATAACTCATAAGCCTTTCCTATTTGCGTATGTTTGTCTTGGTTTAATTCTTAGGCCCAGCCCAGGACCAAGGAGGATAAAGAAAGGGAAACGTTTCTTTACACATACCGTCTTCTCTTCTTCCTTTCTGTTGCCTGCCGCCATTTTCCTCTAATACTAAAGAGTAATGTCTCCAGCATGACTTCAATAATGTCATGTTGATGACATTCAAGAAAATGTATAGTGTTGAAAAAAGAGGAAGAGGTTCATGGTCATTAAAAAAAAATGTTGTTGTGAGCATAATGTGGATTTAGAACTGAACATCTGCCATTGAAATCAATGTCCATGAGCAAGGCTCACAGCTTCAGCCCCAACCTGCCCTTCATTCTTACAATTTTGTGTCTCAATTTCTTACTCTACATGGTCTTACAAATCAATAAAAATTCTATGATTTCAAAAGAGAATAAGCCCTTTTGATGTTCCGAATTCAAAACAAAACTTTCTGTCAGGTCTGCCCAACCTTGGGATTTGGCAACATGATGTTGTCATCTACATAATTCATAATTAAAAACCACCCAGTTGAGTTACCAAAATGATCAGAGAAAAAAATTCATTGGAATTAGCCTAGATATACATCAATTGATGGATAGATAAATGTGCTACCTATACATCAAGGAATTTTATTCAGTTGTAAAGAAAAATGAAATCATAAAACTTGAAGTGGGTGAGACTGGGGGAAAATTACACTGACTAGGGTAATCCAGACACAGAAAGACAACCACCGAATGTTCCCCCTCACTTGAGAATTCTAGTTGCAAATGTCTTGATTGGGTTTGACTTGAAGTACTTGGAAATGCCAGGCAGCTGGACAGAGCTGCTGTAAGGCAGAATGTCTTCAATGAGGGAGGACAATAGACTCAGGCAATATGAAGGTAAGGAATAGGAAACACTATGGGAGAGAAGATTTAAGAGAGGATATGAGGGGCACAGGGGGTTGAGAGACGATGAAAGATGATGAAAAGCCATAAGGAAACCTACAATTTTGTATGTCAGTTTTAAAATGTAAGTTAGAAATTGTCATGCTTTAAGAAAGTTTATAGCTTGTATTGGGCCACAGTCATAGATAGCTACCTTTGCTTGACCCAATGGGCCACAGGTTGGACATGTCTGCTATATAAAGGCATCCATGAATGAGATGTCTTCCATCCAACTCTACACATGTTTCCAATGAAACTAGACATTGGCCTGGAGAGATGGCTCAGTTGGTCAAGTGTTGCTATACAATCATAAGGACCCCCAACATCCAGGTAAATCTGCTAGGCATAGTGGTACATGCCTGAAACCCTAGAGCTCGGAAAGAAAAATACGTAGATCTCATTGCCCCCAGGAGAAGGTGCTGGTCAATGAATATAACTGGAACAGTAAGCTTCAGGCTTAATGGGAGAACCTATCTCAAATAAAGAAGATGAAGAGCCATAGAGGAAGAAAATAAAAGTCTATCTCTGACCTCCATATATGTAACTATGAATGAGCGAGCATGCACACACACACACACACACACACACACACACACACACACACACACACCTCATACCTATCTCACCCTAATTTTTTAAAGCGTGCTTAGAGTTCTACACAATTGGAATTGGAGGTGTTCAATGTCATAGTATTCTTCATCGTGAGTAATATTTTATTGGATGCAAGATTTCATAGATCATAAGATGCATCATTAATTTGTATATCTAATATAATGAAATTGATACACACACCACCACCACCAAACAAAACAAAACAAAACAAAACAAAAAACCAGCAGCAATTTGAACAGTGAGCAATCACAAACTATAGGATATCTCTGACTTCAAAGACTTAGTGGAAGAATGTGTCTCAATGAAAATGAAATAAGGCAATTTGTTGTCCTTCACTGCACCTCTGACAGGGTCCATATACCTCTGGAGAAATTTGCAGCTTGTTATGTTAAATAAGGACAGCCTGCCAAGGGGAATAATGTGTTCAATGTATCTTCCTGCTTTGAGTTAGTTCCTAGCCCACTGAGATCTAGGGACTGTGGTCTGTAGAGCTTATATACCCCCAGGGAACCTAGCATAGTCTAGAAAGAGAGAGAGCATTTAGTCATGTGATTTCTCAATTTAGAGAGCACTTTTAAGACCATTTTAAGGAAGGAGAGTTTCTGAACTACCTAGTATATGCCATGTCCTGGTGGTAAGCAGCTAGAAGTTACTATATACCATTCACAGAACAGAATTTGTTGGTACAGCCAAATTAAGTAACTCCACTTGCCAGTGATCCTGTCATGAGCCAGTAGTGTTGCTGTTAGGAAAGCCTGAAATATCTGCCTCCCAAATCTCTGCTTCTTTCTTTTTTATTACCATTCAGTTTCTAAAATAAAATGCCTAGTCTAAAGCACCTAACTGGTGTTTTCTGCTCACCTGGAAACTGAGAAGCAGCAGGGGTGGCTGAACTTAGTGCCTTAGACCTGTGTCTGCCCAGGGCACTGAGAACCCCTCCTGGGAATATCTGACCCTAGCTCTGAGCTCCTTTCATCTTCTCTCCAGTAGAGCTTCCCCAGGTCACCAGCCAGGGAGCAAAGGAAAGCAAACCCATAGGATTAGAGAGTGTATTCTTTGTTTATGTGTTTTCGGAGACACACACACAGTGTATAAATAAAAATGCATTTCAAATCTTTGAATACTTGTTTCTCCTTGTTAGAGAGCAAACATGATAGCAATCTCTTTAACCCCATGACATCATCATCCCACCCCGCTTCTCTCTCTAGAAGGGGAAAAATTCCAACACATCATCTTTCGTCTAGTCTGTCTTTGCCATCAGCAGACAGCAGAGCACACCATGTACAAAGATTCAGGGAAGAGTGTTCAGGGGTGATTCTCTCTTAATCCCTTTTGCCTCTGCCCAGATTTGTCTAAAAAATTCAGAAGACAGTGAGCTTTTCCCCAACGGGGTATCAGGCAAGACTGAGCTTGTAGGAGCTTCACTGAAGACGCACTGTCCCATTAAACAATAAAATACACTGTGCAGTTTCCCAAATCCTCAGACCCACGGGCATTAAGTGGGGCTCATCAAGCAGCATCCATGTGGAAAGAGATGAATCCATTTTTTACCTGCCACATACATATTTCCTCTGTTGCTGCCTCATAAGGTTGTCTTCCGATGGACCCATATTCATGCCTTCCCAAAGCAGACAAAAGGGAGGGAAGAGGAAATAGAAAGAGTTGGATTTTATAGGAAATCTAAAGAAAAAGAGACTTGGGAAGCCCCTAGATAAACTATTGTGTAGAATTATTAAATATGCAGTGCCTTTATTTTTTGTTCTTTTGTTTTATTCACTTTGATAATGTGAATTTCTAAGAAATTTCATTTTAATTCTCTATGGCCAGGCTTATGTCCTGTTTCTGATCTACTAATTGAAATGATCGAATACTTTATTTCCATCATGAATTTGTTTGTCTTCAGTTGTGGTACAGAATCCCTGAAACCTTGAGTGGTTTGTTGAGGCTTCCATACTGATGTTAAATAAAGATAAAGTCGTGAATTACATTGCATTGCTCACTAATTGTCAGACTGCGTAGAAGACTCTAATTAAATCCCATAGGAAAAAAAACAACAAGCAGTGGAAGACAGAAAAGCCAGCCATTTCAACAGCCTCACTAAGCTTCAAGTAGCTACAGAAAATCGTCCGAAAAATGGTTATGTGCCAGGTTTTTATTTTGTTTTCCATTTTTCAGTCAAGGATGAGAAAAATCAGGAACAGAGAAATGTTGGGCTAGATAATGATATTCTAAGCATTTGAAAGGTAATGTCTATAAAAACTTTATGAGATGTGCTAAATTTATTCCAGACAAAAATCCTCATCGACTGACTGCCTATTAGATTGTCTTTACTGTCTGTCTTTCTTTATAGAGCTGTCACAGGGAGATTCCTCATGCTCAACCAATCATGGAAGATTCTTTAAAAACCCCAGAGAAGAGAGAGATTGGTACATCAACCTAATTCATGTAAATGAAAGCCCGTTCTCCTGTTCTAGTGATAACAGCTACCAAAGAATTAAAATTAAATAAAAAATAATGTCTCAAGAGACAGTGCCAGACAGCACAAATGATGAATCTTCCCAAATATAAAACAGCCTTCTTAAAAGGTAAAAGCACTAAACTTGTACCATAGCACTAAACTATTCGTGACATTAAAGGAAAGAAACGTGTGTCGTGAGTGACAGACAAATGACACAGAGTCAGATGTGGATGGGATTCTCTTCCTTACAAAGATGCCCCAAGAGTAGTGAGGCAAGACAGAGTAGTGCCCCAAGAGAGCACATTTTCACATGTTCTATCCCCAGACACAAAAACCCACAGGGTTGAGCATCTTCCCAAAGCTATTTGCTACGCAGGATAATTTAGCTCTTGCTTTCTCACCTACCATAATCCAGGGTGACTGGGATGTGGAAAGGACTGGTAAAGGAGAGCTGGCTCAAAGAAGAATTTTTCTATAAGCTCTTCCACAATCCAACTTCCTTGAAATGAGAGCTATGTGCTTTTGCTTTTGCATCCCACTAATTGTGAATGGATATTGTCCATCTTTCCTGGCCATGAGCTCCCTATGTTGTTAGAAAGAAAGCTAAGGTCACTAGACAGGAAAAACCCCATCTTAGAGTTCTACCAGCCACCTCTTCTGGTTATCCACTCTTCCATTCCTTCACAGGACTCACCTGAGGAGAGCTCCTGCCACTCTATTCATGCTTCAGTCTTAGTAGAGGCCATGGATCTCCAACCATACCCTCTTTCACTGGATAATTCTAATAATACTTTCCTACTCTATATAATCATACTTACAGTTAGAGCCCACAACTACATTCTCAAACATCTCCAGAAGGCTGTATTTGTCAACAGACTTAATACCTACCCAGGATTATCTAAGACCCTTTTGTGATTTCTTAGAAACAGGTGTTCATTTCAAACAATCTAGCCATTGTTTGTGCTTTGCAAAGAGAGACCCTACCCAGGTCAGCAGAGCTCCACTACAGCACAGAACAGTTTACAGTTTACAGTTTCTGGTCCCTTCTCTAAGGGTTTGACACTGTGCCCTGTCTTCCTATGGAAACTCTCTCTTCCGAAATCTGTAAGATCTTCCTTGTCTGTCTACCCTTCTGCTTCCCTGGATATAACTTAAAAGGCCAGGCTATCATCAGGTTACCTTCATGTTCAAGAATCAAAAATTACTTGAAAGTTCCTGTCTTCTACCATCTCTTCCATCTGGTAGATTCATTAGGTTTTAAGTTCTGTATTCCCACACCACACTCTCCGTGATTAGCTTCTCTATGATCAACATGTTGGTCGTTCCCCATCTTAAACTTTACCATCCCAGTCTCTACAATGTGTTTGTTTATATACCTAAGTAAATTTCACAGAAAACATACTTTCCATTTCTCTTTTGGTCTTAAAATTCTGATAATTCAAGCATTAGATAGATGGCTCCACAGTTAACAGCACTGGCTGATCTAAAGAACGTGAGTTGAATTCCCAGCAACGATGTGGTGGTTCAAAAACATCTGTAACTTCTGTTTCAAGGAATCTGATACCCTCTTCTGGACCTCACAGACACCAAGCAAGTACATAGTGCACAGACATACATGCAGACAAGATGTTCACATGTCTACAATAATAATAACAACACAACAATAACAATAACAATAATCTCAAACAATCCTTAGGCTGTAGCATCACAGCAATCTCTTCTAAGGTGCCACTTTGACGGGAAAGAGGGCAAGAAGAGAAGTCAAATATTTTTTGTCTTTCATGGTTTTGTTTATTACAATGATTTCACTTGTAATAATAAACATCCACCTACATCGGCTGTCAGACATATAAAAGTGCCCCGAAAGTTTTCAAACTGCACTTACGCTTTTGCTCTGTGGCATAAATTTATTCTTAGGTTAAGTTTCTTGCAATTTTGATGAATAGTATACCCATGTTTATTACAAGTTTTTAAGCTCTCCCATGATTTATCTTTGAATACCTTGTGTCTTCTCTGCCTAGTTTGAATTCATTAACAAACTTACCCTAAGAATAATGAGAAAAAAAAATATATATATATATATTAAGGCCCACAATAAGTGAGAAAGTGGATATTCTTAGTGTAAATACAGTCTCCAGATCCATTTTGTGTTAGGCAGGAATATTGATTGCAGGAAGTATGAATATAAAACAGCCATTCTTAATGTTCTCACCATCTAGTTAGGAGTGAAAAGAGCTGTGAGCTCTCAGTGAACATTGTAGAACATCTCAAAATTTGGATTAAAGGAAATAGGATATACATATAGCTTAAGAGGCAAGGCTGTCCATCAAGTGATCTTTGGTTCAAGAATCCAAAATAACTATTTACATCAGTAAATTTCAACAAATATGCCTGATTCATTGTGTCTACCTTTAAACATAGGTGCTCCTCTGTGACTTCTTTTGACCAAGGTGAGTGAAAAATGAGTTCAGACAGAAGTCATAAATCTTTGAATGCAATTCATCATATTATCCCCTTGATCTTCGGTCATGGCAGTCAGCAACACCATGGAAAGGGTGCTTGCAAGCAGGAGTCCTAGAGCAGAAAAATACAGAGAAATACCTCCCAGCCAACCTACATTGAATGCAGTCCATGAGCAAAAAGGCCTTTGTTCTTAGCATGCAATATCTGGTTCTACACTGAACAATACTCTTCTACCAATTCTGGCATCCTAAATTCTACCTAATTAAACATTCATTTGTGAAACTAGGAAGTCTAAGAACCTGGTGCTAGTTTCAGGAGAATTCTCATGTCATCCTATAACAGGAGATGGGATGGGGGAGGAGTTGAGATACAGAGTGGCAAGAGTGTAGAAAGAACTCCTTCTTGTCTTAAGTCTCCTTGTCATAACCAGTGGCTTCAGAGCCTTTGAAGTCAGTCTTCTCAGTCCTGAGAATGCTCTATTTTATATGACTAGGTTCTCATGAGTCAAGTTTCTATTATTGTCACCTCTTCTGGAAGGTCTTTCATGGTTGCTTTTCTGAATACTCCCTCTACTGTGTACTTTCCAATATTTGCTTAGTCTCAGAACTGCTATCACCTCTGGAAAGTATTTTTCTTGTCTGTCTGCTTTTATTTTATATTGTATTTAGAATTGGATTTCCTAACAATAGTTGTCCTTTTCCTTCTTTTATCGTTTTCAGTCTACTCACTTGAAAAGCATCTGTTGTATAATATGAGCCAAATAAACATTGGTAGAAGAAGCAAAATGCAGATCTTGCTTTTTATTATCTGAGTATGAGAGTACATGGGTTAAGTCTATAAACTCAAATCTACCGAGTGACTAGAAGTTGACATGTTTTGAGGCTTGTGACCCTCTCTCTCTCTCTCTCTCTCTCTCTCTCTCTCTCTCTCTCTCTCTCTCACACACACACACACACACACACACACACATATGCACAAACACACAAACACACACATACACACGTGAAAGACACACACAGAGAGAGACAGAGACAGAAACAGAGACACAGAGAGAGTAGATTTTACTCTCGGTCTTTTAAATACACAATGCCTATTTAAGGTTACAGACATTTCTCTATTTATTCCATTGCTTGTTTCTTCTACTAATACTGATCCCTCCTGTGTATGTAGCCATCAGTTTTCTTACATGACACCCATTATGCATACATAGTCTGCCACAGCACGGGAAATGAGGCTCCTGCTCCTGGGATGGTTGGGTCATGTGATCAGAAAAGCAGATTTTGCTAGGCACAAGTATCCATTAAAAATGGGAAGCTGCTTCTTAAATGTCTGTGGAAGTCTGTAGCTTAGTTCACAATATCTTAACAGATTAAGTAAATGCAAATAACAGTTGCATTTTGTAGCAAGAGGACAAACTTTGGGCAGAATTAAAGTTACTCATGTGTAGTCACAATGGGAATATTTGTATGATATTTTCTTAATTGCTCCAAAACATGACTTGTAGAAAATAAACAAATGTAAAATAAAGCTATCAAATATTAGCTCTTTTCTTTCTCTTTTAAACTGTGATATCTCTTTTCAAGTGCTCATCTTCGTTCTCTGAATACCCAGTGGTACCATCTACTCTCAAGAACCTGTTACCTCCAGGTTACCACTTTTTTTGTGCTTGAAAGTCTAAAACCAAGATGGTCACAAGGTAGACCTCATTGAGGGCTCTGATTAAACAACAGGCTACGTGTTTGTCTCAGCTTCTGTGGCTAAAACAATCTTCTTCATCCATTGTCTATAGATAAATGTGGTAGTTTCAATAAGAATAGCCCCACAGGCTCAAATATTTAAGTACTTAATTATCAAGGAGTGGCACCACTAGTAAAGGGGTAGGAAGTGTGGCCCTTTTGGAGTAAGTGTGTTCTTGTCGGAGAAGGTGTGTCACTGGGGGTAGGTTTCAAAAGCCCAAGACAGGCTCAGTACCCTTCCGTTCCTTCTGTCTGAAGATATGAATATAGAACTCTGCTTCTCCAGCACCACATCTGACTGCACACTGCCAAGCTTTCTGCCATGATAGTAACAGACTAAAACTCTAAAACTGTAAGCAATCCCCAATTAAATGGTTTTTTTTTTATAAGAATTGCCATAGCCATGATGTCTGCTCACAGCCATAGACAACTAACTGAGACAATATCCATCCTTTCAGTGCGTCTTCATGTGGTTCTCTACATACAAGGACACCAGTCATATTGGATTTGAGTCACATGCTCATCTAATATGGCCCCCTTCTTAAGTAATTACATCTGCAACTGCCTTTCTTTCAAAAAAAAAAAAAAAGAAAAAAGGCTGCATTCTGAGGCATTAAATGTCAAGAATTTAACATATCGTCACCTGGGTTTTTTTGCTGTTGTTGTTTTCTTTTCTTTTATAGCAGAACATATTATGACCCCTAACACTATGACTTTCTAACAGGTTACGACTATATATACTTAGTAATTCAAATTGAGGTGTGCACATGCCTCAATATGTTTACAAATATACATCTATATTACACTACTTATATTTTGGTTTTGTCATGTCATACACAAAATAAACACAAAACCAGAAATTTAAAAATTAAAAAAACTAGGAAGAGACAATACTTGTTTCCTGTGGTCCCCAGTGAATCATCTCCACCTTCTTGTTTTGAAGTACACTGGGTGAATGACTGTAACAATGAGGAACTTAACTCTGTGAGTCAAGAAAAAGCCAAAGACATTCAAAAAAGAACAACAGCATAACTGAAAATTATCATAATTCTTGAAAGAATGTATCTGACTGAACTGACAACCAGGGAGCCCTGCATGGGTCTAATTTAGGCTCTCTGGATATTTTACAGTTGTGTAGCTTGGTCTTGTGGGACTCCTAACTGCTAGTGGATGCTGTCTCTGACTCTTTTGCCTGCCTTTGGGACCCTTTTCCTCCTACTGGGTTGCCTTGTTTAACCGTGATATGAGAGGAGATGCCTACTTTTGCTGCAATTGGATATACCATGTTTGGTTGATGTCCATGAGAAGTCTGCCCTTTTCTAAAGAGAAAAGGGGGGCTAGAAAGAGAGAGGGAATATTGTGGTCAGGATGTAAAATAAATAATTGTTTAAAAAGCATGTGTCTGAAACAAAGATGAAGTTTGTGATTAAGGGACCTAAGTTTAACTCGCCATAATTTAAACTATCAGCACCTCATGAGAAGTAAGGATGCTATTCTAAAGACATTAGAGTCCAGGGCTGGATTACTACCTCAGTAATAGAATGTTTGCCTAGCATTGACAGAAATTGGCTGCCTTGGTCCACATCCACAATCTCCCCACTCTGGGGGCAGAGGCATGACCTTAAACTTGAGGTCATCTTTAGGACGCAGCAAGCAGGAGGCAAGTATGGAGCACATGAGACACATTCTACACACTCCATTAGAAATCAGGACAGAGGAGGTATCCATTCTCACTTCACTTCTGTTTCCCTTCTTTGCTTCAGTAGCTGACTTTTTACTAGTGTTGCTAAAGCATCATTAGAGGACTAAGTGTGCTGCCAAATGACTTTGAAGATCTTAGTTGTGCAAAGCCTAATAGTCTCAGAAAATGTTGTCTTTGTCCAGAGACTCTGATCTGTGAGTAAGAAATGGGTACCAATGCCTACCTTGGGTAGTAATACCTTCCTCCAGGTTTCTGTAAAACTGAACATGGCTCCAAAACTGGATCATTCTTTGAATGTGTCACACAAAGACCAGCTGTGACTAGCTATACAAAACAACTAACAGTGCACAGGAGCGACTAATCAATACCTGAGGTGAAGCCGCTGCCACTGTAAAACTCCCAAGTTGGGTATCTATAAGATGGAGATAGTAAAACTTATCTGGAATAACACAGAAGGTTCTTGTTAGAATACAATGGAACACATAAAAAGGAGACTTTAAAACTGGAGAGCTGATTACTGTTGGGTTGAAAATATAAATTCAATTTTCTGATCAATTTGCTACACCATAACAAAACTATACACTAAGTCTGAGTTTAGAAGACAAAAATCAGCATTCCTCAGTTGTCTGTTGTGTTAACCCACATCTCAGAGACATTAACAATAAATAGAAGTGGGAGCAGAAAGCTCCATGTCTGAGAGCACTCTGGGTGCTGAGAGACAAGACCACATGAAAGTTGGGCATCTGAGTGATACCTACATTCCTAGGCTGTCATGTCAACAGCTAAGAAACTTTAGAGAAAATTAGAAAATCCTACTTTGTGGTTGTTGCTCATTGTCTATGAACTTTGTTGTTTGAGATCCTCATTCACTTCTGGTTTCATAGATCTCACTTGAGGCTTATATTTATTTTAAATATTTGGGGTAAAGGGATGCTGAAACAGACTGGCTTGTCTACATATGTCGCACTGAATAGACCCTCTGTCGATTGAGTGCCCAGATGGGGCCAGGTGGAAGCTGGAGAAGACACTCCCTACAGCATGCAAAATCTACCATGATTAATTTTGACTCTAAACATGCTTAGTTACAGAGAAACCTGCAGCACTAATGAGTCAAGCTTTTAGTGAGTCTGGAAGGAGGTTTCCCCAGAAGATCAATTAAAATGGAAGTGCTACTGTGAATGTGGGCGGCATCATCCCCTAGGCTGGAGTCTTGGAGTGAATGCGAAGGGCAAGAGAAAACTTGCCAAGCAAGGAGCAGCGTTTTCTTCTCTGCCTTTAAATCTGCCAAGATGTGAGCAAGTAGGCTCTGGCTCCCCCAGCATACTAACAGCTGAGGCTACTGCTCATGACAGCAGATAATATTCTCTCTTGCTGTAACTCAAAGGAAACTCATCCTCCGTAAGCTGCTTCTGGTCACATATTTGGTCACAGAAATAACAAAAAAAAAAAAACTTGTATGCTGTCAAAATGTTACCTGCTGGTCCCCACACACAGATCCTATAAGTAAAAATTTCTCAAAATCCTCTACACACAAACCCATTTTCCCATACATGTTTATATAACCCCAGGAAGATGGGTGTATAAATAAATATATCAATCAAGCACTCACAATAAATCACAAAGTAACATATTAAAAATTATATGTTCATTTATTTTGTGTGTATGTATATGATATAAGTTGGAATTAGGGCATAGGTGTGCTGTGGCATGTGTGTGAAGGCCAGAGGACTTTTTAGAAGTCAATAGGGCTCTACTTCATTTTTGAGCAAGGTGAACTGTGTTTCTGATGCCGTGCTAAGTACATGAGACTCTGAACAATTTGCCTGCCTCTCCTTCCCATCTTACCCTAGGAATGTTGAATTACAGATGTATGCCACAGCATCTATCTTTGTACATGGTTTCTGTGGATTGAATTTACTTTGCCAGGCTCACATGGAAACTACATTTACCAACTGAGCCATCTTCTCAAGCCAAGAAATATAATTTACAATTATTATTTGTTATAAATATAATTTTACCACTTTCTTAAAGAGGAAACAAATGTGTAGACTAATGATACAGATGTGCACATTTACTTTCATACAGAGAACTGAATCTTGGTTGAGTATTTTATATTACAGGATGTAGACATGGATCACCTTTATGTGTTTAGAGTTGACCTACACTTTGGTTTTGTGATTGTCCACGCCAAGAATGCAGATTCACATAAATATACAGTACAGAAGCGACAGAAGTATGTGGACAGCCACTCCAGAAACTATTTCAAATCCTGCCCTAATCCCCAAAATAAATTCAATTAACAAGAAGTTTTAAATTGGCAACTCAAGAAGCAATTCTTAAAAAGAAACAGTCTAATACAATCCAAAGACCAACTAACTGGCTTCTTTCCTGATGGAAGAAAATATTTAAAGTCTTTGTGTCTCATTATTAAGCCATTATGTGTTTCCATAAGGGAAAATTTGGCACATTCAGTCAAACTTCACATAACATGTAGTCTCAAGTCTGAGCCAAGGCGTTTCAGGTTGCATTGATTGGTACTGTGTGTTCAAATCCAAGGCTTCAGTGAATCTACACATTGCAACATGGGACATACCAAGGTACCAGCAACACTGAATGTCTTACACATTTATTTTGAGATCACATTTGATCATTTCATGTTCAGAAACATGTGTGTGAGAGTTCAACTCTCAGTTAAAGTCATTGACATCTAAGCAGCAAGTGACAACTACAGCCAGGGACTCTATCCTCCTGTGCCCTTTACCTCTCCTGCCTAATGCTGCCTCTGTCTTCCTCTCAAGAAGCATTTTGGCTTCTCTACTCTTATGTTTACCTCCAAGTGTCCACCACATGATAGCCTTTCTGGAATTACACCATTGTCCCTCTAGACCAATCCCCAGATGACATTGCGGAAAGACTGACTCCCAATGTTCAAACAGTTTTGGAAGTGCACAAATAAATAACAAAAAGCAGCTTAAAGAAAGATGGGTTTCCTTTGGCCTGTGGTGTGAGAGGATACTGTCTGTTATGGTGGGAAAGTCATGTTAGTGCCTGAAGCTGTCACCATGACAGCAGGAGTCCAAGCTTACTTGCTCACACCATGGCAGGTCTGAAAGCTAAGAGTGCTCCTTGACTGGCTTTTTCTTGTTCTACTTCCAGATGAGTCCAGAACCCCAGGGGATGTTTCCTCCCGCCTTCAAGGTAGGATTTTCCTACTAAGCTCAGCCTCTTATACAAAGAAAATTCTTACAAGTCTTCTTAAATGATGCTTGTATACATACACAACTTTAGATCAACTGTCTTATTCCAATTGTGTTTACTCTCCTGTATCCTTATTTAGCACTCTTACCCTCAGATTGTCTCTGGATGCAATGAGTGATATGTGTCCCCATCTTAGCTTCCTGACCATTCCTAATGTGTCCATCATGCGTTTGTCTCTGAAAATCCACTCTGCATCCTAGAAGGCAGGATAGAGACATCATGTAGAGTGTCTGTTCAGTTGTTTCCAAGAATGGACTTCGATAGGATGAAGAACTGGAATCCCAACCTTGTGGTCAAATTCTCTGTGTTTGAAGGAAATCTGTTTCCTCCATCTCTGACATTCTGTATGTTTAATAGTAGAATACAGAAAGTACCTCGGGACTTTTTATGAAGGACAAATGTTGCAAAGTAAAGGGCGAAACTCTAAGTTCCTGGAAGTATCAGCCAGATAAACTTCCGCTTTCATCTGGCCTGAGGCTTAGTATTGAAGGAGAGTCAGCTTCTCTGATGACAAAGATGATGTCAGCAAGCCTTAGGTTAGAGGTCTACAATGTCAGCCAGACAAAAAAAATCTACCATGGGCATTATAAATATCATGATGACCATACCACACTATTGACCATATAAAGCAAACACACGTACAAGGGACAGACATCAGCTGACCAGCTACAAGGATGAAAGTAAGGAGGAAGCAGAGAAGGAAGAACCTGTCTTCAGAAATGTCTCATCAGCTAAACTCAATTACACTCTTAAAAACAGAAAAAGCCAACAACCCCATGACCAAATTCATTCTTGCCCACTGAGGTGATACATGTCTAAATGAGCTCTTACTGGTTACCGTGTTCTGTGAGCAAAACTATGCATGGTTAATGACAATTGTAGACATCAAGGCCAATCTTTTAATAATAAAAACTTCACTACAAGCAAAAATATGAGCAGTTACACTGCTCCTCCTGACTCAACGCACACACACATACAAACACACACCACAGACGCATGTGTGCATGCATGTGTTCAAAAATCCTGAATATAGACTATGGTGCGGTTTGGTTTTCTTTCTATATAACATGCATTCTATTAAAAATACTTCATAATAAAAGTTTTAGCAGGTAAATATGTAAAGCATAATGTGATATTTCAGAAGTCCAACACAAATACAACCTGGTTTTTCTTTCACAAAGGAAAAGAAAAAGAAATAGACTAAATCTTATTCTTGTAGGAAGCATAAATTGTATTGCTAGAAGTAATAGCAATCTATTTAGCAATGTCCCCCCAGGACTCACTTCAGCCTATTTCCTTAAGTGCTGTATTTTTAAAGCCCTGTTGCATACTTCCCTTTTAGACATACAAAACTGAACATTCTAAAGTCGAAGCATTTAAGGATGCAAGGTTGACTGAAGATGTACCCCTAGAGAAAATGAGTCATTTCTGTATCAGTCATCACTGCTGTGTGAGTACAGGGGAAAGAAGTTTTTTACAGATCACGCATTCTCAGTCTAAAACTTCCCACATTGTACTTAATGGCAGAAAGATTTACTCCCGATCTCCTATCTCTCCAGGAAAAGGCATTCCTTGACTTCAGACTCAGCTATCTGCACTGGAATGTTGGCAGATAAGATGAAACAAAGACCTGGAATGTGCTGTGCAGGTGTGCTTGCTCTCCCACAGCCCAACATCAATATTAGAGGAATGGCCCCCCCAAGAATGAATACACAGAGAACACAACTGACTGTGATGTTTGATGAAGACCAGAGTGTTAAACTAAACCACCCAGCCCAAAGCAAACCAGACTAGCTAACTTTAACACAGCCCACAACTGTGCAGGTCAGAATAAACGACTGCTATTTAAGCCACTGTGTGTTTAGTGTGGTGTATTAGACACTGATACACAGTGGGAGAAATACAACACAAAACCTCATAGAAGAAAACTGCCTTGAAATGCACTTGAGAGGAGGGACTGGATCCTCCCAAGAGCACATCACATAAGATGTCTGCAGAGGGGCTGGGTTCAGTTCCCAGGACTCATGTCAGGTGGCCTGCAACTGCCTGTAACTGGAGCTTCAGGTGGTCTTATGCTTTTAGCCTCTGAGGGCAGCCTGTGCTGATACTCACATGAACACAAAATTTAAAACTAATAATAGGGAGCTGAAAAGACGCCTCAGAAATTCAGAGCACTGGTTGCTCTTCCAGAAGACTCAGGTTTGGTTCACAGCACTCACATGGTGGCTCACAATGGTCCAGTTCCAAAGATCTAACACATTTTTCTCTTCTCCTTAGGCACCAGGTATGAACATGATGCACAAATATACAAATAGACACAATTCCTGTACACATACATTAAAAATTTAAAGTACAATGACAACAATAATACTGATAAAACCTTAGCAATCTATTTTCTATAGCGAGTAAAAGCATATTTTTTGATATGAGTTGCTAGCGGGAAAAAGCATGTTACGTTCCAAAATAGTCACAAGGTGGTCACCAGAATTGAATCTCTACTGTTGTCATATGGAAATAAACTAAATAACTATTTGTTTAAATAATTGTTTTAGATGTGCAAGAGTTTGAAGCTGAACTGAAAAACTACTCCAGGATCACTGTCATAAAATACCAATTTGGCTATTGGCTATAAAACAGTAGTCATTGTGCCTGTTCTCCACTTGACACTCACCACATACATTAATCAGTATTTTTTCAAAACACTGCAGAATTATTTAAGCCCATTTTGAAGATGAGAAATCTGAGACTTGGAATGTGCAAGTAATGACTCAAGGTATCCCACAGCGAAGAGACAAGGCTGGAGTCTGTCCCACCTCTATTTGACTCGGCACTCAAGTTTTCAGTCTTGTCTTTCAGCATCGAAGAATAAGTAGGTAGAAGAAATGGTGGCTATGAGATCAGCTCTGCTCCCACAGAGGACAAATCATGGTGTAAATCTCAAAAGTGTGTTGTTCTTCTGTCTCCTCTTCTACTCACAACTATGGCTTATTCTCTCAAATGTAAATACCCAATTCAATTAAACAAATATTTCTTTAGACCAGTGCTCAGGCTCAGGATTACAGTGTGGATGGAAGATGCACTTCTTTCTTCCCAGAAACGTTGTGTCTAGTAAAAAAATATCGAAAGGATCCTAGTTGAGAGTCCCAGTGTGCACTCTCTCATGCTAAGTTCAAGATGAACAGATGTTCAGCTTAATGATGGCTGGGGTGGGGGAGAGGGTGAGCATTGGGGACTTAGTCACATTTACTCACAGAGAATGTGCACTCCTTCCTATAGGCAGCTAAGAAAGAAGACAGATTATACATGAAAGACAATAGGAAGCCCTGTGTGCCTGTTGGTTGGAGCAAAACATGGAAGGAAGTGTCCATACCAGATACCAGCATAGGGTTGTCCATGTGTCAGGTCAGTGGAGCTGCAGGCCAGCAGAGGTAGGCTAGATGTACTATACAACAACAACAACAACAACAACAAAATAATAATAAAATAAAATAGAATCCAGTAGGAGAGTTAGTTACAGTTCTGAAGGAGGTTGTAAGACATTTTTCCTGTGTAAAAGGAAGAAATTGTGAAAGGAAAAGGATGAAATTATGAAAGGAATTGTGTAAAAGGAAAAGTTTGCTGAAATCGTAGAATTTGCCCAAGAGATAAACGGAAATTGTGATACAGTGTCATCATTAATCTGTTGTCAAAATGAGTCAAATTTGCATCGGCCCTTGGGTTTTAGGACTTTCTTCTCTATTCCCCTTCTGTTCTACAGCCACAAAGCCAACTTCATCTGACATGTCCTCAGCCTTGTCATCTGACTCACAGAGGAAGGACAGGATACTTCCTGATGCATTTCACAAGTGGGATGGTGGACGTCTAAAGAGATTTATCATGATGAGAAAACATGAGCTCCAAATGTTCCTTCACCAATTAAACCACTCTAGTACCGAGTGCTTAGAAAACAGTTACCATCGAAGTAAAGTAATACAGTCCCACGCAGAACTCCCAGGCACAGTAAACAAATAGTGTATATCATTAAATGTGGGATCTATCTTTGCTAAAAAATAGGTACACCAGAATTAATTTTGTGCATAATTTAAATTCTGATTTCAAATTGGACACCATCTCTTCCATGTCACTTACAACTATATGTAAGTGACAATTTTACTGCTACAAACTTTAGCTGGCTTCCCTATGAAAATGTAACTACTCCAAGAAGCCAAGAGTCAGAAACCAGGAACATGGGTACCTTTGCCAGACAGGAGAAACACTAATAACTCATAAATAATCATCATCATCATCATCATCATCATCATCATTTTGACACTGCCTATATTTAATTTTTTTGTGTTCCGATTTTGTAACTATTTTAAGACTTACATTTAAAAATGTCTTCCTTAAAACATAAAATTTGGAAGAAATATATTTAGCTACATCTGCTTTCTAAAACTCTTAACTAGCTTATGCTGTGTGCAATCGTTGTTCTCGACCTTGTCCCTACAGCAGTCCAGGTTCCTCAGAGTCTTGCAAAGACCAAAGTCCTCTGTATCTGACTTGTTCAGATTTAGGATCTTACCTAAAGTTGATACCAACATCAAATGCTGAAAGAGAAATAGGATCTAATAATTAATTCTGAAAGAAATGAATTTCCTCAAAATCTTAGAAACTTGTCATCTCTCAGTTACATGAACAGACACCAAGCATTTTTTATGAATACAGATCTGGTTCATCTCTCAGTAGTTCATGGTGATGGAGGCTGGAAGTTCACGATGGTTCATAAATGCTCAGGCCACCCGCACTCACGGACACAAGGTGCCCTTCCCTGAACTGAGTCATTACCATCTTAGCTTCTTACAAAACTCACCTTATGATATGTTCATTAGCTTGGCTTGGAAAGACTCAGACAGAATGAACGTCAAATAGTTAGAAAAAGAACTTACTGGTCTATTTTCAGTCTTCCTACCCAGCATGTACCTGTTCAGTTGAGGTGTTTGGTCTCTGTTGTTTTCCTGCTCTGCCTCCTCTCTTTCTTTGGTAACAGCACCTTGACTTTCTTCCAGGATTATGTTCACTACCCTTATGACCATCACCTAAGAAACCGTGCTCTCCAACTAAATAACCTATTCATTTGGTATGTCACCAACTTTTTACTACTTTTCACAAAATAGCTTTGTTGGGCTTCAGTTAGAAGAAAAAGCTAATGCGCCTTGCAATCACACGATGCAGAAAAATCCTATCTCTCATTACAGGTATGGTGCAACATTCATTGACTACAGAGTCTAAAAGTAGCAGAATTTTAATGAAGGCTCAGTGCACTCTAGCTCACTGCTCTGCTTTGACAAAGAGAAGATCTGGTGCTCAACTTGGTTTTTACACATCTGTTATCTACCAGTTTTGAGTTTGGTGAGAAAAACTTGAATCGGCTGCTAATTTCTTTTTCTTGTTTTTGTTCTTGTTTTTCTGGTTGTCCTTGTTCTTCTTGTTCTTGTTCTTATTCTATACTACTTTTCTTCTTCCTCTTCTTCTTTTACTTCCTCTTCCTCCTCCTCCTCCTCCTCCTCCTCCTCCTCCTCTTCTTCTTCTTCTTCTTCTTCTTCTTCTTCTTCTTCTTCTTCTTTTTCCTCCTTCTCCTCCCTCCTCTGCCTCCTCTTCTTCTCCTTCTCTTCTTCTTCAACTCCTCCTTTTTCTAATGACAGCTCATCTTGTTAGTTAGAAAAATAAGGCAAGGTCCCTGAACGACTGAAAAGGTTAAAGCTTGATGACTTTCTTGGTTCCAAGAACCCATGAAAGGTGAACAGAAAGAACTGATTCCCAAAGTCATTCTCAGATGTCTGCATACTTACCTTTGGTTGTAAAGCACCTACACCTATACACACATGGAGGCACAGTTACAATAAATACTTGGGGAGAAGTTAAAACTTATTAGCAGCCATGGAGATATAAGCTAGGACCATAAGATACCAAATATTAGCTAAGTTGGCAAAAGCTATTGTATCTGACATCAAATATTATAAGATGTAGACCTATGGAGACTTTTATTTTGATTCACAGTTGTAAGAAAGCAAACTGAAAACTGGTATGAGTACTCTGAAAAAAAAAAGTGTCATTGTGTTGTAAAAAAAAAAAATATTCATGAGCAAGGAAGCCTGGGGATACCAGAGAAACTCCCCTCAAGTGTTCCAGGACACACAAAGAAAAATTTTCATAGTGATTTTATTCATAGCAGCAAGTATTGGGATACATTTCAAATACACATCAAAAGGATAATGGATGAACAAGCTGTAGTATAGTCACATAATGGAAAGTTACAAAGCCAGAAAAATAAATGGCCTAGAACGTCACAAACAATATGGGGGAAGTACACAAAACTGAATGAAATAGCAAATCCCAATAGACAAGGCAAAACGCATGTTATTTTATAAAATCCAAAAAACCATCAAAACCAAGCAATACACTCTCCATATATATGCAGTTTAGTAAAACAATCTATATTAAATTTATTTTTGGCTGAAGAGAAAGCAGAGAGATGGAGTGCAGACAACAGAAGCAATTGCAATGGTATCTGTGGGTTTAAGTCTGGGTGACCACTGAAATTTACACAGTTTATAACTGTAACATTTGCTTTACTGCTTACATGTATGCTGCATAAATCCTCACATTGAAGAATATATAATTTCATCCAAAAACACAAAGAAAAAAGTCATTGTACAGTTCTCCCAAGAAACTAGCTATCTGGAGGTGTTCTGCGTGACCATTTCCCAACAACCTCACTTGCTATGACTTTTATTTATTTTTATTTTTAAAATCTACTTGACAGTATGTTTTTCCCAGGCCATTTTTCCTGGAAGCATCAATTCTAAGTACTTTTTAGTTTCCATAACCTAAGAGAAGTGGAAGAACATAACTAATGTCTCACAGCTTTGCTAAGCCCACATATTTAAAGTGCATGTGTTCTTCATGACATAAGAAACCATTGTTATCAAACACATAGAGAGAATGGTTTCTTCCTTCTCCTTTCCCATCCCTACACAATCACAACCTTGCAGGGTCCTAATATAATCAGAACTCTATGCTTTGAGGACATGCAGTCATATTTCAGTAGCATCACTAACGTGTGGATGAGAGTGGCTAGTGCACTAGGCAGAGAACGTTGCTTTATGCTGTATTGGCATGAAACAAAATTGCAGAGTTCACGAGTCCTCTCTCCTTCAACAGCTGTCTTCTTAAAGCTCTGGAACGATCTCATCTTAACAGAAGGCTTGGGAAGAGATTCTTGCTCTTTAAGCAGAAGAGAAAGACTCTGTTTGCAGCTACTGCCACTAGAACTGCTCAAACAGTTGTCGAGGGTGTGGGACAAGACTTGGTCTCTCTGAGTTTAAAAAGAGGTGACAAACTGTTAACAAGTATAATGCCTGGGACTCAAAATCTGTCCAGGAATGGATTAAGTGATCTGAAATACACAAAAATGTGTGTTTTGGCTAAATCTTTGCCTTAGCTACTCTTCCACTCCTAGCAACTGTACCTCGTGCAATAAAAACATGGACTGAAGCACTAATCCATATTTATATTATTCTGTTACGCTCTGCTATGTTATGCTGAAAGCGACCTAATTTGCTAATAGCTTGTTATTTTCTAGCTGCATTTCCCCCAGGCCTAAGACCACTCAAGTGCTCCTTGGGCAGCTTTGCCAAGGAATGCTGATTGAAAGCTAGACCATCATTAATACATTCAGCTCCTAAAGTAATCCCTCAAATGCTCTTTCTTGGAAATAAAATAAATAGAGAACTAGAAAACATGCAAAGTGAGCGGACAGTACAGAGTCCGTGTTGCATCATGCATCCACAAGGCAACTTGAGGAAAACCAGTTTATCTTGGCCTACAGTTGAGGATATTCATGATATCATGATAGAAAAGACACAGTGATTGTGGGGTGGCTGAGGTGGTAAGGCATTGCTGTGCCTCAAGTTAGGAAACAGGGAGAGATGAATGCTGATACTGAGCTCATTCCAGCCCATTCAGAGGAGGTGGATCTTCTCTGATCATTAGACATTTCTGGAAATACCCTTATGTACACAACCTGAGGTATGTTTTCCTGGAGATTCTTAATCTTATCATGTTGACAATAAAGATAAATCATCACTGGAAAGAAGCCCTATCCAGAGTAGGTGGACCTATCCCATGGCTGGCATCCTGAGGGAAACAGCTAAGGAACAGTATTCTCTGTGTGCTTCCAGGTCCATCTAGATGGTAAGGAAGTTTCCATCACAACTGCAAGCCGATCTCTCTGCCATGCCACCCACACTGTGGTAGACTGTGTATCCTTTGACTTTGAGCTAGAATAGGCCTTTCTTCTCTTAAGTATCTCCTTCTCATGTTTCCTTTCACAGTAATGAGAACAGTAACTTATACAGACAAATTTTAAAGCTTAAAATATACTCAATACCACTGCTGCTATGTCTAAAAAGAGAAAGACCTGTCATGTATATCCATATGTAGGCTTTTAAAACTGGCAACCAAGCCCAATGTGGTGTTATATACCCAAAAAAACGGAACTCAGGAGGATCAGTCAAACTAGACTACATATCAATACCTTGTCTCAAAATTTAAAAAGAAACAAAATTAATAAAAGAAAAGAAACAAAATCACTAACAATCAGACATGGTGATAAAGACTTCCTTTCTCTGGAAGCCTCATTCTGTGCTGGTGGGAATCAGACAGATATACCTACTATGCAAATCAATGTGGCTGTTTCCCCAAAACTAGAAAGAGATCTACCATGTGACCCAGCTATTCCTGGACATATACACAAAAGACTCTGTATCGTACTACAAAGACATCTGTTTATTCATGTTCATTGTTGCTTTATTTACAACAGCCAGGAAATAGAAACAGCCTAGATGTCCATCAACTGATGAATGGATAATGAAAAGGTGGCCATAGACACAAGGGAATCTTACTCATCTGTGTGATGAAAATGAAATTGTGAGCTTTGTAGACAAATGTGTGGAGTTGAAAGACAAAAATCATTCTGAGTGAAGTAATCCAGACCCCACATTTCCCTCTCATCCTAGCTTCAATTTCTAATTTGTGTGTATTTACCGTGGAATACCTATAGAGGCCAGAAAACTGGAAAGCACACATTAGGGGGAGTAGGGAAAGGAGGGGGAGGGAGAGAAGGAGGAGGAGGAGGAGGAGGAGGGGGAGAGAGAGGGGGAGGGGGAGGAGGAGAGAGAGGGGGAGGAGGAGGAGGAGGAGGAGGAGCGAAAGATCTTAATGGAGAAGGATAGTAGAACACAGGTGAAATTAAGGAAGAAATGAAAATAAAGGGAGGGGTTTAAAGTAAGGAGGGAGAAGGGAGAGTAAAGCAGAAAGGAGGGAGTTGGTGGACAAATAACTTACACTAGGGATGTTTGAAAAAGACATTCAGTATGTAGGTGTACCACTTTTTCTCTATTCATTCTTCAGTTGAAGAGCATTCGGTTGTTTCTAGCTTCTGGTTATTATGAATAAAGCTGCTATGGACAAGTGAACAAGTGTCTTTATGGGATGGTGGAGCATCTTTTGGGTATAGCCCCAGGAGTGGTGTAGATGGGTCTTGAAGTAGAACTATTCCCAGTTTTCTTTTCTTTTTTTTTTTTTCTTACTGGATATTTTATTTATTTACATCTCAAATGTTATCTCCTTTCCCGATTCTCCCCCCAGTCCCTGATCCCACCCCCTGCTTCTATTAGGGTCCTTCCCCACACACTCTTCCACTCAAACCTTACTGCCCTAGTATTCCCCTACACTGGAGCATTGAGCCTTCATGGGACCAAGGGCCTCCCCTCCCACTGATGCCAGCTAAGGCCATCCTCTGCTACATATGCATCTGGAGCCATGGGTCCCTCCATGTGTACTCTTTGGTTGGTGGTTTAGTCCCTGGGGGCTCTGGGGGATCTGGATGGTTGGTATTATTCTTCTTCCTAAGGGGCTGCAAATGCCTTCAGCTCCTTCAGTCATTTATCTGACTCCTCCATTGCTGTCCAGGTGCAAGCACCTGCCTCTGTATTTGTCAGGTTCTGGCAGAGACTCAGGAAACAGATACATCAGGCTCCTATCATCAGGCACTCCTTGGCATCCACAATAGTGTCTGGGTTTGGTGTCTGTATATGTGATAGATGCCCAGGTGGGGCAGTCTCGGGATGGCCTTTCTTTCAGTTCCTGTTCCACACTTTGTCCCCATATTTCTTTTAGACAGGAGCAATTCTGGGTTAAAAATTTGGAGATGAGTGGCACCATTCCCCAACCAGGGGCCTTGCCTAACTTCTGGATATGGTCTCTACAGGTTCTCCCTCCCCTTTGTTGGCCACTTCAGCTAATCTCAACCCTGTTGGATCCTGCGAGCCTCTTGCTTTCCTGGCCTCTGGGACTTGCTGTTGGCTACTCCCAGTTCCCCATTCCCCATTGCTACACACCTCTGTTCAAATTCCTGACCCTCTGTATATCATCCCCTCTCCTCCCATTCCTGATCCTGCCCACTCTTCCCCCCCACCCTCTTTTCTTTCTCCAAAGTCCCTGGCACCCTCTACCTCACTTGTGTAGTAGGAGGTATTAGAAAAGAAGCATCCAGCTGGCTCCCAGCTTAGCCTCCATGTTCCCGCACTAATGTCAGCATAGACTAGCTGTCTCACAGAAGCCAGCCAGCTGAGATGTTGGTGTGGCTGCTGCCTCTGCCAGCCGCCATCCTTGACCTTCACAGCCCCTAGGCCAACCCCACCACTTCCACAGCTCTAGGCTAGCCCCATGTAATAAACCACCATCCTCGAAGTTAGATCTCACAATACCCATTAACCGAGTAAAATCAAAACTCTTAAGCTTATAGATAACCAAACAGGTTTATATATCAGCAAATACTCAAATTCCAAGATGTCCATACAATTTAGACAAGTTATCCCAAATATCCTAACCTTTAGATTTCATATCCAACTATGCTAGTTAAAGCTACACGGGTCCACATCTGCTGCCATTTTCTGCTGCCTTGGACAGAGAAATTTCTGTCACACACTTGAGTATTTTGTTCCTCTTTCTAAGAAGGACTGAAGCATCCAAACTTTGGTCTTCCTTCTTCTTGAGCTTCATATGGTCTGTGAATTGTATCTTAGGTATTCCAAGCTTTTGAGCTAATATCCACTTATCAGTGAGTGAATAACGTGTGTTCTTTTGTGACTGGGTTACCTCACTCAGAATATTTTCTAGTTCCATTCATTTGCTTAAGAATTTCATGAAGTCATTGTTTTTAATAGTTGAGTAGTACTCCATTGTGTAAATGTGCCACATTTTCTGTATCCATTCCTCTGTTGTAGGACATCTGTGTTCTTTCCAGCTTTTGGCTGCTATGAACATAGTGGAACATGTGTCCTTGTTTATGTTGGAGCATCTTTGGGCATATGCCCAGGAGTGGTATAGCTTGGTCCTCAGGTATTACTATGCCCAATATTCTGAGGAACTGCCAGAATAATTTTTAGAGGGGTTGTATCAGAGGGGTCGCAATCCCACCAGCAATGGAGGAATGTTACTCTTTCTCCACATCCTTGCCAGAATCTGCTGTCACCCGAGTTTTTAACATTGGTTATTCTGACTGGTGTTAGGTGGCATCTTAGGGTTGTTTTTATTTGTATTTCCCTGATGACTCAGGATGTTGAACATTTCTTTAAGTGCTTCTCAGCCATTCAAGCTTCCTCAGTTGAGAATTCTTTGTTTAGCTCTGTACCCATTTGTAATAGGGTTATTTGGTTCTCTGGAGTCTTCTTGAGTTCTTTGTATATATTGGATATTAGCCCTCTAACGGATGTAGGATTGGTAAAGATCTTTTCTCAATCTGTTGGTTGACATTTTGTCTAATTAACAATGTCCTTTGCCTTACAAAAACTTTGCGTTTTTTTTTTTTGAGGTCCCATTTGTCAATTCTTGATCTTAGAACATAAGCCATTGGTGTCCTATTCAAGAAATTTTCTCCTGTGCCCATGTGTTCGAGGCTCTTCCCCACAATCTCTTCTATTACTTTCAATGTATATGGTTTTATGTGGAGCTCCTTGATCCACTTGGACTTGAGCTTTGTACAAGGAGATAAGAATGAATCAATTTGCATTCTTCTACGTGCTGATCCCCAGTTGAAGCAGCACCATTTGTTGAAAATGCTGTCTTTTTTTCTACTGTATGGTTTTAGCTTCTTTGTCAAAGACCAAGTGACCACAGGTATGTGAGTTCATTTCCGTGTCTTCAGTTCTGTTCCACTGATCTACCTGCCTGTCTCTGTAGCAATACCATACAATTTTTTTTTAACACTAATACTCTGTAATACAGCCTGAGATCAGAGATGATGATTCCCCCAGAAGTTCTTTTATTGTTGAGAATAGTTTTCTTTATCCTGAGTTTTTGGTTATTACAAATGAGTTTGCAAATTGCTCTTTCTATCTCTATGAAGAATTGAGTTGGAATTTTGATGGTGATTACATTGAATCTGTATATTGCTTTTGGCCAAATGGCCATTTTTACTATATTAATCCTGCCAATCCGTATGGCAGATCTTTCCATCTTCTGAGATCTTCTTGGATTTCTTTCTTCAGAGACTTGAACTTCTTCTCATATAAATCTTTCTCTTGCTTGATTATAGTCACAACAAGGTATTTTATATTATTTGTGACTATTGCGAAGGGTGTCATTTCCCTAATTTCTTTCTCAGCCTGTTTATCCTTTGAGTAGAGAAAGACTACTGATTTATTTGACTTAATTTTATATCTAGCCAATTTACTGAAGTTGTTTATCAGGTTTAGGAGATCAGGTTTTGGAGGAAATTTGAGGGTCACTTAAGTATACTATCATATCATCTACAAATAGTGGTATTTTGACTTCTTCCTTTCCAATTTGTATCCATTTGTTGTCTAATCGCTCTGGCTAGGACTTCAAGTACTATATTGAATAGGTAAAGAGAGAGTGGGCAGCCTTGTCTAGTCCCTGATTTTAGTGGGATTGCTTCAAGTTTCCATTTAGTTTCATCTTGGCTGTAGTTTGCTGTATATTGCTTTTACTATATTGGGTATGAGCCTTGAATTCCTGATCTTTCCAAGACTTTTACCATGAAGGGGTGTTGAATTTTGTCAAATACTTTCAAATTAGATGATTGTGTAGTGTTTTTTCTTTGAATTTATTTATAGAGTGGATTACATTGATGGATTTCCTTATACTGAACCATCCCTGCATCCCTGGGATGAAAGCTATTTGATCATGGTGAATGATCGTTTTGATGTGCTCTTTGATCTGGTTTGGGATAATTTCATTGAGTAGCTTTGCATCAATATTCATAAAGGAAATTGATCTGAAGTTCTCTTTCTTTGCTGGGTATTTGTGTGGTTTAGGTGTAAGCAAAATTGTGGCTTCATAGAACAAATTGGGTAGTGTTCCTTCTGTTTCTATTTCGTGGAACAGTTTGAAGAGTATTGGTATTAGGTCTTCCTTGAAGGTCTGATAGAATTCTACACTAAAACCATGTGGTCCTAGGCTATTTTTGGTTGGGAGACTTTTAATGACTACTTCTATTTCTTTAGGGGTTATGGGACAATTTAGATGGTTTATCTGATCCTGATTTAACCACGTACCTGGAATCTATCTAGAAAATTGTCTATTTCTCCCAGATTTTGTTGAGTATAGGCTTTTGTACTAGGATCTGATTATTTTTTGAATATCTTCGGTTTCTGTTGTTATGTCTCCCTTTTCATTTCTGATTCTGTTAATTTGGATACTGTCTCTGAGCCCTCTGGTTAGCCTGGCTAAGGGCTTATCTATCTTGTTGATTTTCTAAAAAAGCAGCTCCTGATTTTGTTGATTCAAGTTCTTTTTGTTTCTACTTGGTTGATTTCAGCCCTGAGTTTGATTATTTCTTGCTGTCTACTCTTCTTGGGTGTATTTACTTCTTTTTGTTCTAGAGCTTTCAGATGTGCTATCAAGCTGCTAGTGTATGCTTTCTCTAGTGTTTTGTTTTGTTTTGTTTTGTTTTGTTTGGAGGCACTCAGAACTATGAGTTTTCCTCTTAGCACTACTTTCATTGTGTCCCATAACTTGGGTATGTTGTGCTTTCATTATATTCTAAAAAGTCTTCAATTTCTTTATTTCTTTCTTAACCAAGTTATCATTGAATAGAGCACTGTTCAACTTCTATGTGTATGTGGACTTTCTGTTGTTTTTGTTATTATTGCAGACCAGCACTTGTCTGTGGTGATTTAATAGGATGCATGGGATTATTTCAATCTTCTTATACCTGTTAAGGCCTGTTTTGTGACCTATTATATAGTCAGCTTTGGAGAAGGTACCATAAGGTGCTGAGAAGAAGATATATTCTTTTATTTTGGATGAAATATTCTATAAATATCTACTAAATCCATTTGGTTAAATAACTTCTGTTATGTTCACTGTGTCTCTGTTTAGTTTCTGTTTCCATGATCTGTCCACTGATGAGAGTGGGGTGTTGAAGTGTCCCACTATTATTGTGTTAAGTGCAATGTGTGCTTTGAGCTTTAGTAAAGTTTCTTTTATGAATGTGGGTGCCCTTGCATTTGGGGCATAGATGTTCAGAATTGGGAGTTCATCTTGGTACTTTTTTTTATTTCCTTCGCTTTTTTGACAACTTTCAGTTGAAAGTCAATTTTATTTGATATTAGAATGGCTACTCTAGCTTGTTTCTTGGGACCATTTACTTGGAAAAAAATTTTCAAGCCCTTTATTTTGAGGTAGTGTCTGACTTTGTCAATCATGTGCAGTACCATGCAAAATGCTGTATGCAGCAAAATGCTGGGTCCTGTTTATTTAGTCTGTTAGACTATGTTTTTTTTTTTTAATTGGGGAATTGAGTCCATAGATGTTAAGAGATATTAAGTAAAAGTGATTGTTCTTCCTGTTATTTTTGTTGTTAGAGGTGGAAGTATGTTTGTGTGGCTATTTTCTTTTGAGTTTGTTGAGAGAAGATTACTTTCTTGCTTTCTCTAGGGTGTAGTTTCCCTCCTTGTGTTGGAGTTTTACATCTATTATCATTGTGAGGCTGGATTTGTGGAAAGATAATGTGTAAATTTATTTTTGTCATGGAATATCTTGGTTTCTACATCTATGTTAATTGAGAGTTTTGCTGGGTATAGTAGCCTGGGCTGGCAATTTGTGTTCATTCTGTTAGGGTTTGTCTAATATCTGTTCAGGATCTTCTGGCATTTAGAATCTCTGGTGAGAAGTCTGGCATAATTCTGATAGGTCTGCCTTTATATGTTTACTTGACCTTTTCCCTTACTGATTTTAATATTTTTTCTTTGTTTTGTGCATTTGGTGTTTTGATTATTATGTGATGAGGGGAATTTCTTTTCTGGTTCAATCTATTTGGAATTCTGTAGATTTCTTGTACGTTCATGGGCATCTCTTTCTTTAGGTTAGGGAAATTTTCTTCTATAATTTTGTTGAAGATATTTACTGGCCCTTTAAGTTGGGAATCTTCACTCTCTTCTATACCTATTATTCTTAGGTTTGTTCTTTTCATGGTGTCCTAGATTTCCTGAATGTTTTTGGTTAGGAGCTTTTTGCATTTTCCTTGATTTTTATGTCAATGTTTTCTATGGGAATCTTCACTCTCTTCTATATCTATTATTCTTAGGTTTGTTCTTTTCATGGTGTCCTAGATTTCCTGAATGTTTTTGGTTAGGAGCTTTTTGCATTTTCCTTGATTTTTATGTCAATGTTTTCTATAGGATCTTCTGCACCTGAGAGTCTCTCTTCTATTTCTTGCATTCTGTTGGTGATGCTTGTATCTATGACTTCTGATCTCTTTCTTAGGTTTTCTATCTCCAGGGTTGTCTCCCTTTGTGATTTCTTTATTTTTTCTATATTCGTTTTTATATTCTGAATGGTTTTGTTCAAATTCCTTCACCTGTTTGGTTGTGTTTTTCTCTAATTTTTTAAAGGTTATTTTTGTGTTTCCTCTTTAAGGGATTCAACCTGTTTATCTGTGTTCTCCTGTATTTCTTTAAGGGAGTTATTTATGTCCTCCTGAAAGTCCTTTATCATCATCATGAGATGTGATTTTAAATCAGAGTCTTGCTTTTCCAGTGTGTTGGGGTTTCAAGGACTTGCTGTAGTGAGTGAACTGGGTTCCTATGATGCCAAGTAGCATTGGTTTCTTTTGCTTAGGTCCTTGAGCTTGCCTCTTGCCATCTGGTTATCTCTAGTGTTAGTTAGTCTTGCTGTCTCTGACTGTGGCTTATCCCTCCTGTGAGCCTGCGAGTCTATGATCTTAAGTGTGTCACCACTCCTGGGAGACCAGTTCTCTATGAACAAGATTTGGGTACAGAGAGCTGTAGCACAACCTTAGCTCCAGGATGCAAATGGAGACCAGAAAGATCCTGTCCTCATTTGCTTCACTGTTCCTGTGCCCTGTGGGTTCCTGGAAGGTCCCGTTTTGACCATTTATTGGAGCAAAAGTGGTGGTCTCACCTGTGAACTTAGGAGAGGCAGCACTCCTGGAAGCCCAGCTCTCCTATTCCTAGTTTTCTGAGAAACCATCAAATGATTTCCAAGTTCATTATAAAAAAAAAAAAGACATCATAAACTTTGCAGGCAAATGGATGAAACTTGATAATATCATCCTGAGGGAGATAGCCCAGTCCCAAAAGGACTGAATGGTATGTACTCACCATAAAATACAGAATACCCATAACTACACTCCACAGACCCAGATAATCTAACCAAGAAGGAAGGCTCAAGCAAGGATGCTTGAATTTCACTTAGAAGGGGGCAAAATAGGCAGATGAAGGGAGGAAATTTCAACCTAGAAGGCTGTTGACAACTGATGAATGCTAGTGAAGGGATAGTCAGCACTCTTCCGCGGTATACCACCCAATAGGTTGACTACACTACAGTGGATGACCACATACCTGCCCACGGGAAACTAGGACATGAAGTTCTGATGCTGATGTAGGAAAAATCGGGGAGATTTGGAGGGAGGAGTTGACGATGATATGATCAGAGTACATTTATCCAGGTGTGAAATTCTCAAGTAATAAATTTAAAATAGTGTGTATATTTAAAAAAAAAAAAACTTTCTGCTCACTTCACTGGTCAGAGTAACAACTATCCCTAGCATAAAGAAAGAAGAAAAATATCCTAACAGTATGGAAAAGAAACACTTGGTGGTGGCAGAATTGCTCCCCTTTTCAAATGGAGGTTAGGCACAACTTCTCAAACAGGTTAACTTTTAATGCTTGCTAACGCCTGAGTTTAATCTAAAAGAAACACTATGGCGCCCATAGAGGAACTTGTTAATTATAAGCAATTTCAAACTTTCTCTATTGAGTGGATGGATGCTTGTAAAAAGCTTCATACCAGTTTTTTCTTTTTTAAACAAATTAATGATACAAGCCCAATGAGCCTGGAAATTTTCAAGTTCTGCCCATTAGAAGTGAACATTTTCAAAAGAAATCTTTTCTTCTACATTAATATATACCCAAGTATCTTGAGCTATGATTATAGAACAAAATTATTCATTATTCTTAAGGAGCCCAGAAAGAAAATGTTGTAAGTGGAAACTTTAAAAGATGAGTGCAGAAAGCCAAATGCCATAAATGTTCTCTATGTAACGCCTGAACTTTCCACTTTTACTAAATTACATCTAGTGTAAGCATGTTGGCCTTTTCTTTCCATCCTCATACTGTAATACTCCAATCAAAGCATTTCAACATAAACTAAATCTTGATCCAGTACTATTATCTCAATGAGAAGCCCAGTTTTAGAGGAGCATAAGCTTTAATGAGACATGTGCACAATGAATATGAGAGCTGATAAGCCTAGAATGCTTTTCCCCACAAAGAGGAGTTAGATATATGAGTCCATCAGCACCTTCACAAGCCACTTACCATGGAACTGGGGCTAATAGCTCTGAGCTCTCTAGTAGAATTTCCTTCCTGCTTCTTTGTCTTCTACAACACTTGATTTTCTAGGAAAGGTATGTGGCCTTGCCTTAGCATTGAATGTGGGTGAAAGGAAAGCAATACGCTCTGCAAAATAAGAGCTCCCTGCACCATTAGGGCCAGGGCAGAAATCTCAAAGCCTTTTACATTAGAAACTAAGTGCTGGATTTTTAGCTTTACATGCTGTAATGGATGTCTGCTGAAACTGATTCTGCTGCCGTAACATGAAATGAGCCATCAACTCTAGTTAATAAAAAGGCATGACTGTGTTTCAATAAACTTTATTTATAATGGCCAGGTACTGGCTATATGTTGTCTAGGTCTCTAGGGGTGTAGTTTGCTCACTTCAGTTCTAAGAAAGAAGTGCAGCATAGACTCTGACTATGCTCAGCTTGTTTTCTCACACGTTAGCCCTTTTCTGTTTTGTTTGATCAGACATTCATTTCTCTCTTCTGTGCTTTCAAGCACGTGATTGCAGTTGAGTCTCATGGGAAAATGCTAAGGAAAAAAAGGAAGAAAAATTTTGCTCTTTATTGTCTAGAAATGGATGCACAATTACCCGGGAATTTGATCACTCAGCATAATTTATTGGTCAAGACTGCTCCAGTCTACTTATGAAGACAATACAAAATGAACCAACCATCAGCATCACCGGCCATAAGCAGCTAGCACCTTCCTTCTCAGTGTCATGCAAAGAAGTTGCTTTGCACCTCTTTGGCAGAAAACAGTCACCAGTGGAAGAGAACTCTCTGGGTTACCCAGAATGCATAAGGCTGAGTGGCAAGAAAGTTCAGGGTCCAAGACTGGGGCTATCAAGAGGCTTTGGTGGATAAAGGCATTTGTTGTCAAACCCGACAACCTGAGTTTGACTTCCAGGATATACACAGTGTAAGGAAATAACTGACTCCTGCCAGTTGCCCTCTGAGCTCTACTTACACGCTGAAGTGCCTGCATACCCACACATGTAAATAGTAAACAAAGTTTAAAAGACTCTGCATGTGCATGACACTTTGGCTTTGGGGCTGACATGACTGAGATGACAGAAAATAAAGAACTGCCAGGCACACATACAGAAAAGCTGAAATCAGGTGGGTCATGTTCTCTGAGAGATGTACCAGCAGACTGGAAGCTCACCACTGTTATTATATGCAGTGGTGAGCATATAATATTATATTATATAAAACGAGGAGGTAGTGAATACATTTTATACAGCTGATGAGGATCTGGTGGTTATATTTTATACAGTGGATGAGGAAGTAGGCTAGCTAATCTTGCTAGTAGGAATCACTCCACCAGAGCAGTCTCAGGCTTCAGTCATCCAGGAAACCTGTGACAGATACTTTTTACACACACAACCAACATCCATACTTGGGCCAGAGGAAGACCTTGCCGTTCCTCTGAGCCTGATCTAGGAAAAATCTGGTCATACCCATGGGTCTGGGATCTTGACACAGCCATGCCCATGTCAACAATATACATCATCCAGGACTTCATCTGCTCCCCACACTCCCATGATTGTGTAGAGTTGAAACATCATGATTCTAGAGACAAAAATTATCCTGTGCTATCTGTAGTCTCCTAACAGCCATTTATTTATCACCTACCTCTCTGTCCCATCCAACATCCTTTCAATATCAGATAAAACCTAGACAACAAAGCATAAACACAAGTCTCAGAGTGTGGTCAGGTGGGGACAAGCTACCAACAGCCTCCAGATTAGCACACAGCCATCCCAGTAAAGGTAAAGGCTGTGACACAACACAGTGAGGAGAAGCCCAACATAGTGGGCTTCTCAGTGACTACTGAGAAGGAGAAGTTCATTAGAAGTTTCACTCAGGGGAAGAATTATGAAGAATTGGTCAGGGGGGACTAAGTTTATATCAATAGCAAGTAAATGTAACAGGTCTGAGGGTTGGAGAAGTCTGAATGCCACAGACTCCCCAAACTGACCCTACAGGGCTTCCCTCCAAGACAGAGACCCACAATGCAGAGGAGCCACTAAGAATGGAGTAACATCTGGCCACGTAAGGGAAGGCAACAGTGGAGACCAAAGAATACAGGCAAAGACAGCAAAAGAAGCTGGTGTACAAACAAGCTACTATGTATGGTCTATATACCTCTATATTTTGGACCTCAGAGCCACAGAAGACAGATCTATAAAACTTAGAAAGCTATATGAGTCACATCTTTAATGCAGGGAAAACATTATTAAAAAGTCATTTGCATAAAAGCATTAAGGCTAAGTTCTACACGGAGTTCCATGGGAGCTGAGGGGGAAACGGAATACTATTGCAATCAAAACTAAAATTATGTCACAAAGACAAATTCAAGACATAGAAAAATACATTATTCCGAATGAGCTCAAAGAGAGTATGGTAATTAAATTAAATTATAAGGCATGGAAGATGAATAGAAGCCAACATAACAACACAGGAATAAGGTGATAAAACTTAAGAAATAATTAGGCTTATTTTAATTATGAAAACTGAACTGTACTGAAATAAAAATATCTGCAAACTGGGACATAAATATGGAAAGAAAAACCTTCTTAAGTCCATTACAAACCAGAGAGCAAAATGTTATGTCACAATGACTCAAGGGTACAACTGAAGCAGACTCCCACTGGCCAAAGATGTGACCACTGTCCAGGCATTGCAAGGAATGCATTTCTGTGGTTGAATTATAAATTATAAAGGCACTGCCAAAACCAACAAAAACCAAACATACGAACAAGCCAGAAGCTATAACAAGGGCATCAGTTCTAAGACACATGGTTACTTTTCACATTTCAAAAAAATTGAACTGTCTCTGGCATCCAATAGCATGCCACAGTTTAATTAAGCAGCATTTTTGCTTCCTTATCAGTCCATAAAAAGATCTCATCCTCAGTCATAGTGTCCTCACATTCTGTGAGATAAAGTGTGTGTGTCTTCCTGCCCACCTGCCTGCCATATTCCCACAGTGCCCTTCTTAAGGGCTCTCAGCACTAGGCTCTGAAGAGCACCCGTTCAGGCAATGGTTTATTCCAATAAGTGTACAAGTTTATGTATCTTGCCTTCAAAATCTCCCAGAACTTCTATAACATAAATATTTTTCACTGTTCCACCATAAAAAATGTATGCTCCCATTGCCTTTAGTCTGAGTTGTCACCACTGGTGTTCTTTGCTGATACATACAACTCACACGCTTTTATTGACATGTGTGCTTGTTTAGAAGCAAATGATAAGCAAATTCAAAGTAAATATTATTATCCTCTTGGGCAATTATTCTCTAGACTGGAAAAATGAAAGGACCAAGAGATCTGAGGTCCAATAAGATACAGAAGCCCTGTTTACTCTTAGCTTATATAAAGTGAACTTTACCTATTACTGTTGAATTACAGAGGTCATGGAGGAGTGCTGCTTACTGGCTTGTTTCACATGACTTGCTCAGCCTGCTTTCTTATAGAACCAGGACCACAGCTGATACTATCCACAAATATGCTCCCCCCCACACACATTGATTGATTACTAATTGAGAAAATGCCTCACAGTTGGATATCAAGGAGGCATTTCCTCCACTGAAGCTCCTTTCTCTCTGATGACTCTAGCTTGTGTCAAGTTGACACACAAACCCAGGCAGTACACTGGGTAACTGTTAGACTCATTTGGGTTGAGATTTCCCTTTAAATTTTGCATTGAAAATCTTCAGGCATTGCCCATCCTTCCCTTCAAGGTTTGCATCAGTGAGATGCCACTCCAGGATCTAAATGAGTTTGTAAGCGTCGGCAGCTTGATGATGCTGAGGAAAGCCCATCCTGGTGAAAAGAATAGTGAGGTAAAATTTGATGAATTCATAACGAGAGGAGGAAGGCACTTCTTCAAGTAACAACTCAAGAGATACAAACTAAGGCAACAAAATCCAAAATAGCAATTTCTAATGCATAGGCTAGTTATGAGAAAAGAATAGGAAAAAATTAAATTAAAAAGTGCAAAGCAAGCTCATGTCCTCTTCTTCCTCACCTTTCCAGAGGTGAGGCCAGTGCCATACCAAGAATAGGGATACTATGGAAAGATTCAAAACCTGTCTTTTGTAACCAAAACAATCACTGAATGTGTTTCCCCAAACCAAATCTAACAACACTAACCCATAATGAAGTGTAGGGTCACCCTGCCAATTTCTTCCCCAAGGACCAGTTAGAGACCTAATTGAGAACCCAGAAGCTTCACAGTATAGCCAAGGATTGGGCTTGAACTCAAGAACTTACTGTTTTGGGCTTCCTAGGGTTACAGGCAGGAGTTTCTTGCTAACAGGAGATTATCTTGCCAGCTCTTTACCTCTGAAGGTTGGAGGAAGGAAGGCTCTTGTCCCACTCCTTCCCTTCTTGCTCCCTCTCTCCACACGACTTTAGGACTTTGGAACACACCTAAAAGCAGCACAAAGAATTCTTACCCTCCATCTTCTCTTTTCCCTTCTCTTTCCAGCCTTTTCTCCTTGGTAGCTTCCTTTCAACTGAAAGGAGACTTCTTCCTGAAGAAATATTAAAAGTTTGTTATAGATGGGAAAAGTTGATAGGGAGAGAAGGGGGGAGAAGGAAGAGGGGTTGGGGAGAAGGAGAGGGACCGGGATTGGGAAAAGGAGATGGAGAGGAACAAGAAGGAGAGGGAGAGGAAGAGACCCAACAAATGGCTTCATAACACTTGCAAGGAGTCATTTGGGAGTATTAAGGCTCAGGCTGCCTAGGCAGGCTTCTGGGCTGGCCTTGAAGATGATGCTCAACAAGATGAACAAAGTATATGCCTCAGCAGGGAGGAGTCCAGCCTACACAGCCCGGCAAGTCAGGACAGGATCTCTCCTCCCTGCTCTGCTCTTTGTCCCTCCCCTCCTCTCCCCCTCTACCCTTCACTTTCTACTCTCCTCCTTGTCTCCTCTTTAGGCCTGGCCTCTGTTCTCTCCTGCCTTCCCCTGCCCACAATCCCTTCTTTAAGATAGGCATCATTTTACAATGCCCTAAGTGTTACATAGTATATCTGCTGATTGATTTAGTGCATTTAGTGCCCTCAAATTTAAGAACAGTACTATATTTCTTTCATGCCCTCAACATTACCTAACACAGTGCCTAGCATGTTCACAAGAGTAAAAGTCATGTTAATACAAACTGACTTTAGAAAACCACTATCCCTTTCAGTCTGGGCCCGAACACTGAGCAGATCCCCTAGGCAGCTCTGCCCTCAACCTCACAGAACCCAGAAGAAGCAGGCCTCCCAGGAGCTCTAACCCGGGGAAGTATCTTAGGTAAGCAGACAACAATGCCTGGCCCAATCAGGAAGTAACTGGGACCCACTAGGACGCAGGAAGTCACTCCTGGCCCAGAGCACTGGTACCTTCCTGTCTGCTCCTGACCACTGAGCAGATTTTGAGCCCCAGCTTTAACCCCAGTAGTAACATCCACCCCAAACAGTTGTGGTACAACCAAGATAATAGGAAAGACAGGCTCCAGTCAGACACAAGGCAGGTAGCACTAAGGAGATCCAGATAGCGAAAGGCAAGCACAAGAACATAAGCATCAGCAACCCAGGGTACCTGGCATCATTAGAACCTGGTTCTCCCACACAAGAAAGTCCTGAATTCCTCATAGTACTAGGAAATCAAGATTCAGATTTTAAATCACTTCTAATGATGATGATAGAGGACTTTAAAAAGGACATAAAAAACACTCTCAAAGAATTTGAGGAGAACACAGGTAAACAGGCAGAAGCCCTTAAAGAGGAAACACAAAAATCCCTTAAGGAATTACAAGAGAACACAACCAAACAGGTGAAGGAAATGAACAAAACCATCCAGAACATAAAAATGGAAGTAGAAACAATCAAGAAATCACAAAGGGAGACTACCCTGGAGATAGAAAACCTAGGAAAGAAATCAGGAGTCATAGACACAAGCATCACCAACAGAATACAAAAGATAGAAGAGAGAATCTCAGGTGCAGAAGACACCATAAAAAATATTGACACAATTGTCAGAGAAAACACAAAATGCAAAAAGTTCTTCACACAAAACATCCAGGAAATCCAGGACACAATGAGAAGACCAAACCTAAGGATAGTAGGTATAGATGAGAGTGAAGATTCCCAACTTAAAGGGCCAATAAATATCTTCAACAAAATTATAGAAGAAAACTTCCCTAACCTAAAGAATGAGATGCCCATAAACAGACAAGAAGCCTATAGAATACCAAATAGACTAGACCAGTAAAGTAATACCTCCCACCACATAATAATCAAAACACCAAGTGCACAAAACAAAGAAAATATTAAATGCAGTAAGGGAAAAAGGCCAAGTAACATATAGAGGCAGACCTATCAGAATTACAACAGACTTCTCACCAGATACTGTAAAAGCTAGAAGATACTGAACAGATGTCATACAGACCCTAAGAGAACACAAATGCCAGCCCAGGTTACTATACCCAGCAAAACTCTCAATTACCATAGATCAAGAAATCAGGATATTCCATGACAAAACCAAATTTACACAATATCTTTCCACAAACCCAGCATTACAAAGGATAATAGCAGGAAAGCTCCAATACAAGGAGGGAAATTATACCCTAGAAAGAGCAAGAAAGTAATCCTCTTCCAACAAATCCAAAAGAAGATAGCCACACAAAGATAATTTCACCTCTAATAACAAAAATAACAGGAAGCAACAATCACTGTTTCTTAATATCTCTTAACATCAATGGACTCAATTCCCCAATTAAAGACATAGCCTAATGGTCTGGATACATAAACAGGACCCAGCATTTTGCTGCATACAGGAAACTCAACTCACTGACAAACACAGATTCTACCTTAGAGTAAAAGGCTAGAAAACAATTTTTTAAGAAAATGCTCCTAAGAAACAAGCTCAAATAGCCATTCTAAAATCTCTAGCCCGAGAACACAAAGGGAGAAATTCATGGCTCCACCTGTATAGGTAGTTGAGGGTGGCCTTGTCAGACATCAGTGGAAGTGGAGGGCCTTGGTGCCTGAAAGTTTGAATTCCCTAGTGTTGGGGAATTTCAAGAGCAGGGAGGTGGGAATGGGAGGATGGTGGGAGCACACCCTCATAGTAATTGGAGAAGGGGGGATGGGGTAAGGGGTTAGGCATCAGTGGAAGTGAAGGGCCTTGGTGCCTGAAAGTTTGGATTCCCTAGTGTTGAAGAATTTGAGAGCAGGGAGGCAGAAATGGGAGGATGGTGGGAGCATACCCTCATAGCAACTCCCAGAATTATATGAATTAGACATGACAGAGGCAGGCAGCCAGAAGACTAGATCCCAGAATTCAAACAAAAAATTATCTTGATACTAAAATTTGTTTTGAGAATTGTATATTGCAGAATACACAGCCTTGGTGTATCTACTCATCAAGCAAGCTGAACATACCTGCTCGAACCTCTGATGTCCTGGAATTCCAGCTGGATGCAGTGAAGACACAGTGTCAGAGGCTTATCAATTTACTCTTCCCCCTGCCCCTCTTCTAATACCTCAACGCCCGTAATCAGCTTGAAGAAGTTAATGAAGAGTTAGTGCCTCTATTCCCTGGGCTTGGGGACTGAAGTGGTTAATATTGGGCTGTCTTTCTAGGGAAAAGTAGTGGTTTTGTTGGAACAGAGAGGATTAGCTAGGATTTATTGCATAGCCATAATCTATTGGTAGAAATATGTATAATTGTTATTAAGATGAAGTTATAATTTCTTAAATGGTACAAAATTTACTTTGATTTCAAATTTAACATTTTCATTGGTATGAGCTTCTTATTGATATAAAAGTGAGATGAATATTGTTACTCTCATAGGCATTGTGCCTATATAACACATTTAGGAATACAAGGCATAGACCCAGTCCTTCTTTAAATTTTTCAACTGATTTGAGATGGTGAGCCTGTGAGTTAAGGGACTATAGCAAATTCATGGCTTGAGTTTATTGCTAGGGTGTTTTCTATATTTTATTTAGAAATAGGTGAGAGGAGTTAACAGACAACAGTACAGATTGCCTTACATGGATAGTTAGTTTTCAAAACATTAGAAGTCCACAGAATTGACATTACAAACATTTCTGTATTAATGTTCATTTTGATTAGAGACTTTTCTGCTCCTGACAGCTTCCTGTCTTGGATTCTAAAAAGAAATTGAGCATCTTTGGAGTTACATCCACTAGGCAAGAATTGCCTCTTTTCATCTACAGACAAATCACTGTCCAGAAAAGGACACACTTGCAGAATAGTCGACTGATTATATCTGCCTAGACAGAGTAATCAGCCCTTAATAATTCTGCATCATTAGGTCTGTCAGAGGATCCTGGGCCAGAAGGCTGAAGATTGAATGTGCCAACGTTTTGTAGTATAGGGACTGTCCAGGTGTTCAGCAGTCTCTATGAATTGGCTAAGTTTTAGAAGCTATGCTTTGTGCTTCCCATAATTTCAGTTAATTCAGTCATTCTGGTTTTCTGACGGTGTTGAAGACTTAAAATCTCATAGCCAATCCTGGCTATTTACTTTGAGAGAAAAGATTTGAGAGGATGGTTTTCAGCTGACATTCATTCTAAAGCCAAGAAACAAGCCAGGTTCAGAACTAAGTCTTTTAGTTAGGAGAGATGACAGAGATTCTGGTTAGTCAACAAGATGACAGACTGGGTATTAGGTCTATCTTGTACCTTACTGACACAAATTGGTATAGTTATGCTCTAATTATATTTTGAGGGAAAAGTTTTATTTTAACAGGAAGGGTGATATGTAGGAAAAGCTAATGTGGGAGGAGTATGGAGAGAAAGAGGAGGAGTAAGGAGAAGAGAAGGAGAAGGAGAGGAGGACCTAGGTGATGAGAGAGAGAGGAGAGAGAGAGAGAGAGAGAGGAGAGAGAAAGAAACAGAAACATGGAGGCGGATGTTCCCATGTCTCTGCCAGTCAAAGATAGTTGATATATCTAGGTTGGGTATTGGGTTACACTTCTGATTGATATTGAACATTACCAAACTTGTAAAGCCTTTGATAGAATCGGGGTTTTCTAGGGAGAGGAAATTGGGAAAGGGGGTGGCACATGAAATTTAAATAAAATATCCAATAAAAAATTAAAACTAAAAAAGAAAGAAAACCACTATCTGTGTGTGTGTTATACTGTATTATATATAAAATATATGTATATATATGGACATATGTGTGTGTGTGTGTGTGTGTGTGTGTGTGTGTGTGTGTATCTCCCAAAATATGAGAACAAAGTATACCAGAAAATACAACATATAAATAAAAACAAAAGAGCCAATGAAAAACCATCATGCTGATAGAAAAACGTATCTTTCTAAGTTGAAACTGTAACAGAAAATAGCAAAATAGAATTTTTCAAGCAACTGTGTGTTGTGGGCACTCACAAGCCAATACTCACAGCCAACGATTTGTGGAGTTTCTTTCTTTTTTCTTACTTTCTTTTCTTTTTTAATAGGTGCAGAATCTCAGGGTACTGAAGCAATTTTCTCTTTACAAAGTAGAATTAGCAATTCATCCTTCTCCTCCCTCTCCACATTAGCCATTTCCCCAGTGGCCATGCACAAGGACCATTTATATTTACATTAAAAATGATTTGGCCTGTGTACACGGCATTGTTTGACAGGAAAGATGGATGTTCACTTATAATTAAGTTTCGGCATAAATGACATCATTCAGGGGGATAAGCAATGCCTTATTCCCTCAATGCCGGTTTTCTCGAATAGTATTATGGGTTACATGCAGACTCCAGTGACTTCCTGGGCCTTCTCTTCCACAGACAGTCCTATAGTAACTCAGGTTCCCTGGAAAGCTTGGACGAAGTGTTTACTTTCATTCACAAGATCCATTGCTTGGGGGTTTTCTGCTTTAGATAACAGACTCTGAGGGTTAGGCTTTCAAACTCATACATTTTTCACTCTTGCAATGTGTTGCAGGCAGACAGTGCATTATTATCTTGTGTTTTGTTTTGTTGTAACTCTTACAGCACAACTCCTATGAGTAAAACCCAGTCTTCCAAGCCAAGCTGCAAAATAGCCATATCAATAAAAAAACCACCTCATCTGTATGTGTCTGTGGTATATAAAGATTGAATCTATGAGTTTCTGCATGTGACGTGAGTATTTCACCACCAGGTTGTAGCCAAAGTCTTCATTTTACTAAATTTTTTCACTTATTTTTTTGGAGATGGTATCTCAAATGTTTGGGCTGGCCATGAGCTCATGTGGTAGCCCAGACCGGTATTGACCTTGTGATCCTCTTCATTACCTCATGACCTGGATTACAGGTGTGTTCCACTGGCTTGTCTTCAACTCTGTGACATATTTGGTGTGCTTCCATTGCACTGGATAGTCAAGAGAATGTAAAAGTCATATTTGCTTGAACTTTCACATGTCTTTCTCATCCTTCATCAACACTAAACTATCAGTCCCAGGGCACGACATATATGGCATGACATATATTTCTCATTGCTGTAGTTGGAGCTCATTCCACAATACCTAAAACAGGCTTAATGTATTGGGTTTTCTTTGTTTCTTATTTTAAACAAGGACTCACTCTGGCAGGCCTGGAGGTGATGGTGTGGCAAAGTCTGGCCTCAAACATATCAATACTCCTGCTTTAGCCTTCCAGTTACTGAGAGTACAAGTGTAATCCACCACCTCAAGATACTAGTAGATATTTTTAATAAATTAATGACCTCATAATTTTGTAGAAAATTAGATTCACAGGTTTCTAAAACAAATAAATATTGGCTGTCATTCAGGAACATTGTCTAGAGTTTTTCTCTATTTTGGTACAACTAATCTGCCTAAATAAGAAATATTAAGTGCCCTCCCAGGTCTCCCTCCCTGTGATTATTTTGTTCCCCCTTCTGTGTAGGATCAAAGCATCCACACTTCGGTCTTTCTCCTTCTTAAGCTTCATATGGTTTGTGAGTTGTGTCATGGGTTTTCTGAGCTTTTGGAATAATATCCACTTATCAGAGCAGAGGGAAGGAAACGGGGAGCAGGATCAGATATAGAAAGGGTCAGGAGAGAAGTACAGAGGATCAGGAAATTGAATAGAAATGTGTAGCAGTGGGGGATGGGGAACTGGGGGTAGTCACTAGAAAGACCCAGATGTCAGGAAAGCAAGAAGCTCCCAGGAGCCAACAGTGGTAACTATAGCTAAAATATCCAACAAAGGGGAGATAGAACCTGAAGAGACCACCTCCAGTAGATAGGCATGGCACCCAGTTGAGGGATGGGGCCACCCAGCCATCTGAAAATTTTTAACCCAGAAGTGTTCCTGTCTAAGGGAAAGACAAGACCACAAATTGGAGAAAAGACTAAAGGAAAGGTCATCCAGAGACTGACCTACCTAGGAATCCATCCCATCTGCAAACACCAAACCCCAAGCACTATTCCTGCTTTCAGACAGGAGCCTGGCATGGCTGTTTTCTGAGCGTTTCTGTTAGTACCCAACTATTACAAACGCAGATAATCACAACCAACCATCGGACTGAGCCCTAGGACCTCAATGGAAGAACTAGGGTACGGTTTGAAGGAGCTGAAGGTGATTGCAACCCCATAGGAAGGACAATATCAACTAACTGGTCCACTCAGAGCTCTTATGGCCTAAAGCAGCAACCAAAGTGTATACATGGAGGGATCCATGGCTGCAGCTACATATGTAACAGAGGATGGCCTTATCTGGCATCAGTGGGAGAGGAGGTCCTTGGTTCCATGGAGGCATGATGTCCCAGCATAGGGGGATGCTAGAGCAGTAAGGTGAAAGTGGGTGACTGGGTGAAGGAGCACCCTCATAGAAGCAAAAGGGAGGGAGATGGGTGTGGGGGGGTTGTGGAAGGGAAACCAGGAAGGGGGATATCATTTGAAATTTAAATGAATAGAATGATTAGTTTAAAAAAAAGAAATAATAAGTACTTTACAAAATTTATGTTAATAAAATGGAAAAAATATTTATTTTCATTCTATATGTTTAGTATTACCCTGATACTAAAAACTAATCAAAAATATAGCAAGACAAAGTCTACAGACCACCGATAGGCCTTGTTTTGAGAATCTTAGAGAGGAAAAACTTTGAATACATGCAAATACAGCAATATATAGAAAGAATTACGTTACCAAATCCAAGAAAGATACAGTCTAAGATTGCAGGTCAATATGACCATTGATCAATGTAATATGACATATTTAGCAAACTGAAAACAAAACTTATGTCATCATCTTAATACAGTTGTGCACTAGATAAAATTCAACACCACCCTTCTGTTATTTAAACAAGTGAACTAAGAAAAGGAGGAGAGAACCAAGCCCACCTGTCCCAGCTCCACACTTCCAGGCCTAGCTATATAGATGCACAGGAAGCCCACCCAACCAGCTTTGATGGGTGAGCACCCCAGAGCCTTGCCCACCAGTGTCATGGAAACACTACCAGGCCTACATCTGACCAAGCAGTTTCTGCACAGTTCATCCCTAGTAAATGGATGAGGCTGGAAAATATTATGCTAAGTGAGGAAACCCAGGCCCAGAAGGACAAACACTACATGTTCTCTCTAATCTGTGGATAGAAATTTTTATATACAACCATAGCTCTCATTCTTAATCAGTCAAACTTCCTGCAGCAGATGGAGAGACTATTAAAGACAGTAACTGGTCAAAAGGCAGGTAACAAAAGACCATTGGGTATGCAACTTCAGTTGATACATACACAATACAATCCCTATACCTAAGGCTTAGTGAACATCTCAGAAGGAGAGAAAGACTATGAGAACCAGAGGACTAGGATATCTGCCTCAAGATAACATTTTCTACATATGACAAGAAAACTGCAGCCATGAAATTTTAACAATATGGTTGCCTAAACAAGACCTGAATAATGATAATGTCGGATAACATGCCAATATATATAGGGGAAATCTTAAAGGGACCTACCTTTAGATGAAGAGCTACATGTTATTAATGGTTGCTAAGAAAAGAAAGAGAACTGTTCTTACAGGACAAGCTAACCAATATTTTATCTAATCCCAATAGACTCAGCAAATTCTGCAAGCCTATGTATATGTATAAAACATGTGTGTGTGTGTGTGTATAAAGAAGAGCTTAATAATTTGAGAGAAAATAAGGGGCATAGAATGGGTAGGGTGGAAATTATGTAAATAGAACATCCATACATTAAGTTCTCAAAAAAAGAAAATTAAAGTAAAGGGAAACAGCCTCACCTTGATGAAGGACACCTGCCAAAAGACAAAACAAACAAACAGAAAAACCATATTACTAATATCACCACTATGATAGGTGGAATTATGCTTTTCATCAAAATTAGTAATATGTCACAGAAGCCTACTTTCACTTTTAGCTTTGCACTCTAGCACTGGAAATGCAATTCAAAGTCATCAAACAAGAAATTAAAAGTATCCAAGTTGAAACTGAATAAATATTGCCTGTATTTCAAAAAAATACAATTTTGTTTGTCTAGAAGCCGAGGAATCTGTAGAAGAACCATCAGACCAGATGAACAGCTTCAGTGTTGGTGCGTGGGATTATGCAACAAAGCAGCTACTCACATCTGTACACTTGCAGTAGACAATGGGGGAGTGAACCCAATCTCAGTTGGAGACTAGCACCAACCTGCCCCAAATTATTCCATAAAATAAGAAAGGAAAGAACACTAAATTTTTTTTATGAAGCCAGGATTATCCTGCTATCAAAACCAAACTAAGTCCCAACAAAAAATTATTGGCCAATCTCGCTAGTGAATATATGAACAGATCAAAAAGATTAGTCTCTACAATCAGGTTTGGTTTCATGCTAGTGATGCATGGATGGTTTAACATATGGAAATCAATAAATGCAAAGAATTTCATTTATAGCAGCATTCAAGATATTGCTGGGGTTTTGGGAGGACCCTCTTGAAGATTATTAATAAAGACACAGAGACATCTATAAAGTTTAAGGCTATTGTCCTTTTGCTGAGGCAGTCTCTCAACTACAATCTAAACTTCACCTGGCTTCCCTGCCACTGTGTGTCTGCACATGGCTCTCTAATATACTTAAGAATAAAGTTCAAGATTAATATACTACAGACTATAAATATGTTGAAAGAACCTAACTTAATCCTAGATAAATGGAAAGATACCCTGTGTTCACAGGTCGAAAGTCTGTCACTAAGAGGGCAACCATCTCTAAATTGATCTATAGATTCACTATAATGCTTATTAAACTACATCTTCCTTTTGTAGCAGTCAAAACAATCACTCCAAATAATAAAGCAGCAGTAGTCATAGTTCCCTATGTCAGAACTTACTATAAAGTTATAAAGTTATCAAGGTCGTTTGTTTCTAGAATAAGGTTAGTCATGGAGATGAGTAAAACAGAGTCAAGAATTCAGAAATGAATACAGTTAGGTCAACTAATGAGATTGAATGTTATCTCACATATACCTCAAAACAAATAAATCAAAGATTTAAATGTGAGGGCTAAAATTGTAGTACACTTAGGTAAAAAACACTGTAGCTTTTAAATGACCTTGTATGTGAGCATGTCTTCTTACATATGGCAGAAAACCCACAAAATTAACAAAAAAATTGTAGATAAATTAAATGGCATCAAATATTAAAAAAAAAACATTTATTAAAACACAATCAAGAAAGTTAAAAAAAAAAGCAGTCCACAGATCATACAGACATATTTGCAAACCATTCATGTGATGAAGGATTTAAGATCTGGACTATATAAAGAACCTCACAACGCAATAGGAAAACTATGAATAGCCTACTTTAAATTAAATGTCCAATGTAAGTGAATCATAAATTCAGAGGCAAATATATATGCTTGCCAGGAGCTTGATAGAGATTAGAACGTGTTTAACTGGCAGCAGTTACAAGTTTCATTGAAGGGTAATTAAAATCCTTTGGAATTAAATAATTCTTATTCTCAATCAAACGTAGAAAGAACTCATTACCTTGTTAGAGTACAACAATAACACTATTTTGTGATAAATTAAATATGATTTTAACATAGAAAATTATCTAAAAGAACGTAGTGACTCTATTGTTACAAAATTCTTTCAATTATAACCTACTTCTTTATGTGAACCAATCTCAAAATTTGTACTTCTAATAATGAAATGCAGCAATAGAAATAATGTTAACATCCTTATTCTAATAGCAATAATCTTCCACAGTATGTAGAGAAAAAAAAATCAACTTGTTTCATCAATAGGAATCTTCAATAGATTTCACATTATAGGTCTAAGAAAGTTTTTTTTTATTTTTAAAATATTTAATTTATTTATTGACTGATAAGATGAGTATTTATAATATTAACCCAACCCAAAATAAATATTTTAACATTTCAACCTTCAACTTGCTTTCATATATAATCTAGGACACTTGCTCAGTGGCCTAGCCCTCTCACATAAAGTATTAATCAATTTACATAAAATAAAATAAAATAAAATAAAATAAAATAAAATAAAATAAAAGACACACATTCCTAAAGTTTAATCTGATGGAGGTAATTTCTAGACTGAGGTCTCCTCTTGCCACATAAGTCTAGTTTATGTCAAGTTGATAAGAACTAAGTTAGGTAACAAACTGTCAGAATTGCCCGTAATAGCTCTATGGTAAACCTTATGGTTGACGATATCACCACACAATTTTTGCTGCCAGACACAGAGAAATCAATGTTCAACCCACCAGAAAACTTCCTCCTTTATGGTTACCTTCCACTGTATCTGAAGGTGCTGTATAAATTGTAGAAAAAGTAAAACCACCAATGGTCTTACCTAGCCATGGACTCTGCATGCTACAACACTGACCCACCAGGAAAGACATGTCAATTTATGCACTATTGACTCAGCTTTTATGGGTTGAGTTCTGTCCCATGGGAGTGAATTCCTGCCTGGTTCTGTAATCCTGGTCCAAAGTCCATTGCTGGGGAAGTCTTAAGGCCCTAGGATCGAATCTGCTGCTATTGTTGTTTTGCTAAAGGGTCACACTATCACATTCCCTTGTAAACATGTATGTTTAAACCCATAGACATGGGCTGCTCTCAACCTTGGTCAGAGCATCTTCATTATGCCTGGCACAGCAGTCAAAGGAGAGATGCATGGATGGTCAACATGTTGAGAATAAGGTGCTCAGTGCTCAGTCACAAATGGGACATCTGCATTAATGCCAGTACCACCAAGGCTTGGAGAGCATTGTGGAGGAGGAGGTGGGAAGAATGTCACGATTGGAACACAGGGAGAAGAGCTGTGAAATGCTGTTCTCTGGACATGCCATGGCTATTGCAATCATAATTCCATACCAGCTGTACTTGCCTGCACAAGATCAAACCAGCGAAAAGCCTGTCTAAGATGGGGTAGACAATCTTCAAGGCTCCACCCTACATTAAAAACTATTAGCATTGGATAATCGCAGGGGAATGGAGAATCATTCTACTGAGGATTTGGCCATAGGTAGGTTTTTTTTATGCTCCAGTGTATGCCCACATACCCTGAATTTATGTACAAGACTAACTAAAGCAGTGGTTTATCCAAGAAGAAAACAACAAAGAGAGACATGGTGTCAGGAAGGAGCCTGTTAAGGGAGATATGGAGAAAGTTAAAGGGGAAAATGTGGGAAGATAGGATTATACCTTATCGTATACATATATAAAATTCTTAAAAATATTTTTAGGAACAAAGAAAAACTGGAAGAGATGGAAGAAATGCATCAAGAACCACAGTTCGTAATTTTTCATATACAAACTCAAGAAAGTATGTCCCATAATCACCTATTGTTAGGCGCATATTATATCTAGGAATGGTTAAGTAACAACACCCTTTTGGCCACTTACTTGAGATATCTCTTTTTTTATTATTATTGGATATTTTACATTTCAGATGCCATCACCTTTCCCCATTTCCCCATCCCCAGAAAACCCCTATCCTATGCCCCCTTTTTCTTTTTGCTTTTATTCAGTTTTTTAATGTTAATCAAAGGCTTTATAAGTTTGGTAATGCTCAATCAGAAGTGTAACCTAATACCCAGCCTAGATATATCAACTATCTTTGACTGGTGGAGACACATGAACAACTGCCTCCATATCCCCCCTCTCTTTCTCTCTCTCATTACCTAGCTTCTCCTCTCCTTCTTCTCCTCCTCTTCTTACTCCTTCTCTTCCTCTC
>JANHMN010000007.1:66203128-66224970 GCA_030674055.1 Rhabdomys pumilio
AAAAAAATAGTTTGATAGTTTCAAAGAGTTCAAACTTTGATTTGATGCACCTACATTAATATCTCTTGGTATTACTATCTCTTGAATAAAAATGAGAACTATTTAGGTGTAACAGGAAACCGAGAGGACTTGTTCCAAAATTATATGATTGAAAGAAAATAACTTAACGAAAATGGTATCTTTGGTTTCTTAAAATCGTCTGACTTTTCAACAATTTAGCTATACTCTATTTCAATACATTAAGTGTCTTTGAAAAGTGATTTCAGCTATAAAAAAAAGAAAGAAAAAAAGGAAATAATAAAAGTAACCCTTTGGGGTGCAGAGTACATTATAAAGTTTTCTTTGTTATTTGCAAATATTTTTGTCAGTATGACTTGTCTCTCAAGTCACAGGATAAACTGTGACCACTAAAGAATGATACTGTGCATTTAGAAGATCATGGAAGGTGTTATGTTGCTTTCGTTGTTGCTGCTTTGTTCACAGTAGTGTTCCTGTGTGCCTGAGTACAATTCAGCATTTATTCCTTTTCTTCAGCAAGACAATTGCATTCATCTGGATGGGCGTTTTCTAGTGGGAGCTGGACATTTAGACTTTATGAAAAATGAGTGTTTGTATCTCTAGGAGTTACTGTACATGGAACCATATTGAATCCCTATTGTGCACACAGACCCTCTGCATATCGTGATATTCTTGTTTGTTTCTATAGATTTGAAAGCTCCCGTAGAAAATAATGTTCACTGAGTTTTGTAGACAATGAATATAGGAATTTAATATGACTTTAAGCTAATTATGAGCCTCAAAAATCAAGTATGAAACATTTATGTTATCACACTGTAGATGCTAAAGAAGCTGTTGACCTTTATCATAATTATTGGGCATAAATATAATAAGTTCAATTTTAAATATACTGAACACAAGAGCTTTCTAAAGAGACAAAATACTTTATTCATGAAAAAAAGGGAACAGAACTAGTGTTGTAGGGAATTTTACGTGTTTTGAGACAAATAGGTGGGATGAAATTTCTTATCATTTCTGAGAGTCATAAAAAAAAACTTGGGGTTTAGCGAAGGATTCATGATTGCATTCTTTTCTGATGCTTTCTCTGGCATGTGAACCAGTAGTAACTCAGCTGTGAAGAGCCTTACCCAAGAGCTCAGGGAGGTTCCTAAGGCTGGGGGGAGGGCCAGACTTCATGAGCAGGGAGTACCTTGTAGCATGCAAAACTAGTTGCTTGGAGACTCTTATGTGTAAGCACTAAATGGAATTGAAAGCTCTCTCTGCCCATGCTCCCTGCACACCCACACAATCTGTTGTAGAAGACAGCCATGTGGGTTGCCTGAAGTCCAGCAAAGCCATATTAATGATATGACCCTTTATCATGGGTGTTTATTTATATTCAGTGAGCTACGTTACTGACAATTTGGCCATTAATTTGCTGTTTATAAATCATATTCCCCACATGTAATAACCATAGGCTTTGACATTCACAGTGGTGCTGAAAGAAAGAGTTTATTAAAGAAGGCAAAACAAAAATGGTTGGTCTGTTAAAGCTCACCAAATTGCACATGTCAGCCACGAAGTAAAATTCTGCATGTGAAAAACAGCCAAGGGACCAGTGTGGGGGTGGAGGAACAAAATGTGCCGTGTGTATTTACTTCACACTTGCAGCAAAGAAACTCTTAGTATCCCAACCCCTAAAGAAACATAATCCGAAGTTTATATCAGATGGTTTATGGGAGTTTATTGGAATATACAGCAGGGTTCATGTCGTGTGTCACAGGTGAAACCCGTTCTGTGGTGATTTACAAGCCTCATGTGCCAGTGTTACTGGAATTTATGGAGCGCAGATGGTCCTGGGAGACCCGCTGACTTGTAGCTGAATCAGGACCGGTGCGCTGTGTGTCATCTGCTCTGGGTATTTCAGGCTCTCTTCCCAGAATTACCCAGTGACATGTTTCTATTCTGAACTAGGAGATGCAGGAGATCCTTGGAGTTTTATCAATACATCTTCACAACGCGCAACTTTGGAAGGATGGGAACACATTTACAGTACAAAAGCATCCCCTTCCCCTTTCACCCTTTGAAGAAAGGTGCTGTCGGTCCTTTAGCTTCCTGGGGGTATTGTTAATTGATAGGTGACTTCTTATCTTGGTAAAAAGAGAACAAAATGACTCTTTTTTTTTTACTGTGTCCAAATGATGTATCTCCACTACACCTCCCTAAATTCTTCAGAATTGAAAAGAAAGCCACAATTTTAAAAGCGCCCCCAAAGCCTTCATGCCTAGTGATGAAGAATGCTGTGTAACTGTGCATTTCTTACAAGTCTCCCTTCATAACGTCAAAGGATGTGGTTCCAGTAGATGGTGTAATATGAATATTTACAGGATATGATGTAAATGGGCAGACCTTTCTCTCTTACCAGCAATTTGCTTCACAAATTAAGGCACATAAGTTAGTATAACAGTCTCTCCTTCGTTAGAAGTCTGTAGCTTACTTCATTCTAGTGATCACTCATGTTTCATAATTTATTTGACTGCCATTTTCCAAAAGTTTGTTAGGGAAAGAAGGACCCATGAAGAGCCTGCTGCTGTGAGGCATCTCTCTTTATTGAGTGACTGGCTCAAACAACCCAGCAACAGCCAACATATGTCTCTCTAACTCTTTCTGGTGCCTTTACTCCCTGCCATCAAGGGATCCTATTTCTCCATGCAGGCCACCCTCACAGCTCTTGGAACGACAGAAAGAACAAGAAAAGTTGTTCTTGCTCATTGCTTCATAATTCAGCAGGCAATATAAGACTCCAGCTCCAGGCTAGCATTGCAGGAGGAAATGCTATAGGGGCCACATAGGCACGATTGAGTACCCTAATGGCCACTCTAGAAGTAAAGAAAGATGGACAAGCCTAGATTTTATATACCTGCAACCCAGTGTGGTAAAAAAAAAAATTCACTTGGTAAACAATCAGTGAGATATTATCTACAGTTTTTATACTACATTTTCAAAATTGAGTATGTATTTGATAAGTGGGGTCCAGCTATGTTCAAACTATTCACAACTGCAGGATTCAACAGCCACACATGCTGCTGCATTGGCTTCTGCATTGGATGCAGAGCTTATAGACTATTTCTGCTATGAACAAGTTCATTTTGAAAGGCTGAAGCAGGTAACATCCTAAGTGACCTTTTCTATAACAAGTGGCCAGCCATATGAGCTTTAAGACCCCAAAAGGCACGCGTGTGCTTGTGTGTGTGCAGGGTGCACATATATATTGTTTTCCGCTCAAGCAAAGGAAAATAAAAAGTCAGGAGGAGAAACAGAAGGAGGGTTGTAATGGAAATAGAATTGACAGCCTCTCAAAACTCAGGTGGCACTTTCCTTTTCCAGTTAATTACGGTTTTAATTACATGGCTTCTTGCGACTCCTTGATACCTAATAAACCAGACTCTGTGGGGGCAGCCAAGTTGGGTTAGCTTGAACTGCAGCTGTAAGACTCAGCATGAAACATAAATCAACTTCTTAAACACATTCCCAAGGTGGGTGAAAGCTTTTTCTTCCTGTTTGCCTGTAAAATCATGTCTTTTCACCATTGCTGGTAGAGAAAGGATGGAGGCCATCTACGGGTTGAATAATAGCTTTGTGTTTTTGACTCACTTGGCCTGGCATAAAACATTTTACCTCGATGAAATAGAAAAGCATAGCATAAGATTTGGGGCATTTTTTCCTCCTTCAGTCTTATAAATAATATATATGCCTAGGTAGCGACCATTTCATTTGAACAAATAAATACCTATTCAGGAAAGCAAAAATGAAGGTCCTGGGACTGTACCAGGAAGACTCTGGTTTGAGTATTTGGAACCATACCTAAGGTGGAGACACATCTGACCAGAAAGGAGCCTGTGGGGTCAATCAGGTTCAGACAGGGTTAAATGTGTATGGACTTTGCATGCACACTATGGCACAGGGCTCCATTGCAATAGGAAACAGGGAGGGAAGAGAGCATTCCCAAAGTCCTCATTGGCTGAAACCCCAGCAGCATCTGACGGCATTATGAGCAGCTTGCAATTTAGCCTCAGCAGCAGGAAAATCTGCAGTTGATCAGCTCTGCCATAACTAGTAAATGTCACCACGGTAAATGTGGGTTTCAGTGGAAGGGTTTGCAGTGCCTAGTGATAATTCTGCCAGGTCTCCCCCTGCCCTTCCTCCATCCATAAAGAGAAAATGCAGCATATGGTATTTGCATGTTATCACAAAATATGAGATACTGGGTGAAATAAATTATGTGTGAAGGGAGTTTAGCCCATAATTTCTGGTAATTTCAAAAACATGAAAATGGCTTTTGAAGTAGGAAAGAGAGCTTCTCTCCTCAGAGGGAACTTCAAAACACATCACATGCTATATAAACACAAGTGCATTTACCTCTCTGGGGCCTCCCCTTTTTATCCTCAGATTCCTGGCTAATTGTCAACGATGTCTGTTCCAACATGAAGTTTCCTTTTCAAACCTGAACCATTTGAATCCAGCCTTGCTAACAGTGAGGTCCTTTTGTAAATGGGGAGGTTCAAGGGAAATGCAAACCAGGAAGGTCAGTGAGGGGAGGGAGTCTCTACCCATCAATCACTGTATTTGTAAGAAAGGAAACCCAAAGTTCGAATGAATTGTTGCTCTTCCCAAGCTCCCCTCCAAACACTGAATCTTAAAAAGAGGGCTTTCTTGTTGGCAGAGATCTCGATTCGTTCTGATTCTCCTACTAACCATTACAGCATGCAAATGCTTAGAAATGCCAAGGATCAGACCCATAGGCCCAGGGACAGTAGGTGTGGTGTAAATCTTGGAGAACTCTCTGTCCTGACTATTTCTGGCTCCTGACTATTGTATTTTGGAGGATATATCTCGGACATGTGGATGGGTGTACATAAACGCTGGGGAAGTATACATGTGGTTCATTTTTGTATTAGCATTGAAGCCTTAGAAACTGGCTTCTAGACACTGTTATTTTTAACTGTAGCCACAGCACCTACTGGGTACGTGGTGGGTTCATCCTTTATTAATATAGATGTGGGTTGCTGTGCACACTGGCCAACAGGTATTTGCTGAGTCTGCTTCTATTTCAACTCTAGGGGACTGGTGAATTACCCTGAGTCCCCAACTGGGTGTGTGTGGGGGGGTGACTGGCATGCAGCTGGTGTTCAGTAACTATGAGTTGAACAAATAAGGAATTGAAATGTAATTCGACTTCTCATGTTTTCTAGGCAGGTAAAGGTGGTGTGAGGATTCAGAAGGCCAGTTTTATGTTTATGTCTGGATTGAGTGGTGGGAAGGACAGTAAATGCCAGCATAGACCCTGCTTCAACTCCTCAGCCTTGCTTCTCAGTCAGTTCTCCAGCTGCCTTTAATGCTATGGAGATTATTCTCCCTTTACTACCAAAGCAACTGCCTTTGAGGTAGCAGGATGGGGCTAATAATGAGGAAGCATTTCCACATGGACGTTTTTGGGGTCTGAAGCTCTGGGAAAGCACTTTACTGGTCCTTTTCATTTACCTGTGTGGACTGTCTTGTGCCATGAGGACACTCAGGGGTAGAGAAAAGAGGAGTTTAACTCAATTCAGGACACTGAGAAATAACAGACTCTGTTCAGACCCATGATGTGGAACATAAAGAGTGGTCCTGCTTGTTTGGTTCCTGTTGCTTGTTTTAACAGTACTGGGGCTTGACCCACCCTAGGCAAGTGTTCTACCTCTGAATTAGGTCCTAGCCTCTCTGCTTTTTAACCTTTATCTGAGACCAGTTGCTCCTGTGTTGGCTTGAATATTCTCTATAGACCTTTCAGGCCCTGAACTTGCAATTCTCCTGCCTCATCCTCTCGAGTATTTTGGATCTCAGGCTCCTACCACCAGACCAGCAGCTTAGTTTCTTTTTAGGTAGTATTTTTCAGTGAAAACATGATACATATGATATTTTTTAAAATGTCAGTTTGTGGAAATATTTCTATCACAAACATTCACAGTGTCCTTCCCAATGGTAACAAGCGTCTATGGTTTCTTTAATATTCCTAAGGAAATGCTAATTTTTATATGAACATATACATAAACACTAGCACACACAAATACACCACAATACCGTCATCTTCTAGGAATAGCTTTCCCCTACGACTTAAAGTTTGATAAACAACTATACAAAGATTTCTATCACATTTGGAATCACATAACTACCTTCAGCTTTGTGAATGTTCTGTAGTTTACATTCCCTCACTACTAGGTATCAGTTCCCAGGAATTTGATGTCATGAACGATGTTCATATGAATATCCACGTGTGTGCTAACAGGCATTCAAGATCCCTTGCACTGTCCCGACCACTGCCCTGAATGCTCAGATTCCCTGTGCTGAGGTGACAGATCCATACCCGGAGCTATCCATCACTAGCTGTGAGGTTCATGGAATCCTTTTCTACCCTCTTACTCTCAGAACTCCTCATTCTTCTAGAACAGTCTACTTTCTTGCTGATAGATGTGCTGTTAACATGTGAGACTCAAGTTGGAGCTTGTGATCAAGTCTTAAATCCAGCAATGTAATCCCTTCCCTTGCTGATAGATTTGCTGTTAACACATGAGATTCAAGTTGGAGCTTGTGATCAAATCTTAAATCAAACAGTGTAATCCCTTTCCTTTGTCATAATTTTTCGACTTGATAAAGACATTGCACTGACAATTTGAATAGGAAAAAAATCCCAGGCAAGCTACTTTTCAGTCTTCCTTTAGGGGAAATATACAGATTGAGCATGTGCTTGTGACCATTTTCCAACCATAAAGAGACACTGGCCTTGGGATAAAGTTAACAGCACAAAGAGAAGGAGAAGCAAAGAGAATATAGTTTTATTAAATGACACAAACAAGCCTACCTACTTATATGAGCTAGTCTTTCTATGATTTAAGTCTATAAGTTTGATTTCAATTTTTATGCTATCTGCAATTAAAGGCATATTAAGAGACAAAATGGGACAGCAATGTAGATATTCCTGCAGACATGCAGTTTATATTTGTGCTTTTGGAAGACAATGTACTGTGCTAAGTACTTCATGAACAGTAGTTCCTTTACTTGTGATTACACGCCAACAAAATCGAAACTACAGTATACATCTAGAAGCTTGAAACAGCTCACATCCTCTGGACACAATGTTTTTCCAGACAATACCATCTAAGACACTGTAGAGAATGAGTCCTGTCTCTAGTACCTGTTCTGTCAGACCCTCACAGCTTTTTACTGTCTCACCCCATACTTTGAACCCCTGAGCTTCCTGTTAACCATATTGATTGAATTTGTGCCTGATTTTTATACTAAGCATCCACTCAAGTTAAGTCATTAATGTGTATTGTATGACACACTTCACCGTAAGAAAGAACCAACTGAGAAAAGCCCAGGTACCAGGTGACTGGGAGATGGAGGGAACAGACTATGGAGGATATCCATGGACCAAGTACACTGGGAAAAGGACTTAAAACCGTCTTGTTGGGTGACTACATTTACCACTAGCAGGGTTATGAAAACATCAAAGTCATGTTTTATTAACTGGAATTTGAGATATTTATTCAAAATCTGGTAAAGATAAAGATCGACAAACATAAGGCATAATCACTAAGCATTACATTTCCACCACAAGATAGTGAGCCCTTCTCTGACCAGGAATAAACTGAACTGTACATAAAGAAACATACATATACACTTGCATACATGTGTACATCTCACACACATATAATATCAATGGTACTTCTCCTGCTTATGTAACTTTTTTCAGAAGAAAAAAAAATCCATCCATTGGTGCCCGTGCCTTTGTTTTAATTTGCTCAAGGCTTAAATATTGTAGACTAAGTTCTTCTATATAATGCTATCCTTATGACTGCACTTTGTTGATATAAATGGAGGAACGATGGAAGAAAGAAAGGAAGAAAGAAAGCAAGGAAAGAAAAAAGGAAGAAAGGACTAAAAATAAAGAAAGGAGGGGTAGAGCAAGGGAGGGAGAGAAAAAGAAGAAAAAGAAAATTCTACTTAAAATAAAAATCAATGTCTAAACATACTTTTGAGATAAATATGAAAACTGCAATTACATTTATTAATTTTTTCTGTCATAATTTATACAATCTTTTAATGTGTGGGTTTCCATCAGGAAAAAAAAATAAAAGGACCTCACCAATAATTAATTGTGCAATTAAAATCACACACCTGAATCTTGTGCAAATGCTTAAATCAATCATTTTAAAAGAATTACTCCACGGTTCCTTTCCAGATGTTCTGAAGTCAAACAAATGTGTTAATTAGCATATTTTGGGTCTGAACTATATTTATGATTCCTTATGATTTCTGCTTTTATTTCCAACCCTAAATTCTTTGGATGAAAAGAGGCCCAAGTTTTATTTGACACCAATAACCATCATTGAAAAAGAGGAAACATATGTTTGATGAGTCACTAATTAGATTTAAATTACAAATACAGTACATATTATTTGCATAAATTGGGTAAAAATCTATCAAAATAAAATTTTAAAAGATTAATTTGTTGAAATAATAATGAACACATTCATAAAAATATTCAAAACCAATTTGACAGCTTAAACAATCATTACAAGACACCTTTGTGGTAAACCTATCTATTTTTTTTTTTATTCTCTTGAGTAACTGAGGCCACAGAGCCATGGTACTGAGATCTCTGCAGTTAATGCAAGAATCTGAGAAGCTATTGAAGCGGGGCATACCTGTAACTTTGGTGTTCAGGAGGCTAAAGCAGGAGGAATGTGAGCTGAAAAGCAGACTGGACTGCACAGCTACTTTGCAGACCAGTGTGAGAATTAAACAAAACCCTGCCAAGAAAGGGGAAAGAGAAAGAGAGTAAGAAAGAGGAAGGGGAGGAATGGGGAGGAAGGGAAAGAAATAGAGGTGAAAAGAGAGAGACAGAGTGTAGGAAAGGGGAATTATTTATCTGTGTACAGAAAGCTAATAAAATAAAGCACAGGAAGGATAAAAGCCTGTGAGCTTTATAGAATAATTTATTTCTAGGTGAATCCATCTAAAATTGTCCCTGCTTTAGAAAAAAAAATGTTTGATGGTCTGACAAGAGCAAAGGAAAATGCCAAGGAGAATAAGATCTACTTGCCAATGTTCTAAAGAGGCTTGGGTGCCAGAGAACTGAGATGGGAAGAGCCTGGAGGGAAACTCCTCTGCTGGATCAATGGTCACCAGCACGTTCCTTTCCAATATTGTTTCCTTGAGGAGAAGACTGATGAGACTGATATCAAAGGTTACACGGCAATTGTCAGGATTGCAAAAACAATCTACACACAGGCCCAGTGTCTTGAATCCCACCGATTCACTTTTTAAATCGAGTGTAAGCGTCCATGCCTATAAAACACATTAAGAGAGAAAAGAGCCAGTCTCAGCAAGGAGAATGAGCCCAGGTCCTAGCTGGATAATTCCTATTTCCAAATCACAGCACCAAAGCCTGGCTTGGTGTGTGGAAGGTCTGGAGACACCAGAAGACTTCCTAGTGAAGCAGCCATGGACCCAAATCTAAGTCTGATTTTACAGACACTTTGCAAACATAGTGAAAACTTCAAATCCTTCATGCTTGTCAGGCAACATCACCAAAAAGAGTGGAGAACCTGGTAAGAAGATGTGGAAAGGAATGTGGGTGGTGGTTCAGTTTGCTGCAAAGGCAAAAGGAGGTATCCAGGGTCTGACTTGACTGGCCACCTAGGAAGTAACAGATGAAGCAAATATAGAAACCTGATCTGCTATTTCTGATCCCTCTGACTCCTATGCCAAGCATAATGATCATCCTGTCAGTGGTAAAAACAGGGGTACAGAGAAGTAGGCCACCCCAGACAAGGCAGAGGAACACAGGTGTTGTGGGCACACACCTGTCATCTGTTCTCATTTGGAGTGCCCCTGTCCACTTTTCTGTGTAAGAGTAGCTGACAAGTCCTGAACTTGATTTTGTAAGTTTTTTTATTGACGATTGAACCTCACTGACTCATGACTCCCTTCAGCAATAGACTGTGAAGAAGCTTAGCCCTTCTCCAGATAGACCCAGAGCACAAGAACTCCACATTTGTTTCTCATGTAACGGTCTCCAAATGCTCTGATGTTGTTACTACAAAAGTTTCAATTTAAATAATATCAAAATTAATTTCTCAGTGAGTAGAAGACAGTTAACACAGTTAAACTGGGAGTGGGGAAAGCAGGGAAGTTAAATAAATATTATATTTATTATTTATATTATATTATTATAATATAATAAATATAACATTTATATTTATTATATTATGTATCTAATATAGAATATGTATTGTATTATTTATTTTATGTATGTAAATGTATGGATAATTTTTCTGCATGTGTGTCTGTGAATCGCATTCCCAAGCCTGGTGCCCACAGAGGCCATAAGTGAGCATCGGATGGCCTGGAACTAGAGTCACAGATGCTCAGCCACCATAAGGGTTCTGGGAACCAAACCAGAGTCCTCCACAAGAGCGACCAGTGCTCTAAAGCACTGTACCATCTCTCCAGCTCCAAAGGAGGATTTTCACAGAGGACTTGATGATTAAGTATCAGGCTTCCTTAAGCAACTCACCTTACAATAGTGGAACACCAAAAAAGCAAGATTAGTAATTTGTTGAGAACAGGAGGCTGTTGGGAATCAGGTAACTATGGAAATCCTGCTCCTTCCATAGCCACAATGTCAGAGCTGAGGAGAGAGAACATACTTACAGTGAAGACAAGTGGGAGCTCTCAGGCATTTGTCAGACGTGATAACAAATATTTGAGATAATGAAAAAAATAAAATGGTCCTGGAATATTTGCAAAGAATTAGAAAGGATTTTGTCAAACTCAAGAGAGAGAAAACTTCCGGTTGGGGGGAGGGCAGTTTTTACCACTGCTCTGAGTGCAGTGGATGGGTCAGTCTTTACAGGAGTAGACCAGCTAGGGAGTCTGCCCCAGCACAAAGGACAAGATGCCCTATCATGCCACAGGGGCACATGTTCCACTATGTTCATAGTGGCCTTACCTATGATAGCCAGAGCTGGAAACAACTCAGATGTCCCCCAGCAGAAAAATGGATACAGAAAATGTGGCTCATTTACAAAATGGAGCTATTACTCAGCTATTAAGAACAAGGACATCCTGAGTTTTGCAGACAAATGGACGGAACTAGAAAATATCATCCTAAGTGCGTAACTCAGACCCAAAAGGACATGCATGGTATGTACTCACTAATAAGTAGATACTAGCCAAACAAACAAACAAATCAGAATATTCAAGAACTCATAAAGATCAACAAGCTGAAGGGCCCAAGTGAGGACATCTCAGTCCCACTGGAGAGGGAGAAGAAAGCAATCACAAGTGGGAAAGGAAGGAGGGAGGGAGGGAGGGAGGGAGGGAGGGAGGGAGGGAGGGAGGGACCGGGGAAAGAAAGTGCATGGAGGAGGGGTATGGGGGAGAAAGGGAGAGGGGAACCTGATCTGGTATTAGGTGATGGAAAAGGACTGAAGTCTTGAGGGCCAGCAGAAAGAATGGCAACCTAGGGAGATAGGAGGTTGGGGGAACCCTCCAGAATGCAACAGAGACCTGGAAGGTGAGAGACTTTCAAGACTCAGAGGGACCTTAGATGAAATACTGACCGTAGGGAGAGGGAACTTACAGAGCCCACCTCCAGCAGGAAGTCAAGGCATCAAGTGAGGGAGGGGGTTGCCATCCCACAGTCAAAACTCTGACCCATAATTGTTCCTGTCTGAAAGAATTGCAGGGATGGAAATGGAGAGGAGCCTGAGGAAAAGAAGGCCCAAAGTGGGATCCAGGTCAAGGGGAAGTCCCAAGGCCTGACACTATTACTGAGGCTATGGAGCGCTCTCAAAAAGGGACCAATCGTGACTGCCCTCCGGAAGACCCAACAAGCAGCTGAGTCAGATGCAGATACTTACACCCAACCAACAGACAGAAGCTGCTGACCCCTGTGGTTGAATTAGGGAAAAGCTGAAAGAAGCTGAGGAGGAGGGTGACCCTGTAGGAGGACCAGCAGTCTCAATTAACCTGGACCCCTGAAATCTCTCAAACACTGGACTACCAAAAAGGTGGCACATACCAGCTGATATGAGCCCCCAACACATAAACAGCAGAGGACCTGCTAGGTCTGTATTCAATCAGAGATGATGCACCTAACCCTCTAGAGACTGGAGACCCCAGGGAGTTAGAGGTCAGGTGGGGTAGGGGAAGGGGTGGAAACAGTCTCGTGGAGACAGAGGGTGGGTTGGAGGTATGGGATGTGGAACAGTCTATCTGGAGTGAGATAGATAGATAGATAGATAGATAGATAGATAGATAGATAGATAGATAGATAGGGAAAATACTCTGTAGCTGAGAGATGTGGCGGGAAAATCGGTAGGGGTATCCACCTCAGGTTGAGTGAGCAGCTTTGATGAGGAGCCGAGGGCTCTCTGTGGACCTCTCCCTTGGCTTTCATTGGGTCTTTGAGGATGCCTTGGTGATGTAACATGCCTGGAACCATAGTGTACGTGTGGCGTACAGAGTCTACAGAGAAAAGGAAGCACTCAACTGAGTTGAGGAAAGTGATCTCAGACCCTAAGACACATGTAAATGGCAGAGGCTGAAGAACAAGAGAGGAAACCCTTCCTGGCCACCTAGCAGTCTCTCCGTGAGCGGGGATCTGGAGCCTGTGCAATGGTCAGAGTCCAGCACAAAAGGGAGAACTGCTTGCTTTACTGCCCTGCTGTTGTTATTTGAATCCTAAGTAAGTTTTGAGCGTGAAGCGTCCCAATTTCATTTTGCACTCGGCTCCACAAATCATGCAGTGGGTCTCGGTCCTCTGATGGAGCACCAGGCAATCTCAGGGGCTTCTAACTCCGGAATGGCTACCGACAGAGCACAAAGAAACACAGCAAAGTCAAGGCCGAGATTCAAAGAGATGGAGTTTTTTTTCTACTAGGTAATAGCTTGGCCAAGGATTTATTTTCTCTTCTTCACTAATATTATATATATTTAAAGTCATTATGGCTGTGCTCTGACCTGGTGCAGCAAGAGACGGGGTTGCAATCACCAGGGCAACAAGGTAGAAAATGCCCTTCAACTCCTCTGGGTTCCATAGGCATTAATCTCCCTGGGACAGAAATCTCTGTTAGAGCTCAAAGCTCTGCTGCAGTGACTTTTTAAAGGGGGACCAAGCAGACTCGTTGGATTGCAGAAAAACAGCCCTGACCTTGCTGCCTACCGAACCAGGTAAATGTTTCATATGGACGGAAGTCATTGAGCGCTAGGCCTTGGGACTCTGAAGGATAGATCATGCCGGAATTGCTTTGGATTACGATTCTCCTCAGCACCAATCCTCACTTGAACATCGTCCTGGCAACAGCTTCACAAAGGAGTGTGCCGCTTCTGTAGCACAGAAGCTCCGTAGAAATATATTTTGTTTCAATAAATAAGTAATATAATTAAGAATAATCTTTTCCATATCCCCAATTCGGCACTAAAATTAAACAAGCCTGCACATATTCCAGAGACAATAACTGAGGCGGGGGGAGGGAGGCAGAGCACAGATGAAAATAATATAAAGACATGTAAAACTGCTATTAACTTGGGATAGATAAAAGAGTGTCAAAATTATAGCTTTTGGTAATATTTAAGTTGAGACTTTAGTAATCCGGGTATAATTGTACTTGGGCATTTGTTCTTTGTAGCAAGAACTATATTAAGAAATAATAATAAAAAAATAGAGTCACTAAGCTCACAATGAGAAAACAAACCTTTAGGGGAAGTGCCAGCCCTTTGAAAGGATGGGTAAAACCCCACCAGGCTGGCATGTCCCACATCCTCTCCAATCCCACCCCCTGCTGCACCCCAGGACATTAGTCCTGCTATCAAGCTGAAGAACTGGTCATGCTGCTAGGGATTGTGGGCTTTGGCTTCATAAATGCTGTTTGTTGACTTGAGAAGTAAGTTATAGAAGAGTGAAGGGGGCCTGGGCATCATGTCATACATTTGCATCTTTCCTGGGACAAGGTCTTGAATTCAGGGATAATCTGCACTAAGTAGCAATACCCTATATAGTAAGTCAATAGAATGAGTTGTAAAGAAGGCGTGTGTGGGTCACTACCCTTGCTCATTACCTTAGGATCACCGTCAGCTGGCTGACTCACCACAGGAGGACCACACTATAGTCACAGAGCTCAGAAGGGATAGTCTGGGGCTTGTTCACAAAGCTTCCAATGCAATCCAGCCCCCCCTGACAGAGAAGGCCAGATTGTCCCCATGCACCTCCCTCCCTCATACAGGGGCAAGGTATCTAGTTTTCTGTACACATTTGAAGATTCTGAGGTCACACTGTATCAACATGAGGCCAGGCCATCTGTTCCATGAAAGCAACAGAATCCAGAGTGAAGGTGTCTAGGAATTCCCATCCACAGACTGAAAGAATTCTCAGAAACCACCCAAGGTCACTACAATCAGTGTTGATTATCACTTCTCCGACCACACAGTAGACGGTCACTGCTTAACAGTGAACGAGGCCTTCTTCACTAAGGAAATAGCCTATAAAAATGTTGTCTTATCCTGAGAACCCCAACTGTTGACATGTTTAATTTTGTGAGCTAAAAATAAGTACTTTGAGAACTACTCATCGGCATCCTCTGGTGTTCTGTTAAACAAACACTACGCCTCAACTGCAGAAAGTCTGGTTCATCAGGTAGAGTTTGGCTGGACAAGTTCCCAAGTGCTGTTAATGCAGCCAGTGCCCCAGTGGATCACAGGCTGACAACCTTTGCTAAATGTAACTGTACGTGAGGGTGTGCTGGCTCCACCACACATGGCGTACATAGTGCTAAAGAAGTGATCCATCCTTCCAAAAAGATGGGCCTGTCAGCTCAGTGCTCCTTGAGAACTGTTCTCAACAGTAATATCAAGAATAAGGCTTTTTAATCCCCTCAGCTCTGCTTCCTGTGATGTCTTCTGCGTAGGCTCATGTTCTCTGTCCTGCACATGAGTCTGAACAGGGTAATGTTGTCAGAGCTCCAAAACGATTCCCCTGTTCCTCGGGAGTGCAAAGTTAAGCAGTTCCTCTTGACGTGATGGCTGTATCAATGCTGCCAAGTCCAAGGATGTCGTCAGATAATTTGAGGAGGAAAGGGGAGCACATGTAACTACAGCAGGGAGAAAGGAGGCAGACCCAGCATCAGTTTCCTGGATGTGCCAAGGAGATGGTCTCAGAGCTCAGGACCATGCTCTTTGTAGGCAAGAGGCAGTAATGTTTTCCCAAGGAGGAGAAAAAAAAAAGAAGATAAAATTTTCTTTAGAGATAATAAACCTGGTTCTCACTGGGATTTTAAAAAGACAGTATTTTATTTTATATTATAATCATTCTTCTATTCTTTCAGCTAAATTCAATATATTACATTTTTTAAATGTGCTTCCTCTGAAAACAAGATAATTAGCTTCAGAGAAATGCTACTTACAAATGAAGTTATTTTCTCATTTTATTTTTATTCATTTTTGTTTAGTTCTAGTAAAAGAAATCCTATAAACTATGTGTTTTAATTTATAATCAAATAACCAAGTGATGATGGGACATTGCTAATATGGTAGGCATAAACTATGAGTATTTTAAATAAAAAGGAATACTAGGCAGAGACAAAGCAATATGAAAAAATAAAAAGTGTGTGTGTTGAGGCTGAAATTTAGATTCTGATTTCTCATTATTACATTCTCAGATCAATTCCAGAATTGCTTAAATGTGTTCTAGACATTATGGAGAGGTGTGTGTGTGTGTGTGTGTGTGTGTGTGTGTGTGTGTGTGTGTAAGAACTTAATAAATATAAAAAAGTGGAAAATGCCATTGTAATTTCTTCAGACTGAATTACCCTCATTGAAACATTTTGATGTGACCCTAACAGACAACAGCTAGCCATTCAACCAGCCTTCTCATAACGTGAGTATTTCTTACTTCACCAACGATAAGGGTCATTAACATTCCTGATGCTGAAAGCATCTTGAGCTAGAACTCTATGATAGACATGCAGTGTCCTGTCAGTGGTGTGTCCTGTAGGGATTCGTTAGAAGCGTGGACACAGTTTCCATGAATACAGCCTGAACTCTTCTCAGCAGTAGGCTCAATGCTCTGAATTGTGTTACTCTGGGTTCTTCAGTGAATCAAAACTAATAGGAGATCTCTCTCTCTCTCTCTCTCTCTCTCTCTCTCTCTCTGTGTGTGTGTGTGTGTGTGTGTGTGTGTGTGTGTGTGTAATGGGATAAAGGGAGAGATAGAGGAAACAATGTAATTTGGGAAAATAAGCCTAAAGCCTAAAGTTTACAACCAGTTTAGAACTTTAGGTAAAAACTGATAATCCACTTCTGAGGGGCATTTCTTCTTCTTTGGGAAATCTCAATGTTTGTTCCTAAGGTCTTCAACTGATTAGATGTGACCCACTCATTACACAGACCCATCTGCTTTGCTCAGTCTGCTAATGTAAACGGCAGTCATATTTGAAGAGTTGCCTTGGTGGCAGCTCTTCAGTCTTTATGTGATTAAACATCTGTGCCTAGCCAATCTGACACATAAAGTCATTTTCACACATGTCCTGGTCCTTGATCCCACTGACAGGTCACTTAGCATCCTGATTAGGGCTAGAGACAAGGCTTCATTCTCTCAATTTACATGTCTACAGGCAATTGAAAGTCACTCTTGGGTACTCACTGACTCATTCCTGCCTGTAGAAATGACACCAGAAGACTGGAGGGCTGAATCTACTGATGTCACTGAGCATGGACAGCCACATGTCTCTCCCTTTATCACACACACACACACACACACACACACACACACACACACACACACACTTCTGGTCTATGATGTCTTCTGTTTGGAAGCTGCCTCTGCAGTCGGGTTGTGCTGAAGAGCTTAACGTTGCAAATGGACCTTTGGTCTGGTGACCCCCTTTTATGCTAGGGCTAGGAGTTCAGCTGAGAATACCTGATCACAGTAGGCTTTTTCTCTGGAAAAGCTATTGTCAAATTTGTATTTCTATGGTGCTTCGCCTATTCCTATTGGTTTAGTAATTTAAAGAAGAGACAAAGATGTAACTCATTGTCATCCCTCAATCCTCATGGATTCTCTTTCTCAGAATACACTCTAATTGGTTCCCAACCATCTTGAAAATAGGCAGAGTGAAGCCAGTCTTCTTTTGTGATCAGATAGTAAAACATGAAGCCCTCTGGTTCCAAGACCTTCAATATCCATGCTCTGTGACCGTGACTGGTGAACACTATGTTATTTGATCTCCTATAGTCTTAGTCTTCTCATTCCCAAAGTCCAGTTAGTATTATTGACTTCACAGAGATAGTCTCAGGATTAAACCATCTAATAAAAATGCCACACAATTACTAACTACTCTGTAAACTACTGATAGCAATAATCAGATTAGGCAGCTCGGCATCTACCAACAGTTTTCCCCTCATTGTGAGTCACTTCCTGACAAGTTCTCCACCCGTAGTCTGTATTCATTTAAGAAACCTTTTAGCTCTAAAAGAAGCATTTTTATACCTCATTAACTTCAAAGCTGAACCATTTGGGTCTGTTCCCCACTGCAAACCCCTTCTCTGGCTCCTTAGTCTGAGTCTTGCTTTCTAAGTCATAGAAATCATCATACTTTCATTACCTAATTTTGAAATTCTTTCTCTAAATTTTTTTGGGAAGTTCGGCAGTTTCTATAAATTGACCTAAATTATAATTCTCTCAAGGTTTGTGCTGTCCCTAATAATCATAGGGAACAGATTCAAATTTCTTTTTGATATTTATTTAGTAAACGTGCTGGACCTTGTTACTGTATACAAGGCTCTGAGATAGGTGCGACAGCTGCTGAGATGAAAAGTCCACTCCATATCCACAAAAAATGTTCAGCCTAGTGGGCCTCATATTCAGCCAACAGGTAAGAAGAAAATAATTAAACAGTTTATTAAGTATTGCAGTACAAAATACTTAAGTGTCAGATCGGTACACAGGGGACCATCTCGATCAACCCAGAGATTCTCACAGTTTAACAGATGGAAAAGTTGATCCAAGTAAGCCAGCAAAGAAGAGAAGAAACACCAAACCAGCAAAGAGCAGAAACACCAAACCAGCAAAGAGCAGAAACACCATCAGAAACTATCTAGAGCCATGGTGTGTATAATGGAAGATAGCAAGAGAGAAAGTGTCAAGTACTGGCCTTTAAGCTTTAAGGTTCACATGAGACAGTGGACCCCATGAGCCACCATGAAGGCTCATGAGACCACCAAATACACTTATATTCACCCACACTGATGGAACAGCAATGAAGGATTTTTATGCAGAGAACTTGCACAATCCAAATGGCATCTAGTAGGATCACTCTGACATTGGGAGGAAGAAAATATTCCTACTGAGAAAGATTTTTAAAAAAAAAAATTGCTGAGGGCAAGCTGATCAGAAAGAATGACCTCAGCATGAAATCTCTTGTTGTGAGTGCTAAATTCTAAAAATAATACAAGCAAGACAGATTGCAATGGTCTCAAAGTAAAACAAATTGGTTGAATCACAGACCTAGGTTGAATGGACCCTCACAGTGACACTGGACCAGGTATCTACAAGATAGCACAGTTCTCAGGACACAATCATGCCTTGAGATCTTCACTAGATTGGTTCTAGGACACTCTTGTCCAAACGCTGGCGTGTTCAGCTCCCTGCCACAGATAGTGTTTGCATACAACCTGAGCACTCTCTCCTCTTTGCATTAAATTATTTCTAAGTTACTAATGACACCCAATACAAAATGCTCATGCACAATCGTAATAGTATATTGTTTAGGGAGTAATGACAAGAAAAGAAGTCTATATATGATACATGTGCAGTACGTGTTAAAGTATCATAAGCCTAATTATAATTCCCATCTACCACTAGGCTCCACAGATCCAGAATCTACAGACAAGTAGGAAGGGATGCCTGCATAGCCAAGTCTGGGGAACTAAAGCAACCATTCCTGTAATGGAGTCTGTGTTGAGTGGCAATTAAAACCAGGCACTAGGGAGGAGATTGCAGGGTGAAGAGCCATTGAAACAAACACCTTCTCTTCCATTTCCTTATGCAGTCATTTTAACAGAGATCTTCCTCGTGCAGAAGAGCAAAGAGAGATATCCAATAATCTCTTATTTTTAATTTATTTTTATTTTTTGTCCATTGGTGTTCTGCTGCATGTATGTCTGTGTGAGGGTGTTAAGTCTCATGGTACTGGACTTACAGGCAGTTGTGAGCCACCATGTGAGTACTGGGAATTGAACCTGGATTCTCTGGAAGAGCAGTCAGTGCTCTTAAGTGCTGAGACATTTTTATTTTATTTCATTTGTTTATTTATTAATAGTGGATCAGATATCAAGCACTCTAGTTGATTCTGTAATATCAAATTACACAAAACTCTGAATAAAAATACAGTGGCCTAAGGGCCACTCTGACTCCACAATACTATAGAATTCTACTTTATAAGAAGTGATGAGTGAACAAAAGCCAGGCTTCCAAAAAAGAGCAAGGAAGAATTCTAAACAAAAGGAGTCAAGAGTCTAGGACAATAATGAATGTGAAAGCTAGTCTTATGTCAAGAAATAAACACAGATGGGATGATTCCCAACAATAAGTATTTTGATGTATTATTAATGCAGCTACTTATATAACATTCATGGCGTGCCAGACATTATTTTCAAAATGTTCTTACAGGTCCTCACAGTACCTCTGTGAGGCGGATGTACTTATGGTTTCCATTTCACAGGTAAAAACACTGAGTCACAGAAGGATAGTAGTAATCCATTATCACTATCAACTAAAATCAGGGGTTTGCCCTTCTAGTCAACACCCAGGAAAATTGCATCTGGGTTGTGTTTTGCCTCTGTTGATATTATTAACAGCAGATTCAAATGAGATTTTGAATAATTTGTTTTGAGTTGGAAGCATATGCCTCGTTCTTAATTCACACTTTGGGGAATTTTAATTTCTCATTGTGCTTTCCTGTGGCCTGTATTATTTGCACAAGCATGATTAGAATATCTAAAATAAACACTGGCTTTTAGATAAACAGCTGCTTAGCAGGCGATCTCGGAGAAAATTGAGGATGAAGTTCCTTTCTCAAAAAAATATCTCTCATCTCATATAGGAATTTATTTCTGGGTTTTGTGAAGCCCAGGGCTTAGAAATAGACATATTTATTTAGTTTGGCCTCAGTCTAGTGTGTGTTGCTTGTTCTCTTCTTTGGAGTTTATTGTATCTCCTAATCTTCTACACACGAACCAGAGACCCCAGTGGTGGGGGCATTGGAAAAATCCAAACAAACAATAAGTACTGGCTGTAAGGTTCCTTGTAAATGGAGTGCTTAATGAAGCAGTACTCACAAGTGTACATTGGAAATGACTGGATATGGAGATGCTGCCAGACTACACACTGCAGCTCGCGTCACAGCAAAAGTTCTTTTCATCTTACTGCCTTAAATATTTGTGATCAGCATTTTGGTGAAACAAATTAACAAAGTAGTCCCTTGCTTTGAAATGTGAACATGATTTTTATAGTGATGGTAGAAATGAATCTAGAAGGTCCTTCCCCCCTAACGCTTTCATCATGAGCTGTCTTTTCAGACATACTCTTTCAGAGTTCAACAGAATGACTCCAGCCTCTTTCCTTTGTGTCCACTAAACAGCTCTGCAGAGTTGTTCTCCATCATCAACAGGCTGATGCACTCAGATGGCTCAAGTACCAAGAGTGAAACAAACAACCTTCAAATTGCCCATGTTTTCAGCTGTCTTTAAAGCATGGCTAAAACATGGTTTGTTTGTTTGTTTGTTTGGTGTGTGTGTGTGTGTGTGTGTGTGTGTGTGTGTGTGTGTGTGTGCTCACAGCAACTTTCTTTTCCATTCACAACCTGACAATCCACTCACTCGGCATCTGTTTATTAATCACCCACTATGCTGTGGGGACAGAGCGTAAGGATGGCAGGGCAGAAAAACACAGTCTGTCCTCTCCCAGAAACGTCAGCCCAGTAGGAAACACATGGTCTCAGTAGTGCATGGAAGGCCAGAGCATGGGTTGTAATGGAAACACGTGGTGAAGAGAGTATAAGTAGGAGAGAAAATACCCCAGCATAAGAAGGCAGTTCTCTTTGAGTGAAGGAGCTTTGATTAATTCTTTCAAATTAAATACTCTACTTTAAAATCTGTTTTGGGTTTAATTTGATGAACAAAAAATATTCCATGCACAAAAATTTTCCAACAAAACACATTGCAGTTTTGGTCAATGTTTTTGTGGTTGTCTTCTGTTCCTTTCATGTTTATTAATATCTAAGATTTTCACACTTATTCTAACATTGAGAGCCACTTTTAAGGCAGTGACACTAGATCATGTGTAAGTGGTTCCCCTTTAAAACACATCACCTTCAACTGCCATAGGCAGACATCTTTCCGGTTTTACAAAGGCCTCAGGAAGCTCTCACTTCCACACTGCCCTCCATGCAAGCTCACCAGTCTCTTCTCCTTTGCCAATTTCACGAGCAGAAAACAAACAACAGAGTTTTTAGTAATATGAAAGTTTAGAGAAGTCCATAAATTGAAGCTCTGATTCTCCTGCCAGCAGCTCCAGTGTTCATTGGTAGATTGATAGATAGATAGATAGATAGATAGATAGATAGATAGATAGGATGATGATGATGATGATGATGATGATAGATAGGTAGATGATAGATGGATAGATGATACATGATAGATAGATAGATAGATAGATAGATAGATAGATAGATAGATAGATA
>JANHMN010000007.1:66224980-66236616 GCA_030674055.1 Rhabdomys pumilio
ATAGATAGATAGATAGATAGATAGATAGATAGATAGATAGATAGATAGACAAATAGATGAGAGATATAAATAATAGATAGATAGATAGATGATAATCTATATTCACTCTTGTAAAAGAAATAAAAATTAGTAATTATAACAATTCTAGAAAAAAAATCACTACTCCAAACCCTAGAATGACTTGAAAGAAACTGACATGAGCAAACAACCAAAGCCTGTAGAGATGTCTGACTTTAGCTTCAGGGTAGAAGTTTATGGTCCTCATGTTTTAAAGTATTAAATCTAGTAAACAATAAAAATGATAACAAGTGTTTTTTAGAGAGAATCTACAAAGTGTAGGACTTTTAAAGAGGAATAAATACTTAAATACCGTGTGAGTCAACAAATAAAAGTGCCACCATTCTCTTTAGAGAATCAGACTGTTGCATACTGCTGTCACGTACATCTTGTTGGATCCACAAAGCACTATGTTGAGGATTTCACACACATTTTGTCAAAATTTTCCATAGCTTTATAATACTTTAATTACTGCATCATGACTTAACTGTTCTGTAATTTCCATGTATTAAGTGAGCCCCATATGTGCCATTATGTTATAATGAGTGATTTGCTTTAATAATAACTTATTAGACATCAAAAGAACTCTAATAACTACAGAGCAAGATTATTTTTGAAAGATTAAGACAAAGATACATTTCTGAAAGATAGAAATCACAGATTTTCCTTGGTTTCTCGTCTTTATAGTATTTCTTTATATGGCCAATTAGATGCTTAATCTCTCAGCTCCTTGCTAGTCCAATTCTTTGTTCGTCATTTCCAAGTACATTTCATGATTGGTAGTTTCTGCCCTTTTTTACTTGGTAATTTTGGTTTTGGAGATAGGTGACTGGAGAAGGCCTCAAAGACACTATGCAGCCTAAACTGCCTCCAACTCACATCCCTCCCCCTGGGGTTACAGGTGTGTGACACCACACACATTGATTTGCTGCCCTTTGTTGGAATCTGTTAGCTATCATCACTGCATAAAAAGTTGCCTTGAAACTTAACATAATACAGTAGATACTTTCTGACTCGTGTGGTAACAATGCATCCGAATCCACATGCAAATTAGCAGGATGCTGGACCAGCCATTGGTGATGTTCCAGCAAAGATGTAAAGTGGAGATGAAGTCATTCAACACTCCAGGTGCTACTGGCAGAAGAACCTAAGAGTCCTTCAGTGGCCCTGTTTCTCTTGGATGAACCTCGTGAGAGAACTACTTACAGTATGGTAGCTGCTTTCCCCAGAGTGTGAGGTCCAAAGGAGGCAGAAAGAGCGAGGTTATCCAAAACAGGATCAACAGTCTTAATCATATCAATACATTCACTTATTTTTTTAGGTCACGTAAATGAACTTTGGTGCAACATGGGAGGAGATCACACTGAAGAACAAGTTCTAAAATAAGAGATTCTGCCCTAAAACTGTGAAACCTGAATTACTGGCTGATGACCATGTATGAGAGTATTTATGAAGCCCTAAAATATAAGCATAATAATCCTCTTTCCAAAATTTGTTCATGGGGTTGGAGTTTACTGTTGGTAAAGTATGCTTGCAACAACCATACACGATGCCCTAGATTTAATCCCTAGTGGAATGAATGAAGAAAAGAAGGAAGGGAAGACAAATTAAGAAAAAAATTCTTTAATCACTCACTCCTGTTTAGAAAACTGTCGCCTAGTAAATTTTAATAGTTGCATATCCTATTTTTAAAAAAAGCAACCTCACTCCTAGTTTTAATATCTAAAGAAAGCCTTAAAATTATTCATGTCCCTATCAGAGCATGTCCAAAACAATGTTCTGTGCAGTGGAATTGGTGACATCAGTAAGTACACAAACAATCTAGGCACTATCAATAGAAGAAAGAAAATAAGAACAAAAATATTGTGGGGTATTGGTGTAATAAAACACTACACATCCCATCTGAGACCCTGAAAGAAACCGAGTATAGAGAGCCACCCAGGTATGCCTGTTAACGTCAAAAGCAAGACACAAATTACAGGCATGTGTACTGTAATCCTGTTAGTCTAATAGTCATAAAAATAAATAATATATCATTTATAAGTACATTTATTTTAAGTAAAACTATAAAGTAAAGCAAACATATGAGGAGAATAATAATTCTCTGAGGAGAGAGATGGCAGTGTTCTCAGGAGAGTGCAGAGGCACCACTAACATATTGGCAATTTTTGGTTTTTAGTTTTAGTTTTTAGTAGCTAAAAGCAACATTTATTTTGCTTATATCTCCGTAGTTTGGGAAGACATTTGTAAGACCAGTTTATCTGAGTGGTAGCTGGAATGACTGCCCTTAAAATGAATGACCTACCTACACCAGCTCATTCATTCCCACCGATGAGAGGGAGCTAGCCTTGGTTTCCTTCCACAGGGACTCTTTTTAGAATGATGTGGTTCGTCACAGTATGGTGACTGCAATGCAAGACTAAGAATAAACAGGAAGAGAATGAGCTGCTGGAAGCCTAGCCTTGTAAACTTGTATGGACCAACTTCTACTGTCCTCTACTGGGCAAACAACTAGAGTTTAGAATGTAATCTCTCTTTACTCTCATTTTTACATGTATTTAGTGTGTGTGTTGGGAGGGGTGCATATGCCATAGTGAGCATGTGCAGAGCAGAGGGTAACGTGTACAAGTCCACTTTTTTCCCTTCTACCATGTTTACATCAGGGACTGAACTTATATCATCGGGACTGGCAGCAAGCGTCTTTATCTGCTAAGCTTTCTCAGTGGCCCCTTGATTTACCTTTCTTCTACTTCTCCTATTTCCCCCAGAGACTCTCCACCTCCCCAACTACTTCTGGACATAGGGTCTGCCCTAGAGTGTGGTTGATATACCCAGTGTTGCTGTACTAGAGAAAACTAATTTTCTTTTTCCCAGTAGGTGTCAACTGCACAGAACTCTTCTTAGATAGGAATGAGACTTTGTGTATTCTTCCTCTTCTCATGCCTGGATTCTGTCTGGCTTGAACCAGTGAGGGTCTTATGTGCACTGTCACAGTCTCTGTGAGTTCATATGAGCTGATTCAGTGGGCCTTGTTTCCTTGGTGTCCTCCATTCCCTCCTCTTCTTCTACATAGTTTCCTGAGTCCTGAGGGGGAGAATTTGATGGAAACATCCTATTTAGAAATTCGGGTTCCAAAGACTGACAGTGTCCAAAAGTCTGCACATGGTCCAGTTGTGGGACCAATTCTCATTCCAGTTGTTGGACTCTCTGCATTAGTTCCCATCTGCTACAAAAGGCTTCGACTATGAGGTTCCTCCTATAGCAGATGGGAACAATTACAGAGACCCACAGCCAGACATTATGGGCAGAGAGATCTTGGAACATTCTGCCCTAAATATCTACATCAAATTCCTCAGTGGGGCACAGGAAACTCTGCTGAAGAGGAGCTGGAAAGAGTATAAGAAGCAGTGGGCTTAGAGGGCACAAAGAAAACAAGGCCATCTAAATCAGCATAATCAAAGTTCACGTAAACTCACAGAGACTGAGGCAGCATGCACAGGGCCTGCACCAGGTTCGATACATACAAATTATGGCTTCCAGTTCAGTGGTTTTTATGGGATTCGTGACTGTGCAAACAAGAGGATCTCTGACTCTTGTGATGTCCCTTAGGCTCTTTTCCTTCTGTTTGTCTCTTGCAACTCTCTTGTGGGGGCAAGCCGTAATCAGGATATATTATGTGAGCTAATAAATCTATTTTCAATAACAGGGAAAAAACAGCAGCTGATAAGGGTTGAGCAATGCGCTGATCTGGGTCCACCCACATGTAAGACTGTGGGTCAGTGATAAGGAGCAGTTCTGTGGATTAGTGAGTCAGAAAAGAAAGACGATGGGCTAGAAGGAAAGGCAGAGAGAGACAATGGTTCCTAGGTCCTAACCAAGAGTTGAGTCCCTAGGGCATGTGGATGGCCTGGGAGGAGACCATGAACATGGTGATGAATATACAATTGTTCAGCTGTTGTTTTGCTTTACTTTATTTATTGACTTAGTTTGGTGTGAGGGATTGAACCCAGGATCTCCTACACACTAAGCATAAGCCCACTATTAGGTGGCACCCCCAGTCATCTCATTATTTTTAATCAGCATAAAACTCTTTATACTCGTTGTATATGCAATGTATTTCACTCAAAGTACACAGCTTTCGTGTAATAACAGTATCTCAGTAAAACAACTATTAGAGTTAGGATCTAGGTGTCCAGGGGCTCATGTTTTGAATACTCAGCTTGTGGCGCTACTTTGAAGGCTATGAAATCATTAAGAGTTGAAGACTGGGGGCTGGAGACATGGTTCAGTAGTTAAGAGCACTTACTGCTCTTCCAGAGGGCCTGAGTTTAATTCCCAGCACCCATATAGCAGCTCACAAATGTCTGATGCTATCTTATGGCATGAAGAGTACATGCAGACAAAAGTACCAAGATTTTATATGTGTGTGTGTGTGTGTGTGTGTGTGTGTGTGTGTGTGTGTGTGTATCTATGGGTTGGAGCTTTAGTGGTAAAGGTAGATCACTAGGCGTGGACTTTCTTAGGTTATACATGACCCTCTACATCTTGTTCTTCTACCACAGCATAGCCACTCCACCCTGCATTCCTCTCTTTTAAGGGCCAAAATCCTTCTAAAACTGTGAACCAAAATAAGCCTTAAATCTTTCTGCTTCCCCAGACCAAATTCTCAAGGTTTCCTCCTAGTGCTACAACAGAACATCAGCTGCAACCTTCTCTCTCCTCAGTCCTCTCTCCTGTGAATCTCAAAGCCTATCCTAAAGTGTCACTATCATTGTGTCCCAGCTCCCAACTCAAGTGGACACCACCTGCTCAACTGCAGGCCACACCAGCCAGAAGACTAGGTAAAGTAGGATACTCCTGAAGCTTCTTCACTCTCTCTGTTTACCTAGAGGCATCTCCAGAATTTCCCCTAGCCTAGCATGTCAACAGACCATTAGCTTTCTCTTCTCCCAGCCTCCAACACCAACAGGAATTCCCCTGAAGATGGCAGCCAAGCAGGCCAGTAAAGCAGGAAACACACAGTCACTGTGTGTGCTCTAAAACTCAAGAGAGAAAACAGTAACCAATGAACAAAGCATGCACCCAACAAAGACAAACCCAGAAATCAAAATCTAGACCTAGAGTCACCCTCAAAGCCAAGTGCCTAGATGCCAGTATAAGAAAACAACCAGCCGGGTGGTGGTGGTGCACGCCTTTAATCCCAGCACTTGGGAGGCAGAGGCAGGCGGATTTCTGAGTTTGAGGCCAGCCTGGTCTACAGAGTGAGTTCCAGGACAGCCAGGGCTACACAGAGAAACCCTGTCTTGAGAAACCAAAAAAGGAAAAAAAAAGAAAAGAAAACAACCAATAACAGCCAGGGAAATATGTCTTCATTAGAACCCAGCTATCCTATCAGAGAAGGCCTTGAATATTCCAACAGAGCTGAAGCACAAGAAAAAGATCTGAAAACAAACTATATGAAGATGGTTGAGGTCCTTAATGAGGAAATGTATGGATCCCTTAAAGAAATCCAGGAAAACACAAACAATGGGAGGAAAGAAATAAATCCCTTAAAGAAAGCCAAGAAAACACAAACAAACCGTTGGAAAAACAAACAAAATTGTTCAAAACCTGAAAATAGAAATAGAAGCAATAAAGTGTGGGGAGCCTACAAAAGGCAGATATCATCGTTGCATCCATCTTGAGCCATATACCCTGATAAGAGACTTGATTACAATAGCCTACAACAGCTGAGCACACTCTGATAACATCTTGTTTTAGATACCCAGGATTTTCCCTTGGATGTGTGAGACTTAAAGGTGTGTGACTTAAGGGTGTGACTTAGAGATCAGATTTAGAAACAAGACCTAAGGGCATGACTTGAAGGTGTGACTTAAAGGTGTGGCTTAGAAGTAAGACATATAAAAGGCAAGAGACAGAGAGAAGGCAACAGATTATTATTAGGCACTCGGATTAGACATTAGGCATTAGGTAGAAGACACTTGGAATAGAGAACTCGGAAGAAGAATATTACACACTCGAGACTTGGAAAGAAAACTAGGAATTAGACATTAGGCACTTGGATAAGACTCGAGACTAGAACTTGGAACTGGAAACTTGGAACGTGGAGGCACTAGGGACTATGAACTATGAACTATGAACTCAAGACTTGGGACTTGGACTAGGAAGAGAGACTGAAGAATAAACGGTATTGAATCACACTCTGTCTGGTCTCCATTCCTCACGTCCATTCTCACTCTCTCTCTTGCTGAACCCCAACCCTCGGACTGGAGCATCTTGGGGCAGTTTGGGCTCTAACAATTTAGCTCCAAGGCTTTTGGCAGTGTGAGTTCCAACACTGATAGAGTAGTCTGAGACATTTTGGCCCCCAAACGTAGGGCAGAGTGGTTCTCAACATTTTGACGCCCAAGCATGGGGTAGCTCGAGCCGCAACAATAAAGAAAACACAGACTGAGAGAATTCTGGAAATAAAAACTTAGGAATGTGATTAGGAATTATAGAGTAAAATGTTCCCAACAGAATACAGCAGATGGAAGAGAGAATCTCAGGCATAGAATATCTAATAGATGAAGTAGATACATTGGGAAAAAAACAATGTTAAATCTAAAAAAATTCATGACACAAAACATCCAGGAAACATGGGACACTATGAAAAGAACACACCTAAGAATAATAGGAATAGAGAGAGGAGAAAAATCCTAACTCAAAGGTCTAGAAAATATTTTCAACAAAATAACAGAAAACTCTCCTAATCTTTAGAGTGAAGTACCTATAAAGGCACAAACAAGAAGCATACAGATCACCAAATAGATTGGACTGGAAAAGAAAGCCCCTTATGACATAATTATCAAAACACTAAACATAGAGAACAAAGAAAGAATATTTAAAGTTGCAAGTAGCATATGAAGGCAAACCTATTAAATTTCACTGACTTCTCAGTGAAGACTCTAAGAACCAGAAGAGTGTAGAGAAATATGCTGCAAATTCTAAGAGACAACAAGCGCCTGCCCAGACTACTATACCCAGCAAAACTTTCAACCACCATAGATGAAGAAAACAAGATATTCCCTATTCATTCTACAGATCCAGCCCTACCTAAGGTACTAGAAGAAAAAACTCTAAACTAACAAAGTTAGCTACACCATGAAATGAATAATCTCACACCAGCAAAACCAAAAGAAGAGGAGTTCTCCCCCCTGTCTCTCTCTTTCTCCCTTTTCCCCTCCCTCCATCCCTCTCTTTCTCTCTCTTGTACACACACACACACACACACACCAACACCAACACCAACATAACATGAATTAACAATCACCAATTATTGATATCTCTCAATACCAATAGTCTCAACTCCCCAATAAAAAGACACAGATTAACAGCATGTATGTGAATGAAAACAGAACAAATCCTTCTGCTGCATGCAAGAAGCACACCTCAACATCAAGGAAAGACATGACCTAGGGTAAATGTCTAGAAAGATATTCCAAGCAAATAGACCTAAGAAGCAAGCTGGTGTAGCTATTTCAGTATCTCATATAAAACCAGATACACTAAACTTGACAGAAGAGAAAGTGGGGAAGAACCTTGAACATATTGGCATAGGATACAACTTTCTGAACAGAGCACCAATAGCTCAGGCACTGGGATCAACAATTAAAAAATAAGACTTCAGTACTGAAAATGTTTCTCTAAAACAACAGACAATTTCTAGCAAAGTGGCAGCCTGCAGAATGGAAAAAGATTCTTGCCAACTCCACATCAGATAGAAGTCTAATATACAAAATACAGAAAGAAATCAAGAAACTAGATATCAAAAGAATAAATAATCCAATTTAAATATGTGGGAGAGATTTAAACTGAGAATTCTCAATAGAGTAAACTTAAATGGCTGAGAAACACTTTTGAAAATGTTCAACGTCTTTATCCATCATGGAAATGCAAATCAAAACCATTTGAGATTCCATCTTACACCTGTCAGAAAGTCTATGATCAAAAACACAAGTAGCTCGTGCTGGTGAGGATACAGAGCAAGAGAACGCTCCTCCATTGCTGCTGTGAGTGCAAACTTGTATAGACACTATAGAAATCAATGTGGTGGCTCCTCACAGTGCTGGTAATCAATCTACCTCAAGACTCAGCTCTTGGTCATATACCCAAAGGACAATCCATCCCACCAAAAGGACATTTGCTCAACTATGTTCGTTGTGGCATTATTCATAATATCAAAAAAAAACAAAAAAAAACCCAGAAACAATTTAGATGTCCCTTAACTGAAGAATGAATGAAAATGTGAAAAATTTACACAATAGACTATTACTTAGCTGTTAAAAAGTGACATTATAACAATTTGGAGGCAAATGAATGAAACTACAAAAAATTTATCCTGAGGTAATCCAGAGCAAGAAATACAAATATGGCATGTAGTCACTTATAGGTGGATATTAGCTGTTAAATAAGTGATAATTAAGCCACTCACACCAGCTGCCCACAGTCACACCCACTGCCCACAGTCACATTATTCACACCAGTTTCCCTCAGTCACAACCACTCACACTACCTGCCTGCCGGCACTCTACTCACACCAGCTGCTCACAGTCACACCACTCACACCAGCTGCCTACAATGGCATGGCGAAGGGTACCAAACACAGCTAGGACAGTTTCAAAGCTAAACTTTTTGATTGCTCACTTAAACCCAGGGTTTGTTTCTAGATTTCACCCCATGTGTCAAATGATAAACTGTGGGGAAAAGTTGCTCAAGTCTTGGAGAGGTGCCAGAAATGCATAAATTGGATGCTGCCCTGGCAAAGGGCCAAATCTCTCATAGTTGCAATGCTGTCCCACCTCTCCACACTGTTCCTCCATTATGAAAAGCTCTTGCCTTTCTACCAAGAGTCCAGGAGTTTTACCTATTAACAAATAGTCCAGGTGTTTGTACAGCATGTAGCATGGGTCAGGCTCCCATCTCTACCCCAGACATGCTGGCCTGTGTCACCTGCATAGCCACTCTCTGCAGACTGCTGCAGTGCTACCCATTTCTGAGATGACACAAGAGCTGTGACAGCACCAGCATTCAATCTAGCATTATAAAGCCTAAGCCTGCCCTCTCAACCACTTCCACTGCCCCTCATGCAGTCATATGCTTAAAGTCAAAGTGGATAAGAAAAAACAAGCTAGCTTCTTTTCCAATGAAATGTTGTATTAAATATAGACATTCTCAAGTAGATATTCCAAAGGATTGCCATCTCAGATGCTCTTATGCTGTCAGAAAATGTAGCACATGTACTGGGAGAGAATTTGATGGCTTCATTTTGGAGACAGAACAATATAATTGCACTTGGTTTTTAATTTAATTTTGTTACATGTTCACTACTTTTATTATCTTAAGCTTATAGAAGTCAGCTCCACTTGGTAATAGCATTATAGTCATTTGATTGACATATGCTTTAACTCATATTTTACATGACAATCTTAACTTGGGGAATCCCTATTATATGGAGAGCTTTGAACAAAATAACAATGTCTCAGTTTTAGCCAAATAATTATAAGGCATATGATGTAATACATGTCAGATTCTAAAACAGAACATGAATAAAAGTGACTAACTCAACTTATGGTCTCTTAAAATACAGGTGACTTTTGAACTAAGTCATATGATGTAAGCACACTCTCAAGAGACAGAACTGGAAAAGAAAGGAGTTCCTAGAAGAGGCCACGGCATGGTCAAAAGTCCAGCATCACAAAAGAATAGCAAGGTATAATTCTTTTATTGCTAAAGGATCCAAATTATTTAAAGGGCATAGTAAGAGATGACCCCAGAAAAGCCAGTTACAGGCAGATTATAAAGGTCTTTACCTGACACTATAGTTAGATTTAGGGCAGTAGGGAGCTTTGAAGAATTTGAAGCTAGAAAGCACTATGGTTATTATTCATTTCAGTCTGAAATCTTAGCAGTTAGATTGTAGGTGGAAGAGACTGACAACCAAAATAGTAGCGTGAATGTCAGGTTCATCATGCCAAGCAGTACGGAAATCTACAGTAGGCTACCCTCCCAAGCAAGTATTGCTTCAGATCCCATTTTACATGTGAGGTCAAGGAGCAAAGGAACACAGTGAGTTATCTAATTCTGTAGGATAGCCAGGATTTGAACTCACAGAGCCCTATTGTGGCGGCCACTGCATAGTTCACTACCTTGTCAGACAGAATAGTGATCATGGCAGATGACAGAAGAGAGAGAGAAGAGGCACTTAGGCAACCATTAGTTTGGACTCCAGCACAGAGGGAAATCTCTTTAAATACTACCTGGTCACTGAGGAGAAACAAGTCAGTAGAGAATGAGGACATTCTATTTCAGGTATGAAGTCCAGAGGACCCTTGATAGGCAGCTGGTAAAATGCCAGTGTTGAAACTCAGGGGAGGTGTGGGTGGAGAAGTTGACTTGGACATGAAATGCTATTGCTAAGAGTCCTAGCTTTTTTCCATGTTGCTCTGCAAGGGCAACTTTATGGAAAAAGGGCTTTATCTGGCTCTCAGTGCAAAGTACTGTCCACCAAGGCAGGGAAACCAAACCAGCTGGCCGTGTCACACCCAAGATCAGAAGAGAGCAGTTAATCCATTCATGATTCTCAGTTCTCTTTCTCCATTTTATACAGCCCAGGATCTCCTGCCCAGGAGATGAGCCCACTGACTATTTATTAAGATGAATCCTCTTCCCACATCAATGAATGTAAACAAAATAATCCCTCAGAGGCCTGCCTCCAAGGTGATTCATGATTCTGTCAAGCTGAGACTTTACACTGACCATCTCAGTAAGCACACAACATCCCACCCAAGGCCTCACCCCGCAGGGTGCAGAACCCAGCACCATGCTCTCAGAAGAGAGCAGCCCAGTAGACCCAGGCCCAGATTCTCAGTCAAGGTATATGATTTCACCTGCTACCCTCCTCCTCAAATCAGAGGTTTTCATCATGGAGTGGAAACAACGACACTTCCTTTGCCATCTGTGAAGGTGAGCATTGAAAACTACGGGAAGCAGTCGGCACACTGCTTTTCAAAAATAAGTGCCCAATAAACAGTGATAGTAATTATCAGCATTATCATTGTGTAAGGGATTTGTTGCTGTTGGGAAAACAGTGAGAAGCGATCAGAGCTCCAAGCCCAGTGACTCTCAGCAAGTCCTCCGCGACACTCTCTCAGCTACAGGAAACTTGTACTATGTTTCCAATCTAAGGAAAGAAGAATTATCCTGAAATGAAAATAAATAAATAAATAAATGCTCTGTGAGAAAAGAAATCAGATAAAGCATGTAAGTATACCATTAAGCAATATCAATATTGCAACAAAGTCAGCTCCGAATTTTTTGGACCCTATATGCCCGGGGCAAAGCAGTGCTTTGGCTCATTTCATCTAAAGAAGACTCAAAAGAACATTCCCAAGAAGCTGGAGGCACAGCTCCATGACAGACCACTTGTCTAGCAAGCCCAGGGCCATGAGTTCAATCCTCAGTGCAGGAGGAACCAACAACTAACCAATTAACTCTCTCTCTCTCTCTCTCTCTCTCTCTCTCTCTCTCTCTCTCTCTCT
>JANHMN010000007.1:66236626-66278006 GCA_030674055.1 Rhabdomys pumilio
TCTCTCTCTCTCTCTCTCTCTCTCTCTCTCTCTCTCTCTCTCTCTCTGTCTCCCTGCATGTGTGTGTTTTTCTATCTTTCTTCACTGTCCCTACTCTAAGTTATATATAGTACTCCTGTTTTATATTTCTCACCTCTCTCTGTCTTAATGACCATACTTAAGCGATATAAAACATAATAAGCTTCAACTTTGCTTCATATTGTAAGGAAGAGAAACAGGGGGCACGTGCCCTGGAAAAGATGAGATTTTTTTCCAGAAAACTTTAAGATCGAAAAATGCAGCAGAAAATGCTTAGACCCCACAATGGAAGCCTTGAAGACAGAACAATTTATAATCATCTATTTATTGCTCTGTCAGTCCTCCCTCCCTCTCTCCCTCCCTCCCTCCCTTCTTCCTTCTCTCCCTCCAATGTATTTTCTTTGAGACAATGTGGAGAGTAAGAACAAGGTTGTTTAGTCAAAGACCTTGGGGTTGAAAAATCACAGTAACGAACTGGAAAAGTGATTCCCACTCACATCACACACAAGTGTCAAAACATAAACAAATGCACTTAAGAGAAAAGGACAGTGGAAAATAAATATATAAAACGTATTGTTTACTTTGATTGCCTGAGATGATGTATTTGCTAAGCATGTGAATATAAGCAATGTGGGAGAATCAAAATAAATGAAGAGGAAGCAGCGCCAACTTCACCCATTAGAAATAAGGAAACATTTCAGATGTAAGTCATTCTTCGTTTCTCACTAAGAAGCTGGATCCGTTTAATTTTCTCTGAACATAGCATCAGAACGTCGGACTACGGCCCCCACCCCCCAGCTCCACGTTCCTGTGCATGCCCACGTTTATCTGAATATATAAGCCTGCCCTTTACTCAGATTTATGGATCCAGCCAGGCAGTGTGTATTTACAGTGTTCTGACCTGAAGACCCCAGGCTGCAGGAGAACAGGAGGAGACTGGGACTCACTCCATAAACAGAGACAACTATGAGGGGGAGGCAAAGGCTTTGCTAGCTAGCACTTAGCATTTTTAACTATTTGGCCAAGTTGAAGAATTAGCGATTAGATTAGATGAAAACCAAGGGCTTTGGTGCTGAGCTGGAGAGAATAAACTATAGTTTTTCTTCATCCTGGTTTCTTGAAGGTTCTGAGTTTGGGGTAGGGTGGGGTTAAATTTAAAGCAGGTCAGAAGAAAATTGGTAAGTCAGTTACATAGGGAGCTATAAACTGCTTTGGGAAGGCACAGGGTCTAGAGAGATGAGGTTATAAACAACATTTAATAAGTCAGAAAATTTCTCCAATCACATGTGGAGCTCTCCTTCCATGAAAGAAGACTAGTTGTGGGTTTTCTGTTTTGTTTTAGAACATTGCAATTGGGTCTAAAGAAAAATTGTTCGCTTGCTGTTTAAATCAGGGAGTGTTACTATGGGCTGAAATATTTTTCTGCAGCCCCAATGACCCACTTGAAAGCAACATAATTTTCAAACAGGCCTGCTTCCTCTAGATGGGACGCCCCTTTGAGAAGCAACTGGCAATCTAAGAGGTCCATGCAACGGGAAATAAAGAGCAGTGAGATTTTAGGCATCTTCTCCTATTCCTGAACTGGATGCCTCTTCCTCTGGACCTTCGTAAGCAGTCACACTGAAAGAACAACTTGTGTGTAAAGCCATCCTCAAGCAAATTCTTTGATGGGAAAACTTGAACCCATGAGGAAACTTGTCCACCTTAAATAAATAAGTGGAATTAATTCCCCAGTAAATAAAAACTTGCCCAGCAGTATAAGACTACCATATATATTAAAGAACTCACAGGCAAAGCAAGGAGGTTGACACACGTGGAACTCGATCAATTCCTGTTAAAATGGGTACAGGGTAATTTGATGCCACTCTCCACGGCTCAGCCTTCTTCACAGCACAGCAATGTGCACCATTGAGGGGTGTAGCTGGAAAATTGATGAAGCATCGCCAAATGGCTTTCTTTAGCTCATCTAAGGCAACTTTGCTCCTCTCAAAGATATCAGAACTCGTCGTTGTAACAATGTAGTTTGACTCGAGCTTTTCATTTGAACTGAAACACACTGCAGATCATGAGACGTGGGGGTTCATTTCTAGTAATTGCAGGAGACACACATGTGTTCGCATGGTGATACTTTTTAAACACGTCCATCGCTGTTCCACGAAAGCGGGTCGTCAGGGAATCAAAAGAAAGCATAGTTCTACAACTGAACTTCAAAAAACCTTACAATTCAAAAGTCATGGGAGTACATTTGGTTTTTCATTGGTGCTGATCCATCAGACACAGATTTCAGAACAGCAGAGTCGAGAGACGCACGTGGTTCAGCGAAGATGGTGGGAAGAAGGGCGGATCAGGGAAAACCAGGGAAGAGCTAGTGAGGCTGGACTTCTACACCGGAACGAGACAGCTAATACTCTAGGAGAGGTTTTTATTACTATCATTTTTTTTAACTTTTTTCTAAAATAAAGAAACCCAGCACTGTAAACGATGTGACAGCGTACAGGGTATGGAGAAACGCTTGGGGGACCTGCGTGGGGCAGCTGAGACTCTGCCCTGGCTCATTTCTGTTGAAATTCGTTTGCCAGTGAGGCAATTGTTGTCTCTAATATGGTATGGATCATACCAACAGTAGATTCCAAGGTATCCATTTCTAGCAGAGGCCTAGCTCAGTGTGCCAGAAAAAAAAAAAAAAAATCCACGCACCACAAAGAACATTGAGATGAATGGGTCTATTTTATGAGCCATAAAAGTTTTATTCATCTTGACACTGAAACAGGTTTAGGCAGTGAGTTGACACGCCTTAAATAAATAAGTGGAATTAATTCCCCAGCCCTTGAAACAATAGCAGCATGCATGCAGCAGAGAGAAATGCTCTATTGTTCCCCGTGCTGCCTGATATTGATATTATTTGTGTTTTTCTGCACTGCTTCCTCCGGGTCTGCTTGATCCACTTCAGATTCATCCCCTGTTTTATTAGAGGTTGAAAAAGGTTCAGGACCTGGTTGTACCACAGCTCTCACCGACAGCTAAGGAACCAGTTTGGCGTCTGGTTTATCTGTTGTTTTACTGCTGACCTTCAAATCAACTTTAACCCCTGACCCCTGGAGGCATCTATCATGACAAGAGGCTGTTTAACACAAATGGTGCCCATTTATAGGGGAAGAGACTCAGAAGATTTCCTTTTTTTATGAAGAATTTAGTTTCTCACCCCTCTTTTCTCAGTCACCACAGGTGAAATGCCTCTTAGCAGCTGGCTTACAAAATAATCTGAAGGGAGGCCTTAATGAGCAGACGCACCCTCAGCTGGAGATAAATATATGCAAATGAGATGCACAAACAAAGGAGCCTGGACAGAGAAATATCTGCAATTCCAGCAAAATGCTGCCTGCAGCTCGGAGATGAACAGCTTTGATAAAATGGTAACAAAAAGCACCTTTTTATCCTCCAGTGTGTTTTACATTGCAATAGACCACTGTCGTTGCAGCCCAGTGGAGCATGCAGGCTTTGCTGCACCGGTCCAGAAAACTGTTTAAACATTTGTTTTAAGGCATTCATGAGATCTAATCAATGAACTGCTTCTTTGTTGTTGTTGTTGTTTGTTTTGTTTTGGTTTTGTTTTTGTTTTTGTTTTCTGACTGCTTTTTAGATGTAGCTATAGTTCTGTTACCTGTTGGTCTTTTTTGTGGTTTGATGCCACTGTATCCTGAGCAAGCACACATTTTGGTGACTATTTTCTTCCACTAGTTACAATGAATCTTTCTCTAATTTTTTTTTTCTTTTACAAGGGAACATGATTTCAAGTTAATAATAGGAAGAATGGGCTTGGAGCAGCACCCAAACAACTAGTTTTAATGATGGCAATCAAGTGTGCAAAGCTTCAGAGGCAACCATGTAACGTGCTGATTTTAATAAGCTTTAAAAAGGCAATCTCTAACTTTTAAAAGTCTCTTTTTAATTTAATCGTCCTTGGTTCATATGATTCCACAGCAAACAAAGCCATTAAAATATGTTTTCAATATGTATCCTCAGTGTTATTTGATGGTGTTTTAAATTAACGTCGTGTTTGTAAAATATTGATTTGGTGAGCTTTAAAAAACGGAAAAGCTGATATCATCAACCTACTGCGGGGTGAACAGCATTTTTCTCTAAAAGATGAACAAAGCTCGGGGCCCCAAAACCTTACTAGAAAGAGTCTGGGCTTGTGACTCCTGTAAACGACTGCATGTGAGCCTGTGTGTTTTGTTATGGTGACTAGCCAAAAGCAGCTAAGGTGGGAAGTGGAACACTGTACAGTCACGGAAAGCAATACAGCTCCTCTCACTGCTAACACCTCAGGCCCTCTGCAGCCAGCATGGCTGGGAGGCTTTAAGCTCCTTTGACTACATTGTTTTAGTTGGTAGCTGGAATCAGAGTGGAGGCATTCCTTCCCAGTACCTGTGCAACTTCCACATTTTTTTGTGCATTTTGTCAGGCAAATGTCAAATTTGCTAGTAACAAAAGAAATCTCCTCTTTACGAACCCCACTCCTGTTGCACTGGGTGGGGGTGGGGTAGAGCCAAGCAGAGGCTAGAAAAGGGAGCAGAGAGCATTAAATGGTCTGACCAGAGGGAAGAAGGAAGAAAAATGCGTGTTTGGGTTTGAAAAGGACACGTGCTCCGTTAACCCGGTGTCTGTCTGTGTCAGTGTGTCATTAAATTCAGAATTTCAGGAGTTAATAGAAACTTGTTATATTAGGGTTGTTTTTTCAAGCCCAGGTTTGAAGCAGCGTAATTATGTTCAACGGCTGTTGTTTGAAAGGGCAAACAGCATCTTAGGCACAGAACAACGAAATTACAGCTGAGATTTAGGTTAGCAAAAGCCGTCTTCTCGAGGCTTTTATGATTCATTATTTCCCATTAAATACAGTATTAGAAGTGTACACTAGATAGCTCATGGCTGCTGCTCTCGGAGCACATTATCTAGATTACACAGGTCTGGGGAGCAGAATTAGAAAACTTTGGGGGAATAAGCAATATGTGTTTGCTGATAGAAGGACCATATGGCTCATCTTCTTCAATTGCTTTCACTGCGTCTCGGATGCTGGAGAAATTAAAGTTTTATTTGATGTGGCACGGCTTAATGAACTGTCTTCTGTTAGGAAAATTGAATATGTTTCCTGTTATTTGAGCACAGAGCCTCCATGGTTTGACTGGTGGGGGGTGCATTATGTGTTGTTTATTTAGCATTTTGAAAACAAAAGCAAGATATTGAAGGGAAAATTGATTACTGCTGGATTGCATTATGTAATCAGGTTTTCTCTCCTTGAATTTCTCTTTGCAATCCTCTGGCAATGTTTTCACAGGAGACTGCACTAGGTTTTTATGTTTTAAAAGACACAGAGTTTGATTTTTAGCAAAATGTCTTTATTTATCAGCAAGCCACATGACATGCTAAACTCAGTTGTGTGTGTGTGTGTGTGTGTGTGAGAGAGAGAGAGAGAGAGAGAGAGAGAGAGAGAGAGAAGTTGGATGAGCAGGATTTGAAATGAATACTGAAAATGAAGATATTCTACATGTTTAGCTAAACACATAATTTTTCAAAACATACAATCAAAAGTGTACTTCTGTACTCGGAAGACTGGAGTGTCAAACCAGGTAAAGATGCTGTGAAGGGATCCATTAACATTGTCTCTCACTACTTTGTTTTTGTTGTGACCTTGTTTTAAATTTAAAAATATCTGGATACACTTTTAAAAGGCTGAATTTAACAATTATGCTCTAAATCTCTGCCTTTCTTTCATTTTTCAGTGAGAAATGTCTCTCAAGGGACCCGATGACTGGCTAGGACATACCAACCTGCAGCAATCGAGCAGGAAAAATAACAGTTAAAATGCACCAACGTTTACCCGCAATGTGCAATCTCACGCCCCCAAACACACACACACACACACACACACACACACACACACAAAAAAAAAAGTCATTTGTCTTCTGGGTTCTGAGCTGTTTCGAGAATTCTGGCAAACGTAGCCATTAAACAAACTTCTCGCACAATATAAATACTGTCTGTTCAAGAAAGGCTTCCAGTGTTTACAGTCCGTAAGTGAAGAGGGGAAAAAGCTGGTATTTAACCAAGAGTAAGTAGTGCCCTTGAAAACACCTCTGAACAAAGTGTTCAGCAAAACTTTGGCTGCAGATGCACTGGTTTCTGGTCTTCCTCTCAGTCCCTTGCCATGAGGGATTCTCACTGGCAATCCTTTTGTTGCTTTTTTATGTTTAATTACCTAATTAAATTTTAGGAAGGAGCACCCGACTTCAGGCAGGGAGGGGGGTTGATCACACCGACTTCCTTTTGAAACGGGGAAGATGAAAACATCCCATTTTTCTGAGCCCCCTCCTGACAGCCTGGGAGGAGGACGAGCGTTGCGCATTGTTATCAGCGTGGTGTAATTTGACTGTTGACAAAGTATCGGTGGCAGTGAGAGTGAACGCGGTTAGGAGTGTGGCGGGCTGTAATCAAGAGGATGCTTAGCTGTGCAACACTGCATCTTGAGCAGATTTGAATCAACATTGCCTTAAGGGGATACACACACCAAAAGGGGGAAAAAAAAGTCCATTCATTTTTAGAGGAAAAACTGGAGTGGCACTTGAAGTGAAATCTGACGTGTGTTAATTGCTCTGCAGCTCTCCTAATTAGAGACTCTCCAATCCCTTTGCTGCTGTCACTGTGAGGGTGCACCGTCTTGCTGGACGAAGAAGAAAATTGCAAATTGGCTTGATCGGGACGTTTTATATATAAAGACCGAACTACATTCCCTGGTCTCCTCCAAAGAGTGCTCAGCTAGAGGGTGATGGCAGCTGCTTTACCTTCCACCCTGGCTTTAAATTTCCAAGCCTTATTAAAATAGTTTCATTATGACACTCAGTGTAAAGCAAGCAGGTGCTGTTGATACTCCCTTATAAAGATGGAAATTTCTCTTTGTATCCCACCTCATATGAAATAGTTCAGGTGGAGAAAAGCCAGCAGAATGCTATGTTGTATCTACATTCTCATATTTCCACTTATATCTTGAAGAAGTGAGGGAGGGACAGATTTGCTTTTCAGAGAGCATATCACATGTCCCATTTTCTCAGACCTAAATCTAAACTAGCACTCCAGACTCCCCTTCCAGACTCAAAGTCATTATACTGCTGTTTGGCCGCAGGTCACCACCAAATATGACACGATAATAATTTGGGCTTCCCTTTTCAACTTCCCTTCTGTAGCCCTTGAACCAATCTTAATTCATTAACATATTGAATTTTTTCAATTTTCCATTTTCTTGCAATAACAATATTAATGCCGGGGTGAAAGCTTGATTGGAGCTAAATTACTTGTTACCTGCTGACATTTATTTATATGGCACTGAATTATAAAGCTTTGCTATTGTCATGCCTTGGACGAATTGTTTATGACGCCAGTAATAGGAGTAATTGTTATTGTTGAAATTACCTGTCAGCTACCCATAGCAGTGGCCCTTGTCCCACTGACAAATAGTGACAAGGGAGAGGCATCCTCGGTGCGTCCCCCTGATGGCTTCTCCTCTGATAATAAGAAGTGCAGGGCCTCTGATAATTTGCCTGTCACTGTTGAGTGCAGCTCAGAGAGAGTTGGCCAAATTGTTGTCATTCACTTTGACAAAGACAGCAAAGTGCCCCAGTGCAGGCAGAGGATTATCAAAATAAATGAAATCACTCACACCCCTTTGTTTGTTTGCCTCAAGAATTGCCTGGCTTTAGATGAGGCTGTGAAATCAAGGTCCAGTGCTTATGGATATACCTCTGTTCATTCTGGAAGGAGGATGGATGCCAGAGAAGGAGAAACAATATTGTAAGAATTGCCACTTTGTAACGTGCATTGGCTAGTAAATTAATTTCAAATATAAAGTCAAAATCATAACGAGACTTCTAAATCTGTGGTTGAGCGCATTGATTCGAAATATGTAAAATATGTAAAATTCCATATTTTTCTCTTGAGTTCCTAATATCTCTCCCTCAGTTTTGATCTGTGCGGTATCCAAGTTCAGAAACCTTTTTGAAATGTAAGAATTTTCCAGTTGTCGTCAAGTTTTCTTTAAAAGTTTAGAATTCTGCATTGTTGACTCTTGCAGCTTTGAAATATTATAGAGTCAAACAGTCATATTTAGGATTATTATCTCAAATGGCCAGTTCCTTTCTGTAAATTACCTTATATTTATATACTATCTTCATGTGGATGAGATAAATGAAACACAGTCCCAGATATGAGACATCAATTATCACAGACTTATGGAGGAAGCAAAATAGCTCTGTTATTGCCTGAGCTCAAATATAAATATTTGCATTTTAAACCCTCTTGGTTGCAGTGAGTGGGGTGAGCCTATCATCAGAGAGGAAGGGGTTGGAGGAAAGGGGGGGTGAAGTCTGGGTGTGTCTATGACTGAAACAAATGGGTTGCAAGCTTTGTTCTTGAGAAAGAAAGAAAGAAAGAAAGAAAGAAAGAAAGAAAACAGAATCATTCTCACCTTTCCAAAAAAAGTCAGTGTTCCGAGCTAGCAAAATTCTTATTTTTAAGGTGTCTAGGAGGCTATTTTTCATTGATCTTTTTGACAAATACTTATTGCCAAATGAAGTCTAGAAGAAAAGGAAAAAGGAGAGTGGGGCTGATGTTGAATATTGGCTTCTTAGAGGATAGTAATCAGTTGTTTATTGGTCTCTACCAGACAAGTAATGACCAACCGCAGTGTTAAGTGCCAGCCACACCGCCTTGGGCTCTTCTCTTCCTACATCAGCCATTATCTGATTAGAGAACCTTGGAGGAAGTCGTCGCTATTGCATAACTTTATGGGTCTTAACAGCGCAGGCTGGCTGGCAGAAAAACTACCTAGGAGGGTTGATAAAGCAACGGTGATTTTATTTACTCCACTTACACCTTGCTCTCAGCCCTGGCGGCTGCAGAAGAAATCTCAAATTGATCCGAATAGGAGCTGTGAGGAGCATGGGCAGACAGAAGGAAAGTGATCTGTTCCTTAAAGCTTTATGGGGGTTGCACAGCTTGAAGTAATGACATTGGGAAGCAGCTCGACACTTTCTTAGGTGGTATGTATTTAAAGCAAGCAGAGAGGTTTGGAGCAGTGCTAATCATATATGTAATAATACAATGACAGGAATAAAATGTGTTTCTGATCTTTAGTAATAATGGAGTCTCCTAAAGGCACCGACTCTGTGGTTAACTGTGTTGAATGTCCCTGATTAACAAGTGGAAGTGGTGACATAATTAAGAGGTTATCTGGGCTAATAAAAATGCCCAAACCTGTCCTGGAATGTGATCCTTTCAAGAGATAATTTTTTAAGAATGTCACATGCCCTTGCTTTCTGTCGAGACATACCCTTAGTGATCCCAGGAGGGAAAATAAACATACGTTTTTAAATGAAGATATTTAAAATGTACCCCATATTTCAGCATGTTGCTATAACCCAGTCTTTTTTATGCTTCTCCTATAAAACCTAAATTAAGCCTCTTAGGAGTGATTTTGCTGCAGGTTCTCTTGAAAAACACAATACATTTTAAATGCTTGGACCTGAGCACACTGTAACATGTAACCACCTCCGAGTAGTCTCCTTTCCCCTCTGTCAAACAGCAGCTTTCTTAGAATTCCTTAAAATGCAGCTTCGTTGGAAATATAAACTTTTAGCAAATATCAATTGTTCCTGTAGCCGTGTGGATGAAGTGACTGGCTGAGGACCCTCGCCCACCCCCTTCTGTTTTGAAACACCCATCAGTGTCAAAGGCAACTGCACATGTCCCTTTTGCTCCTCTAAATAAAGCTGAGAAATGTTAAGAAAAAAAATGTCAGAAAGCACTCAGTGGATTACAGGATGGTTTCTGCTGCTCGCCCAGGGAGGATGGCAGGCAGCCTGAACTGAAAGCTATGCCTTTGTGAGATGCTCATTCTGTACACTGGAGGAAGTTTTATTCAGAAAGATTTGGTGCTGTATTTGGCAGTATGCAACCTCATATTATTTGTTTTAAACGTGGTCATTCTGGAATATATCTTCCATGTGTATCTTTTAAAATTAAAACAATAATGCATTCTCCTAACCTGACATGATTCTTTACCCCTGTGCTGTGTAGAAATGCATTTTGGACTCTCCCAGGCATTTTCTATTTCTTTCTAAAATCTTTTGAATGTTCATTCCAAGAGAAAATGCAGGGCTCACACACATTGAAATTCACCAAATTGATCAGTCCTTCATCCCCTTAAATAAACTGTGTGTATAGCTCTGGGGCTTTCTAGACAGTTCATTTATATTTTTAAAAGACATTTACATTCATTTTGTGTATTAAAAAAATAAATAACTGGCTAAGGCTTACAATTTGTTTTGTTCTGTTTTTCTGAAGAATAACAATCACGAAACAGAAAATAGCAGGAAGATATTTGTCATATTCTAACTGTGCTTAAATCTTAATTGCTAAAAAAGAAAATATATTACAAATTCAGTTCTAGATACCACCCTAGAAATGGCAAGATTCATTCTACAAAAACAAAGTAAAACTTGTCTGATTTTAAATATAAACTTTCCCAAAACAGGTTACAAATGAATTTAGACAAATTTGACTCTTAACCTTTAAAGATTTCCTGCCCATTTCTGTATGTCTTTTATTACATTAATTTTTTATTTAAATTACACCATTAACTGGATATGAATTTATCAAGAATACATGTATTGATTTATAAAATAGTACCATTAATTATTATAATAGCTAGATGTAGCTGATATTACAAAGCCATTTAAAGGTTTTTAATATAACTTGGACATACATAGATAGATAGGCACTATGGACAAGACCACAATTTAAACTGGCTACCAGCAGTTAATGAAAGCTTAGATTTATACTCTATCTTAGAGATTGATCATATTGTTGCTTTGTAAAACTATTTGCATCATGCCATTTTTCAAAGGATGTCTCAATAAAAAAGCGAAATAAAATATTCAGTCAATTCCCAAAGCAGATTTTGTTTTCTATATTTTAAATGCTTAGTGAAAATAATTGATAGTGTGTGTTCCAAACTTTGTCATTTCCATTCCAGGGTGGCTTTCCTTCGGGGGAGGGAAGGGCCTCATTTGCATATGCACACTTTCACACACTTTTGATCCTTGCTAAAAGCAAAACCCTTCTCTTCTTTTCAGCATCCACTCCCCAACACACCCATGTATATTTTACAAAACCCACACTTCAGGACCCATAAGTCTTTTGGGTATCTTTTATGTGTTGCATGGCTTTCTTTCTTCCTTAGAGTTGTGGAAAAGTGGAACTTACCCCAAAGCTGCAAGGCAGGTAATCATGAAGATAATTTGGGTAAGAAACCAATCTGAAGAGAATTAAACAAAAAGAAAGAAGAAAAATGAGGAAAAGTATAAGCAAGTAACAACACTTTCAAATTACTTTTCTGATCGCAATTAGCAGCAAATACATTGAAATTTGAATTCTTTCACATGGTACTTGGTTTGGGTCTCCCAGGCTTTTAATTTCTCCACTTTGCCCTGCCTGGACACATATGTTACCGATTTATTATAGCATTTTTACTGTTAACAGACAAATATAAAGGCTAGCTGAGAAAGCTAACTTCATCTGATGACTCTCACAACAACTGCAGGGCATCCTTGAGGGGGAGCCAATAGGCTCTTTTGAAGCTATAATGCCATTAACCCTTTGGACGCTGAAAGAACCAGCCTAAATCTGCTCAGTCTTTATGTAGGCCTTGCAGGTTTATGGAGGCAAAAGGTAAATGCTGATGATTTATTTTATAAATATCTCAGTAGCCTCCTAAAGACCTCCCACCCAGCACAAGTCTGTTACAAGCTGTTGGAATTATCAGTCCCTTTATGTCTTTTTGCTTTTACTGCACACTGAAGTCTGTACACATGGGGTTATCCCACCACTAAGTGTCAAGTTGTCACCCACCCTACCCTGCGCCATGAATTTGTTATGGTTTTCTTAAAAGAAACAAACGTCATTTAGAATTTAAGTGGTCACATTTTTAATAATATGTACATCTCAGGAAAGCAGAGCACAATGGAAATGTATTTCAAATTAGGAGATGGCAGATTTTAAAGCCATCTGCATGTGTATGTGACAGAATAAAGGTCTATTCCTTGAACTGTGTGTGCATTAGTACTGGCTGTGTAGACTGAAAAAGCCACTTTAAAATTGCCAAATAACACTCATTTCTGGCCATTTCTGGTCACTTGAAGTTTATTACAGCCCAAATTGTCAAGTTGTTTTTTAAAATGTTATAAACAGTTACTTTGATTAGTTAAATACCCACTCACAATTTCAGATGTGTTTCAGAAAATATCCTCTCATCTTGAATAATTTAGAAACAAATCTCAAATACTGGAAGCCAGTATTTCTTGCCTAAAAGTCTCAGATCAGCAACTAAAATTTAACCACATTTGATTATTAGAATCAAACCAATTTACAAAAAAAGCAAATGTTCAGAGCAATGATTTGTGGCAAAGGTGAATTCTGAGTAGTAGAGGCACTACGACGTCTGGTCTGTCTAAACACAGGTACTACAGATCACCCCACCTGTGAAAGGGGAAGATGCTCTCAACTGCCCTGAGGACATTCCCATGCAGAACCTGAGTTCATATCAGATGGTCAAACAATTCCCGCCTGCAAATCCATTCATCTGATTCTAGTTTTTACAAAAGGTTCTCAGGTCTTCATCATTCATATTTCATTACACGGTCACAATCTTTTCTTAGAAGTAACTATACATTGCATTAACTATAACATCTAAAAGAATAGTGATAGAACATAAAATTTAGGTTGTACAATTACATCATTTCATCCTAGTCTACTGCAAGGTAATATTTAAGTGGGGTTGTTATGTATACCTTCATCAGACACTGGTTATATACATTTCCTATTTTGTCCCCGAGCGGCATCATAAAGTGACCTGACTAATTGCTGTGGATGATTTTAGATGTCAGTAATTATGATCAACAGGGTTTCAGCTTGAGAAAAAGAGGTAAGTTTTTGAAAGCTATAGACACCCTGCAGTTCCAAGAAGTATCATACCTTAGGAGCAGGACTTTCAGCCAGCCCTGATACATCATAAATAAAATGTCCTAAATGACCTGATTATAAACAACGCGTTCCTACCTCAAAACACAGTGTGGTTTTTATTGTTTGTTTTGTTTGTTTGGTTGGTTTTTTTTGAAAATCGAACTTCCAGCACAGTTTGACTCTTATATGTAGCAGTCTGATAACGTTGTATATGGGCTTCAAAGTCTTACAGGACAGCCGATAGGCTCCGCGGTCGGTCATCTGGCTAGCTCCCACCAATTCTCACTGTATTCTCTTTCTCTCTCCTCCAACCTAAAACAGGTGTCTTTTAAAGCCTGAGCCTAGGGTTGCTCCGTCATTGCCAGGCTTTCAGATCCACAGCTACTTGGCTCTTCTAGTGGCTGCCACAGCCTCAGCTGGCAGTCCCTCACCCCTGCTGCTCCCTCACCTCTACCCTGACCCCACAGCCCCCAACACCAGCTCTCTGTTTTGTCCATCACTTTTGCCACACTCCCTCCCATTTCTGACCTACACTTTTTTTTTTCTAGATCAGACATAGGCAGGTTGAGAGATAATGAGAACCAGATGGACATGGTGCAGAAATTGCCCAAATGGGTATGAAACTGTGGAGAGCTGTCAGGCACGGAGAGAAGCTGGAATTTTTCAGCAATAAAATGGGATTTATCGTCACTCTGCCACAGTCATTGCCGACAACCGTTTCCCTGGACAGAAACCCCATTCCAACTGGCCACGCCCATGCAGATTCTTTTTGCCCAAAGAGTGATGATTGGTATTTGTTCTAAGGCTCAAATGGACTGTACTGAAGGTGAAGCGTTCGGCCAAAGTCCTGCATTCCCCACTGAGGCAAATGAACCCGCTAAATAACTTCCTTCCACAACGGCTGTGTAATTGAAACCAGAAAGTGAGAGAATTTGATAAATTGCTTGACCCGAAAGAATGTTAAGGTCATAAATTTTCATTGCATGTTTTCCTCTCTTTTTAAAAGTTTTATATATTGATTATATTTAGTATTTGCCTCAAAATTCAACATGCTTACAGATCATCGGTTGTGGCCCCAGGGGAAAAACACAGTAAATCATCAATTAGTAGGGCAAGGGCCATTCTCTTTTGTCTTCCAGAGAGGGAAATCGGCTCCTTGGCCTTACAAGGACCGTCATGGAGGTGTCTTATATTTCAGAATTATTCCAACTTAGCACACAATTTGTTCTGGCATGGACGAAGTAAAACCTACAAGAGAGATTTTTCTCAGAAGGGGGCTGCTCCACTTCCACTCATTAAGAATGATGAACTGTTAAGAGACTGGCAATCCGTTTGCAGCAACCACACCAACACACCTTCCTACACACACAAACACACACACACACACACACACACACACACACACACACACACACACGCACTCACGCACTCACACATGCACGCACGCACGCACGCACAAAAGGTATGGTATTTACCTAGAAAGCGTGATCCTCATCTTTAAGGTAGATAGAAAAACGTGTTTGGGAGCACTCGAATGAACAGCCATGCTTCTGAATACCTGCTTTGAAACCATTGAAACTTTTTAAAACTATGAATTGTCTTAATATGAAAATTAAAAAGTCATGGGAAAAGTCCAAGCTATACATATTGTATTGCAAAATAGGCTAATATTCTAAGGTTATCACAAAGTAGACTATTTGTACACTTCTCACTGTAATATTTTAACTGTTTTTCTAAAAATATCGGTGAATACATTTGTCAGAATCTGACTTCATCCACGTTTACGACTGAGCCTGTGTGGTGGTGGATTGTAATAACATAAGGAAACTTGGGTAGGTTTTTATAGCCAAAATTTCTTTCTTGTCCTTGATAAGAACAACTTATCTCTTGTGTACTTTCAAACCTGATTTGTTAAACCGGGCCACAAGAAGCAATACTGATTGACCACTGTGATAATTTCTGAAATTTAAAATGATTCCCTCTCATTTGTTTCCAGTTACTAAGTTGAAGGGTAGAGTTTGAAGCTGACACTCAACAATGTCGACATGTTACATAGGAAGTACTTGTGAGTTTTACCCTTCAATATCTGAGCCACACACACCACAGCAGGTGACTTACACTGAGTTTCATCAAATGCGTTCAGTAGGGGTGAGACTAAATACTTTCTGTGCTGTTAAACACAACTAATAACCAAAGCTTGAGAGGAGTATTTCTTTGTCAGAACAACAGCAACAACAACAAAAAAGTTAAGAATGGAGAGCATAGTCCATAAAAGAAAAAAAATCCCAAACAGGATTTCCAAAACATGAAATTGGAGGGTTTTTGGTTTTTTTTCTTTGTTCTGTTTTGGTTTTGTTTCCTGTTTTGTCTTGTCTTTAGTGATGCAGAGAAGTAACTAGTATAGTTGTTTAAAAATCCTGGAATCTGGCACCATTAGGCGTGATGATAATCTTCATACGTTATTGTTTATATGTGTATACATAGTCTCTTAAGAATTCACCAACACATGGGATCGAGAGATGGCTCAGCCATTAAAGGCTAAGCTTGGAACCAAAAACATAAGAATTCACCAGCACATTTTCTTATTCACAAAGGGGAAGGAGAATGAGGTATATATGTACAGCATCTGATCTGCCTTTAATTGACTGTATTTTTTTTTTCAGTTCTAAAATATGGCTTTCTTTTCTGTACTTACTTTTGTCATTGTTGTTGCAAGACTGTCTGATGCAAACAGAATAAATAACTGTGCATATATGTATATATATGTGTGTGTGTGTGTGTTTTAAATAAAATATGAACAAAAAGTAGATTCACTCACTAATATTTTTGCAAACTAACGTTCAGCTGATGCAACTCGATTTTATTCTGCATCACATTAGTGTCATAATGGTAATGACTAGCCTTTATTCACTAACAGTTTGAGTCAGCACTTTGAGACATTTTCAAATTAGGTCATACTGCACATTCGTGGCTGATACAAAGGTTGATTAAGAGAGCTGTACAATTGTGAAGTGATGTGGTGTGAGCTGAATTAAGTTTTCTCTGATAGTTACGGGAAGTGAGAGCTACCATAACTTAGCAGAAATAATGTGTGGACTCTCAGGGAATACATTTTCATGGAGAGCTTGAGGTAGTCTTCATTTGCAATTTAACAAAGTCCTCTGTCTCTTAGGGAATGATTCTATCGCAGGACCTGGAACAGGAAATGAATGGCAGAAAGGATACTGGAGGCCTTATCCCCAGCTCCGTGTATATAAAGCCAGCCTGTGCCTTTGTTTCCCTTTCGGTCATCTCAATAAGGATATACCCCCCTTCTAGACATGGTTTACAACTTTTCTAAAACCAAAATGATACTGTCTTAAGATCCAACCATTTAGCCAAAACTTAAGAACTCTGCAACAACCCTTAATTGCTTTGCAAACTAGAGGGAAAAAAAACTCTATCTAAAATGCTATTGTTATGTTGAATCTGAGAACTCATCTAAAATTTGAAGTAGTAGGGACTTTTTAAAATTTCTCCAGTACTTTAAGTAAATTGTAAAAATGACTCCAGAAAAGCAAGAATACTTTTTAACTGGGGTTAAAGATAATAAAAAGCAAAAGCTTAACTCTTAATCACTGGTTTGATCAATAAAAACAAAAACCGTGGTTTTCAGGGCTAGAGAGACGACTCAGAGGTCAATACCACGGCCAACTGCTCTCCCAGAGGACCTGAGCTCAGTTTCCAGCATGCATGCTAGGAAGCTTTCAACAACCTGTATCTCCAGCTCCCAGTGACCCAACATGGACCTCCTACATTCACATGTGGCTCCTACATTCACGTGCTTATACTCACATACAGATACATAATTGAAAAATAAATATCCAAACATTTAAAAAGTAAGTGGTTATTATTACACTGTTCATGTCATCCTGCCCTTTCCACAGAATAAGGAAGCCATAGGACACACACACACACACACACACACACACACACACACACACACACCCATTCAAAGTCAAGCCTTTCAAATACTTTATCTAGGAACCTTGTTGAGAGCTTATACAACACATGGTATTAAAACGAATGAGAAACTTAGTTCTGAGTCCCCTGTGCTTCCTCCTGCACAGGAGTCGGCTTGCTTTCTTTCAGCCAGATTACTGAAGCACATTATGTGACCAAGTCACATTTTGTCTCTAGCATTTGATATCTCAAATATCAGCTTCCCAGGCAGGTTTTGGTGCTGTGGTGTCTTGTTGGACTCAAGCCTGACCATAATATGCTCCTGATGTTGTGCAATCCGCTTCTCCCTTCACACCTTATTTCTTCTTGTGCTTAGACTTCTTTATACTCCGAGTTTTCAGTTCAGCTAAGCTTGTTATCTTCATGATTGGGCAAAGTAAGGGGAATGGGTCTCCCGAAAGGGTGGTGGGATTTTTGCATGTGTGTGATTTTAGTTCTTGGTATTTTTAATAAATGCTTCAGTTAAGGAGCATGATGTCATAGCCTTCTACTTTGCTTCATTGGCTTTTTGTGGCTGCACTACATTGCTTTGAGGATCTTAATTTAGCTAACCCCACCCTCTTTGTTGTCCATAGACTTTGTAAGCCACTCTTCTCAGATCTGATTATTTATGGCAAAATCAACAGTTGTGAATATTTTCGATGGAGTTTCCAATGACCCAGATTAAAAGACAAGTACCCTTGATTCATAGTCTGCTAATTAATACTAGAGGCAATAGTGGCACTATGTCTCAAACCCAAACATTTTCATCTTGAACAAGACCTTGGCATTTGCAATCACTTAATTTCCATTTTCAAAAGGTCACTTGTGGTTCTAGTTGGAATGGATTGTATATTTTATTTATTTTGAAGTAGGCTAATTTGCCTTAGCCTGGGCAATGTTCCTTTCCAGTCCCTGGCAGAGCATAATCTTGCAAGGACTAGGTTAAAGCATTTTGAGTATTTTGTTAAAAACTTGGAGGCATGCTTGAGTTTCTCCAACATTGGACTTCGTAGATGAGAAGAATATGCAGTGAGCATGATCACCAGTCGAATTTTTGTTTTCATTTTGCAGAATGGGATCAGCAACGTTACAAGAGTGCGACATGGCTTCTGGTGGCCGGGCACAAAGTGACTAAACGAGGTTGAGTTTCGTTTTATATGACAATAGTTTATTTCTAATCTCTACAGCGTATTCGATTTAACAAGTTTATTCTCTGTTCAAAAGTCTTCCCTATTAGTGGGAGGGAATACCCCTCCATTCAGCACGGGGCTGGCTTAATTGGGCTTGAGTGCATCGTGTGTAATTAGTCCCCTTTTCTAATATTTTACCTATAATTACACAAGAAACAATGTGCTTAAACTTCATAAAGTTGGTGAAGGAAAGGCTTGAAAAAAACATAAGCATTTCATGTTTACTATCTCCCAGGCCCTACTAAAAGCCTGATGAAAACAGCTCAGCCAGTATGAGCCTGCTGGGGAAGGGATGGATGCCTAGGAACTTGAAAATTAGAAGCAAAACTTATTCCCCCCATTTCCCCATCTTGCCTGACAAGTTAGTGGCAGAATTGTTTGGGTTCAGCCAGCTGTCACAGGAGATGCCAGAGGAAAGCCCCCAAGTGCAGTATGCTTGTACTCCCTGTGACTGTCCACCTTCAAGATTTTGGATGCTAAGAGATTTTGGCCCAAAGTCTGACATGTCCCCACCCTCCATGGCTCCTTTTCCTAACAATCATAGCTCTGCTAGATAAGCCTGTTCCAAACAGCAGGTGGTCCAGCAGTGGGATTCAAGACAAGAATCCAGAGATAAAGCTGAAGAAGTAAAAACTGAATGGGGGGGGGGGGGGGGCTTGAGCGTACCAAGAGTCTGGAAACGTGCCGTGAGCCCCTAGGAAGACAGAGAGCATATGGCAGGTTCTGGGACCACAGCGAATGTTATCATTAAGTCTTAAGTCAGTTACATGCAGGTTGGAGAATAAGAAGTCAATGTGCTAGCCATCCTCATCCTCTCTTCTTCCACATCATCCTCTTCTTCCTCATCATCCTCTTCTTCCTCATTCTCTTCTTTCTCCTCTTTCCCTCCTCCTGTCTTCTCCCTAAGAAATATCTCATCTTCAGAAACCTGTGTTGAAGGCTAATAGCCCTCTGCAACCCTGAAGAGTAAAGAGGGGATGACAACGTCTCTAGGAGCAAACAGATCAATAACTGCCACAGACCCCTTCTCTGCAGTCTTAATTAAGACTTTTGTGTGGAGATAGCATGCCAAACAAACCCCCGTGTGAATATAGGATAAGAAAAATGTGTATTTATTTTGTTTTCAAATTCCTAAGGCACTATACCAAAGAGGAACAACCAGGAAAATGACAACCATGTTGAAAATAAACAGTCAAATGAACTCAAATTATCTTAACTGAGTGAATAAAAAACAAATGACAACAACAAAACTTTAAGTACTTAAAAACTAGAGGCCAGCTTTCTCTAAATCCTTGAAGTGACTTGTGAAGAAAGATTGCATTATGTCTTCATCAGCATGGCCAGTGGGCAACAGAGTAAGGCACAAATAGGAGGTTCAAGTTGACCATGGATTCCCTTGGCTTTGAATCTGTGCTTTCTGGTTTGCTAGGGGAAGCATTGCAGTACAGTAACTGAAGAACAATAGACTGTCTATTTTTCAGGCTTCTAATCACTGTATGGCTTGCTTCTTAGTAACCAGATAAGCAGTGTAAAGATATGTCTTTACTTTGTCCTAGTGTTCTTATCCTTTATTCTTCCTTCGCCCCACCTAATACTAATGTCTAAGCGCTGGAGCAATGCCAACTCCACTGGGAAGGCCCACCAACACTTCTTGCTACTACTTGGGGTAGCTCTGTCACTTGCCTGTTTAACAGAACAGTGTAGCTGAACAAGATTTGCAATGTAGAAGATTTTTCTACATTGACACACCCCAACCCCCCCTCCACACACACACACACACACACTCCTTTTGACCAGATCTACATCACTTGGAAAGAGAAAGGCCAAGAGGAAATTACTGTTGCTTTAGACAGCAGCATAAATTTTCTTCCTATTTTTAACCTAGCTTTTAATTTAATAAGTTTTATGACCCTTATATTAAGTACATATGTTTTACAAGACATTGTGTCCCTTGAGTCACCCTGAATTTGCTCTACTGTACCCAAGTTAAATGAATGAATACTAGGCTTCTGATTTCATGTCACCCTGTGTTTGATCCTCACAATATGCCCGGGAACCTTTCACAAATGTAGAGAGTGCCACTCAAAAGTCACGTAGAGGTCAACACAGACCGTTGTAAATGAAATGCTCTAATGAAATGTCGTAAATGAATCGTAGTATTTTACATTTCAACTTTCTTTCCTACAGCTTTCACAACAAACAATTAAGAACAGGATAAATACTGGAACTGGTATCCGGTCTTGACCATTGTCAGTGAAGCACAAGCAAATCCTATATACATTCGTTCTATTAGTCAACACAAAGGTATCTCCTCACACACACCCTAGGGAGAAAAATATTAAATATTCAGAAAGACAACCATGCCTCTTTGGAAATGTAAAATGTCATCAGTTTTCTTATGTGACACATTCTATCATCATCTGTCCACAGACACAAAATTAGCATGGTTTTATTTGAATGGAAAGAAGCTTTGCTATCCCAACAAGAAGATGTTTTAAATAACACAATAGTAACTCAAGACAAAAATGTTCAGCTGTTGCAGAATGGAGCAAACCACCTACAATATTCATGTGGAGGAGGCTTTCCTGGGTTGTATGTGGTAGAGCCTGGGCTCAGGACTAGCAAAGTAGAGATACGGTTTGGTCTACAATTGTGTTGTAATGACCTAGCACTGGTGATGAAGAAGTCTGTTGTTTTTTAAATTATGAAAATGTTTCAGAACTTTACAAAATAGAGGTTCTATGGGTTAGGTTAATATTCAGCTAGAAAAGATAATAGCCGTTTTATAATATGCTTTATAAGTTAGCTAATTCAACTCTGGTTTTTAAAAAGGTGGCTTTTCTACACATGCCAATGTTTACTAAATCAATAAGCTACTAAAGGAGCATTTTAGGTCAGTGGATTAAGACGGAATCTAGCTCAAGATGGGAAGACTCATATCATTCCAGTTTTTGTGCCAGACCATAGAACTCTGTACACCTTTGTTTACTGACAGATGAAATCCAACTCAAGACGCCAGCAATTTCTTTTCTATTCACTTTGTTGACTTTTGTCCCACTCCAGTGACTTTGAACAGCATGCCCTCAAAGTATAGCTAGTTACTTGTAGGACCTCCCTCAGAACTCCACACAGCAATAGATTTTCATTTCACAGCTGTGTGTGGCTCCAGCATTGATCTGTTGCCTGTGGTTTTATTGTTAGGGGAAACCATCCATTATTTTCAAAAGGGAGGGGAAAAAAAAGACCTCAGCCCTTCTACGTTTTATTTCAGGATGGCATGACCCAAATATTAGACCTGCATGAAGCCTTTTTAAATATCTGACACCTTGTACACCATTTGCATTTAAGAGGCTTTCTGTTTGGGGAAGAATGCTAGAGTCTTCAATAGCTAGAAAGTCTTGGTTCACTCAACTAAGTTGTGGCTACACTGCTGGGAAATACAGGATGAGATAGAATGTTGGCATCAGGCTCCACAAAAACTAGGGCTGGCCATTTTAACCATAGGAGAACACTGGTCACCTCCCAAGGGGCAAATTGATGTCAAGTTCTGCTGTCTGTCAGGATTAAGTGCCTGTTTGCTTTGTCCGCTAACATGTGGTTTGAGAACAAAGCACCTCAAATCTCCTCAGTCCTAACAAAGCATCTCAAATTGCTGAGTAAAATTCCTTAATCCCCCATCTTAATCTGAAAACACCAGCAGCATGGTGGAACACCCTGCACTCTTTCTGTGCGGTTCTCCACCCCACCCACCCCATCTTCTGCCCACCCACTCACTGTTCCTCAGCCTGACATTCCCAGTGCACGATTCCACAGCAGAGTATTAGTAAACTGGAAATTAGATAACATGGTCCAAGATCTGCCTGGCTGGCTCAAGATATGTGCTATATGATATATCCTATATACTATATTATATATGTATACACTATGTGTGCACTATATATGTACTATATATGTGTATATATATGCACTATATATGTATTATGTGTATCTATATCTATATCACTATCTATCTATATGTGTGTTCATCTTATGCTATAGATACTTTATTTAAAGATTGAAGGGAAAATAGAAAGAACAGAGGATCCACTGGCCATGTTCATATGTTCTTGAGGTCATGCATATACAAATACTACATACGTCATAGGGTTTTTTTTGGTTGGTTGGTTGGTTGGTTGGTTGGTTGGTTGGTTGGTTGGTTGGTTTGTTGTTTGGTTGGGTTTTGGTTTTTTTGAGACAGGGTTTCTGTGTGTAGCCCCAGCTGTCCTGGAACTAGCTCTGTAGACCAGACTGGTATCAAGCTCACAGAGACCCACCTGCTTCTGTCTTCCAAGACCTGGGATTTTTTTTAATTTTTATTTTAGTGTATGCCTCCTTGCTCCACTTTTGTAATAATTCTCTAGAAATATGTTTAAATTGCTGTTAGAAGATATTTGCAATCTCCAAATTGAAAGCCAGAAAAATATAACAATTTAGCAAAATCTTTAGACTAATTCTACAAGGAAAGAGAAGGAAGTAAAGCAACTTCATTGCTGATACCATGAAAACAGTCTCTGTTGATATATGGTGAAAGAATATGCAATTGGAAAATATTCCTCAGTGTTTATAGTTTTTTTCATATTAAAGATGAAAACTTTCCAGCTTTCTATTTGTGTTCTGTCCACTGAATAGAGTTACACAATTCCAACTGCTTCCCTTTGCAAAATGTTTACTCTGCGAGAGAAATTACAAAAAATCTTACTATTTTCCCACTAAAATTACTCTTATAATTCCAATACTTAACTTGTTTGAGCTTTCTTGGCCAACTTGAGTTGAAAACAGAATTAGACCCTCCTCCTTTGGGGACTATTTGAAGAAGTTACTACACTGAGTTCATATGTGTGGAAAAGCCATGGTGATTGTATTTGTCTATTTTCTATAATAGTGTTGAACGAGATTCACCACAATAGATAGACAAGTAAAGATAATAAATAAATAATAGATACAAATAAATGTAGATGCATAATAATAGATAAAGAATAATAATAAAAATAATAGACAAATTTAGAAAATTCTACATCGTCACCATGAAAGAAGTCATTGAATAGACTATCAACGTCAAAGATGGATCTCAACAGGTTTCTCTCAGCCTTTCACTATTTTCCTTTACCTAACATAAGAGAATTATATTAGTTACCTCTGCCTAGAATGGTCAAAATACCCAAGAAAGCACATTAAAGGTGGGAAGACTTATTCTGGATCCTAGTTTCTGGGTCAATGATCATGTGCACCTGTGTGCTTGAGCAGGACATCACAACCTCTCTATGTATGTGATAGAGCACATCTCATTCATTTTCCCATTACTGACAGAAAACAGCAAGTGGGGAAAGGGGAGTGGGATCAAGTAGAACTTTCAAAAGCAAACCTCCATTCACTGCCCTGGTTTCGACCTAGTTTGGTATGTTTATCATTAGAAACAGTCTCAGAGGGTGTAAGCAATAAAGCCAAGCGTCCCCATTGCTCACTCAGTGCCTATCAGAAGTCCCTCATGTTACATTCAGTACTATCATGTCCCTCAGTTTCTTCTCAACTTTTTTTATTTTCTACACCCTGAGTAAAGGAAAAGAGCAAAGAGAGAAGAAAGAGTAGATGCAATCACCCTAGTTCTAGTGAAAGCCTGCATTAGCAACCATCTTTCTAAGATTTTTAAAAAATCTGTATCTGTCTTTTGCCTGCATATGTGCCTATGCACCACAAATACCCGCTGCCCACAAAAGCCAGAAGTTAAGTGTCAGAGGCCACTATAGTTAGAGACTTTGCGAGCTACCATGTGAGTGTTGGGAGTCAAACCCAGGTCCTCTGGAAGAGCAGCCAGTGCTCTTAATGGCTGAGCGTCTTTCCAGTCCTCTTTAACTTAACTTTCTACTTTTAAAAGCAACTAAAATTCAGATCAAGACATCTATTTTTTCTCACTAAAGTCCTAATTCTTATGAAACTACCTTTTCTACTGTGTAGAAAAGGACTTTCCTCCTCAACTCAGAAATGATTACACTTTAACAGATTAGACTTCCTTCTTTTTACTTACTGTTGTTTAAATGTCAGAAGGAGGAAGGGAATATGAGCAGTTACTGCAGCTCCTAATCCACCAATCATAGCACACGAACCTGTACACCTCAAGTCAAGATTGGAGGCAATGACCTTGGATGACCTAAAAGAGCAACAATCCAGAAACATCTTATGGTACAATGGAAAGTGCACAAGGCATTGTCAAGCTACCTGTGGTTGAATTCAAGTTCTGATCCCTGTGTGATTCTGAATACATCATTGCCCATCTTCTTCCATTTCCCTTGCAAACTGAGAACAATGGTCAGAGTAAATAATTGGAATATTAAATTAGGTGAGATGACTACAATATCATCTGACATTGGATATGTACTGTAACAGTGTAGACATTTTAAATTTTTCATTCTGTTGGGGTAATACAAGCTTAGTATCTTCTTGACCAAGTGTTATGAAGGTTTCTACAAAGGATGATTCTTGAAGTGGAATATGGCAAGCTCTACCATTGCACAGCATTATATTTTAAATGTTTGGAAGAGACTCAAGCCTCTTCTCAGGTAATAACTCTCCTACATAAGTCATACTGTAACTGAAGATCTTAGAGGCCGCCTCCAGTTGTGTGATCATGAGGTTAGGCCCCGAACCCAGTTCTCTAGTCACTTTCTCATATCTCATAAATATGACTGATCTTAAATTCAAACAATGCTTCTATAAAGATGTTCTCAGATACAACCAACCAAGGGAATGTACACATGAATCAACTTAAGTATACATGAATCAATTAAGCTTTTAGAATACATTGTATGAATGGCAGTACTGTTCCTGTCCATAACATATTTTTAAGACAGTTTCTCTAATCATGTTTACATATAAACAAAAGTAATATGTGAGACACAGTTCCCTAACACATAGTATCCTAGTACAAACTGCCCAAATAACACAACTCCCAAACTCTATAAAGCTTTTCTGTGTAGTGATGAGCCGGTTCTCAGCCATATGGAGACTGAGCATGGGAATGTCTACTCCACCACTTTATCCACTCTATAATGGAGCTGCAGTCTTTGGAAACAGTTTAAAAATCAAAATAAGAAAGAAAATTAAAAATAACCCACAGACCTAATCAATAGGCAATCGGTGATCCAACTATGAAAACTTATTATCTGTGTTTTTTATTTGTATTTATTTATTTTCATTTATTTTATGTTTATTTTATTATTTATTTATTTATTTTTATTTTTTTATTATTTTTGTTATCTGTATTTTTATGTGTTGGTTAGTGCTATTCATGGGCTATTCTACAATACATAGCATAAATTACAGGATCAGACATATAACATTATTCATCTGAGAGAATATATCTGTCTGTTTTTCATAAAATACAAAGGTCCAAGAGATAACACACAAAAAATGTAAGTAGGGTCATCTGTTTAGAGAATTTCTCTTTCTCATTATATTTCTGTTCTTCTGCCTACCTACGTTTTATTTTTATTACTTAAATGCAAGCCGTAGTGCCAGTTCTAAACTTTTTGTCTGGATAGAAGATACCTTTGTTAACGTTAACTAGATTTTAATTACACAGAAATCTGAATACAACAAACTCTCCAACCCCCAAAACACCTCACATAAATCAATGCATAAGTATACCCAATCTAAACAAACATAAATACAGAAATAGAATTATTGGTAATAGTCTTCCATCACTAATGATGAGATCTATCATACGATAGGTCTGAAACTTCACAGAACATGAAAATCTGGAACACTTGATAAAGCACCAATGCCGAACTTACAAAATCTCTGATGCAGTGGGGGTGCTCTGGGACTTAAAATCCTGCATTTCTTGAAAGTTCCCAGAAGCTGTTGTTTCCACTGTTCAGAGGCCACTTGGGCAATGCTAACACATGTGTGTCATCTTGCCAGGATAGTGAGAGTCTGAGGGTGGCTAGATGCAGCCCATGCACTGCTCAGGTGTGCTCTCTTCTACTCTGGGAAGAATATGAACAGCTGGTTTTTCTCTTTACAAGAGAAGAAAGAGAAAATGGAATTAGCCTGCAGATGAATGATTTAAGTACCTCTGGAGGAAAGCATGCTTGTATAAGAGTTATTAAGCACAGAGACGGACTAAGAGGGTTACCAAGAGGACACTTCAGTGATCTGTGCCCCCAGAGGTTTGCAAAAATGTCCAGGTCTTTCTTGTGTTTCAGGAAAGGAAAAAAGATTGTGTGTGGGATCCACTCATTTATCAGGTGCATCCAAATTGATTCTACCACCGTTGTGGATGCAGAGTAAGAAGGTTTTATTTCCAGTCTCCCACCTTAAATTATAAGGAAATGTTTCATGTCTTGTCTCACTTGACTGGCCGAAAATAATTTCACTTACACCTTCTCCTCAAAGCAGAACAAATCAGCCTTCTGATACTCTACCGCCTAAGCCAAAAAAAACCCCACCAAACTAAGAGTTGATAGCTACCTCGCCAGAAAAATACAAAAACAAAAACAAAACAACAAAAAACCCAGATATCGACTCAGCAACACACCCAACAGCTACCTTCTCCTGGATCAAATGTTCAGAGAAACCTGATAAAAATTGAAAAGGATCTTAGGTACTCAACAGAAGAAATCTTTAGTTAAAGTCTACTTCCAGCTCTTTTCCGACTTTGGATATAAAGCAAGGAACAGTCTAGAACATTATCACTGTCCTCACTAGTCACCCACACTTCCCCATGCTCCCTCTAGGGACCTAGGAACACTGACCCACCACAGACTCCACCATGGTAATAGTTCCATTCCTTTGCCATGTCTCCTTGTGCTTTGCTGGTGTGTGTGTGTGTGTGTGTGTGTGTGTGTGTGTGTGTGTGTGTGTGTTTATGACTAACATAGCATATCCATAAATAAGGGAAACTGTGACATCTATCTAAGTCTGCCTTAGTTGCCTGATACAATTATTTCAATTACATTTGCTTCCCAGCAAGTGACATAATTCCATTCTCATTTAAGACTGAATAAACTCTACCACATTCGTAGATAACTAATTTTCTTTGTTCATCTATTGACAGATATGTAGACTTGACTATTGTGACTAACACTGCGATAAACATGGGCATGCAGGAATCTCTGTGGTGTGTGAACTTTGAGTACTTTTCGGAAATACCCTTTGATTTTCATATAGTATCTCTATTTTTAGGGATTTTTTTGAGGATCATTCATATTGATTTCCATAGTGGCTGCAACAATTTACATTCCTACCAGCAGTGTGCCCGTTTATCTAATTTTGGGAGGTTGGGGTGTTTAGTTTGGAGGCACATTATAGACTAGATAATTCTAGATATTAACATCCAGTCAGATATATGTGTAGCAATGACTTCCTATGCTTCCTCAGGCCACCTCTCCACTTGCAGAACAATTTTTAATGTTATGATTGTTCACCATTTTTTGCCTGAACAGGGGAGTCTTATCCAGAAAGTCCTGACCTCTGCCCATATCTTGAAGTTTCTCCTGCCTGTTCACTCTAACAGTTTCTGGTTTTACATTAACGTTGATCTGTTTTGAATTGTTTGTATAGAATGAAAGCCCTTTTCATTCATCTTCATGTGGATACCCAGTCTTCCCAGTACTGTTTATTAAAGAGTCTGTCTTTCCCCACTCACATCCATGAATATTTTTAGCATCTTTGTCAAAATTCAGAAGAGTGTTGTTGTGTGGATTTAGTTGGGGGTCCTCTATATTATTCTATTAAACCATGTGCCTGTTTCGGTTGCAGACCACACTGTTACTACACTTCAGCAGTATGACTTGAAGCTGGATATTATGATACCTCCATCACTGTTCTTTCTGTTTAGGAAAGTGTTCACTGTCTGGTGCATTTTGTTCTGTATAAAATATAAGATTGATTTTTTTTCTAGTTCTGTGAAGAATGTCACTAGAATTTAATTGGAGGTCACATTCTGTAACAGCTATTTTGTTTATATTAATTCTACTGATCCATGAGTCCAAGATGGTCTTTCCATCTTCTAGTGTTTTCTACAGTTCTATTCCTTGGGGTTTTAAATTTGTCATTGTAAAGATCATTTCTCTTGTGTGGGTTTGCTCATGGGCATTATTTTTGAAGCTGCTGCAAATGGGATTATTATTTTCACAGTTTTGTTTTTCAGCATCTTCGTTGTTAATGCGTGGGAATGTTGATTTTTGTATGTTGATTCTGTATCCTTCTACCTTCCTGAAAGTATTTATTGCCTCTTAAAGTCATCTGGCAAATTGTTTAGGATCTCTTATTTCAAGGATTATAGAGCTGAAAATTAAGAATAATTTCATTTCTTTCTTATGTGTATCCATTTTTATATCTTTTTCTTGTCTTATTTCTTTAGACAAGGTTCTAAACATTCTGCTGATTCAGAGCAGAGAGTGCATTGAAGATCTTAGAAGAAAGGATCTTGGTTTTCCTATTAGAATAATGTCAGTTATAGGATTTTTGTACATACCCTCTATTATGTTGAGGTGTATTTGTTCTGCTCCTTGTTTTTTTTTGTTTGTTTGTTTTTGGTTTTGTTTTTTGTTTTTTGTTTTGTTTGGGGTTTTTTTGGAGTTTCTATCACAAAGGGATACTGGGCTCTATCAAATATTTTCTATTGAAATACTAATGTGCTATCTGTCCTTGAACCTATGAATGTAATCCAGTGTACTTATTGATTTATGTGAAGCCATCCTTTCACCCCTGAAATGAAGCCTACCTGACAATGTTTGGCTTGACCTTCATGCTATGTAGTTGAATTTAGTCTGTAAGTATTTTGTCAAAAATTTCTGCACTTCTGTGTGTGGTATCATTATCTGGTTTTAATTTCAAGGGAGTATTGATTTTATAATGAGTTTGGGAGCATTGTTTCTCTTTCTATATTATGGTTTGGGAAACATTAGTGTTAGCTCTTCCTTGATAGTCTGGTAAATTTCAACAGTGAATCAATCTGAGCCTTGAGAGAATTTTAATTATTGCTTTAACTTCATTATTTATAATAGATCTGCTTACGTTGTTTACATCTTCTTTGTTTAATTTTGGCAGGTCACATATGTCTATACATTGGTCCACTTCTTTTAGATTTTCTAATTTATTTGAGCATAGGCTTTAAAGTATGTTCTAAGGGTCCTCTGTATTACATTGGTGTCTGTGGTAATAAGGCCCTTCTCATCTCTAATTCTATTATTGTGTATCTTATCTCTCCCTTACTGGGTAGTTTGATGAAGGGGTTTATTAATATTATTTATCTTTCCAAAGAGTCAACTCTTGGTTTCATTGATTCGTTACACCGTTATCTTTTTTTTTATTTTTGTTATTTTCTGCCTCTAGGTTTTATTATTTCTTTCTGCACATAGACTTGGGATTGGGTTTGTTCTTGTTTTTCTAAAACCAGGAGATACATTCTTAAATTATTTATTTGAGGTTTCTTTGATGCTTTTTGGTTTTGTTTGTTTGTGTGGTTGTTTGATTGTTTTCAAGACAGGATCTCATTTGTAGTTCTGGCTGTCCTAGAACTCATGGTGTAGACCAAACTGGCCTTGAATACACAGAGATCTGCCTACCTCTGTCTCCCGAGTGCTAAGACTAAAGGCATGGACCATAATAACCAGCTTCTTTGCTTTTTATATGTAGATATTTACTGCTATAAATTTCACCTTCAGAATCTCTTTCCCACATCATGTCCCACAAGCTCTAATATATTACATTTTCAGCTTCATTAATTTATAAAAACTTTTTGCTTTTCACCTTGGTTTCTTTAATGAAGCATTTATTATCTGTAGTGTTGTTCAATCTCCATGACTTGTAATATTCTTTGGGTTTCTTTTAATGCTGATTTCTAATATATATATATATATATATATATATATATATATATATATAGCGCCAATTCTCTTGCATTAAGACTTGCTGTGTGTTCTTAAATGTGTTCTACTTTTACAGAAAGTTCCATGATATGCCAAGAACAATATGTATTCTCTAGTGCTTGAGTGAATGTTCTAGAGATATCTGTTAAAATCCATTTGATCTAGAATGTTATTTAACTTTGTCTTGTGTTTTTGTCTGAATGATCTATTGGTTTGAATGTACCATTGAAGCGACACTACTGTTGTACTCAGGTCACTCTGTATCTTTTTATCCAGTTGTGTTTGTTTTATGAAATTGAGTATACTAACAAGCTGGTGCATACACACTTAGAATTTTAACATGCTCTCAATAGATTTTCCCTTGGTCAGTATAAAGCTACCTTTGTCTCTTCTACCTAATTTTCACATTTTATTATTCTTTCTTACTATTTTTAGTAATAGTTCATTACAGAATATTTCTTAGTATATATCCTTCAACATTAATTAATTTATTTATTCTTTACCTTTGTTTCCAGCTCATTTCTGTGGGAAAAAAAATGGAAAGACCTCTGAGATCTTCTAATTGGCTTGTCTTTGTGTGATGATAAAACTAAGGGTCAAAACACTGGGTGATTCCAAAGCCCCAAATTAGCACTTTCAAACGCAAAATCAAGAATCTATGTTTCTTCTCCATGAGACCCTAAAAAAAAGCTTTAATAGCTTTCGGGTAATTACTGCATGCAGAATGTGTTCAAATTGGAATATTTCCAGGAATTATTTTATCTGCACGTGAAGGAAGCCAATTCTAGAAAATGTCAGCAGAGCAAGGTAGCACTGGATTATGCAACTGACCCCTCAGCCTCAGACATTCTGGGCATGAGATCAGAACTTTGGTTGGTTTCCTGACTCTTTTGTGAACTGACTTTATATACCAGTTCTCCCCTCTTTACAGAGTCAGGCTAACACTGCAGAAGGACGGTAACAATTAGAAATGTGCCACACTGAAGATGAGCATGGCCTACAATGTGGAGGGTTTGTTTTCTTCACTTATAGAGAATTCTGAAAGTCATAAAACAAGATTGGCACAGCCACCTGAGCCAACCTCCATAATCCAGTCTTTCCAGTTTCTGCTCCATCATTCTTAGCCAATTTAACACTAGCCCTTGCCATGAGAATTTCAGAAAAAAAGAAAGTGAACTGTGAAAGATCAAAATCACTTATCCACTGAATTTGTTAGGACAATGATGATTTTCTAGAAGTGTCACACCATAGATTTCCATTTGGATCTGATTGACTGTAAGTGTGAGTTGCATTATATTTGGTAGATTTAAACTTAAACTTTAGTCATATATATATATATATATACACATATATGTGTGTGTGTGTATCTATGTATGTGTATGTATGTATACACATACACACACATATATGTATATATATGGCAGTGTGTGTGTGTACATATGTTCTTCTTCAAAGGGAAAAATTGAAAGAATAGATATTGAGTTAACAACCTCTCTCCTATGAGGGCATTGCTGTATTTTTTTTCCAATTAGATAAATTCTGGGGAAATTCATTAGTGGCTTAGTTGGTTTATATGGTCCCTGTGTTTTCCTCTGGAAGAAGTTTGGGGTATTATAATCCATAGCCCCAAGTAGAATCCAGTCAACACAGATGTCCAGTCTAGGGAGGAGACATAATTGTGAGAACAAGGGATAAGCTGTTCGTCATGCTAAAAAACAGCTATAGAGTTCAACACCATAAGGTGCAACTGTAATTCAAGAATCTGGTCAACATTGGATCAGGGCTGTGAATTTTGAAAAGCATCAAAAATTCCATCTAATGGCTCGCACATTTTCTACATCCCCAGGGAACCATAGTTAAAGACAAATTCCAAATATGAAAAATATAAGCTAGCACACCCATTTGTCAGCCACATCATTTCATTGCCTGTGGCTGAGTAATAGGCCAAGGCTGGAGATCCAGTGGCTCATCCGGCAATATCTTCAATCACGTTAATTAAATTAATATGACCCGCACTAATGAAAACCACAGAATCCTATTTTGGTTTCTATCAGCACATGCATTCTGATAATTTAATCCTGTCAGATGGTGCACCCTGTCCCCGAAGAGACTCAGTGCTCACCCTGTCAGGCTATGTATCCCATCCCTGAAGAGAGTCCATGCTCACGAAATCATTGTGATTTAAAGCATTTTCTACACAAGCCTAACAAAGAAAATAAATTTAATTTCAGATGAGCAGTAAAGCAGATCAAGAATCAGAGACTGGAGATGGTTTTACCAAAGTATCCTGTTTTTTTCTTTCCATGTCCTAACTTACCTTCTTCTTTAACATGTTTTCCAAATGATTAGTCACACGAGAAAATACCTAAATGACCATATCATAAGGTAAAGATTTATAGCCTAAATTACATTAAACAAATTCAGTATGCTGCGCATATGGAAATTAGAAGCCTTCGAATTATATTTGAGGCAGTAAAATGAGTCTTAAAACACTTAGCTTCCATTTGCAACAGTGTTAGTTTCTCTTCCCTATGCATGCAGCAGCAGATTTTTCAGAGTATCCAAGTTAAAATGAATGGCTTAGTCCTTGGGTCAGAGAAATAATGGGTTACTGGCATAATTAATTTTATGTTTAATTACTATAGAATGAAACAATTCAACAATATCCAATCAATCCTTAGAATGACAGACCAGAAGGTCAGCAGTTGCTAAGTCAATTGTTTTGAAAGAAAAATTTATGTCAGCTTCTCTTTTATGTGCTATGGAAAGAAATTGGATAAAAGTGGCCAAGCAAACATTAATTAATTGTATAAATATAATCTGGTTGTCATGCTAAATCACACAGGCAGGGAGACAGTTCTCAATACAGAAGACATGCATCTACTATGAGTCTCAGTGGCACGCTTTGCCCTGCCCCCATGTCTATGTTGTACACAGCTGAAAGCCTTGGAGTCAGATACTAACATCTCTCAAATTATTGTTTTCTAAAGTTTGAGTTGACAACCCTTGGAAAAGGGTTATGGTTCCAGTCCATTTCCTTCCATGGTCACCCATCAGCGTGGAGACTGGGACTTATTGACCTCCGAATCCTTCTGCCCCCCTCCTCTTTGGTTTCCCATTAATAGCAGAAAGGGAACTCAAACTATTTCCCCACAGTTCTGCTAGTCACTGGATTGATCAGCCTATGTGAGTCATGGCTACACAAAGAGGCCCATGTTGGCTATGGACGCTCAAAAAGTTATTTGTCCTAGATTTATTTATTACCTACAAATGTTCCAGTGTTTAATGCATGAAATACTCACTCATTTGACTCAGGAAAATTTTAGCATTGCATCTGCTGAAGTCGAGACACTTGCGTCAACCAGTACCACCATACTTTTGCCTTGGGATAAACCTTTTGCCTTGTTACAACCATTGTCAGAGATGGCCCCAAAATATCCCAACTTATTCTAACCAATATTCCCTTTCTGAAACCAGAACATGAAGTGACAGCCATGTGCAAGGATTGTGATGGATACATGTTTTTGCACTCTCAAGGGGTTTCCAGGGGAAAAAAGTCTGGAGTTTCTCCCCTCCCATCCCATCCTCCAGGTCTTTGAAGAGGCTTTTGAGAAGTAGGGGAGTGAACAGGTCAAGTTTTGGCATTCCAGTTACCATAAATAATGGGTTAATTAATAGGATGGCAGAAAATTAAAATAAATGTAGCTGAAGTTCTTCCTGGTGGAGTGCTTGAGTTGACAGTGTACCCTTACCACGGGGCTAAACATGTCGTGGGTTTTTTGTTTGTTTAATTGGTTGGCTGGTTGGTTGGTTGGTTGGTTGGTTGGTTGGTTGGTTGGTTGGTTTTTGTGGGTCCTCAGAATATTAGTCAGAGAGTGATTTACCTAGAAAAAAATCACTGGGCTTATAATTTATAAGCTTTTTTTTTTAAATAAATGGAGTCTTGTGCAGTCCAAACTGGCCTTATGACAATCTTCCTGCCTTTGCCTCTTGAGTGCTGTCACAGTGCAGTCACTGTAAACCTCCTGACATAACACTGCTGGCTATGCACATTTCTCTGTATAGATCTACATTCAGAAGAGGTGCTCAACAATTACAACTTTGAAGTAAGGTCCTAATTTTCTAATGCATAGATCTCATCTAGGAGATGAGAGTAAGCATTTCTCTCAGAGAACCTGTGTCATAGAAACATGCAGAGACCGGCTGCTTCTTCCTGCAGCAACAAAGAATTTTCACATTTGCTAAATTGATCTGCAAAGGTTATAACCAAATTTAACCAGAACCTTGAATGTATACTTTGCCCATCGGCCTGTTAGTAACATGATGTACTTTGAAGCTAGGTGTTTAACAATGTTTATGCATAAAAAGCCAGAATAGCCTTCATCTACATGGAAACTAGGTATTGCTGCCAAAATATGTGTGTTCACTTATCAGGTTGGCCCTGATAAGGCATTGTCTAAACTAATATCAGATTATCCAAGATGCTAATAACCAGTAAGAGTCACAAAGCACTTGTTTTCCTTGTGCCACTATGATTTAATGAAACAATGTAGTTAAATATCTTTAATCATGGAGAAACTGCCATAACAAACATCCTATCTTCAGAATAATCTGTGAATTATTTCTTTCTTTATAGAGACTGCTCTCAGTAATAAATGGCTTGTTACACTGGAGTAATGTTCTCAAAACTCCAGGCTGAGTTCTAGACTTTGAAAGTAGGATTTATAAACACTCTGGATGGAGCTATATAAATTTAGCCAACATTAGGAATAGCAATGGGTAAACTGATAGATTGAAACTATCAAAATACATTCCTTAAAAGCCACTGGAGAAATCAACCACTAGTACTTTTGAGTAACTAAGATGCAGTATATGCCAACTCAGCCTTCAATACTTTCTCATTGTGCTGTAACACGTTTGGGACCACATAGCTAACGAACCAACTGGGAAAACACTCAGTTCTCTTGAGAATCCATATCTGCTTGTTATGGGTGACTCATAGATGGGCATTTTATATCATAGAATAATATCAAATGTCTAACATGTTTCCTTGCAACTAAAAAACTATCAGTTATTAAAATTTCTAGTCTTAAGTTTTATTTAGATATTTATTTTTGCACTGGGGATCAGATGCAGGGCCCTGTGTGTTTTCTGTATGTCGGTGTTCCCACAGCAACCTACATCCTCAGCCCAAAAATCAGGATATCCCATAGACCACTAAAAAGAAGAATATTGCTAATTTTATTCTTTTCATGGCATTTTTTTGGATAAATCATTATTTCAGACATTAAGAGGTATAAAGAATGTGTCTTGCAATATTTCTCTCCCATTAAAATGATTTTTCTTTTTAAACATAGTGTACAGATTTTAAGCCTTTTATAATTTAATATAGAAGAGGATAATATAATTTTGCTTCTTTAAAAAATGTCTACTGTCTTAGGCCAAGTGAACTTAAGATGTCAAAGTAACTTTTTAATGCTGATAGAAATTCCAGGATGAAGGACGTGTGAGTCAGGAAAAGGGTATAAAAATATGTGCTTTCTGGCATAGAGCTGTTAAGTTTTTACCTTTTTTGGGCTGAACAAGTACATGAAAATGTAATTGCTGATGAAAGTGTAAAACCCTATGCAAAGCTCAGAACAGTCATTCTAACTATATAGAAGTTCATTGAGATGTATATTTTAGGACTGGGTAAGGCTTGTTTGAGTGGCTACCTCCACTAGCTGTGTCATATTTTTATTTCTGAGTTCATTGAAATAGGATGACTTTTATATTGAAATTATATATATATATTCATATATATATACTATATTATATATTATATAAGTCATATAATATATATACATATATATGTAATCATGTGAATATATGTAATTACCAGAAATGGTAATATATGCTCATGAATAACAGTTCACAAGTCAGAGGCATCTGGATCTATGAGTTTGAGGCCAGCCTGGCTTACATAGCAAGTTCCAGTCCAGCCAGAACTATCTAATGAGACCCTGTCTCAAAAATAAATTATTTAATCAGTTAAATATCAGGATATGAAATCAAATATATAAATTACACACACACAATAATTATACAAAGACAGTTTCTCAGTATTTTCCTTGAATTCAACTCTAAAGCAATTACTTGCTCTCTTGAAGAGAACACAGACACCTGCAATTATAAATGAGCAATGACTCAGGGATAGTAAACTCAGCCACATCCTCCTAAACATCACTTCCAAACATCCTCGCTAAATGAAACCCTCATGCTTGCCCCATAAGTGTTCCCCAGAACTCACTGTGCTTCCCATTTTCAATTATACTGTGTTTTGACTTTTGGAGGGTAAGGGTCTGACTTAAAAAGAAATTCAATTCTTTTGAAACACAAGTTATCCTAAAAACTAGTGCAGACAGACTTTGAGCCTTGGGCTCCTTCTGTCTACTTTTCTACTTGAGTGGGACTGGGTGAACCCTGCAGTTCTGGAATTGAATCCTCCCACTATTTTGAAATTTTAAATAAAACACACAATGGTCCTGTGACGTTTATGTTTCTATGACTATGAATAAGTAATTGTATTTTACACTTCTCTACCAATTTAAATAAGAAGAAAAGTGGGTTGAATGTATTAGAGGGGAAAGATGACTGTTAATGGGGCTTACTTCCTTATAAAAGCTATCAACCCATCATCACAGAGAGTCTAACTTACTGTTCCTCTGTGGTTATTCTGCGTGAAATTCTAAATAAAGCAATAAAATCAAATGCAAATTACAAATGTTAATTGCATTCTCAATTATATTGAAATTCCTTTCCAATTGTTTAGCATGCATGGGTCCGAGAACAGCATTCCAGATTCCTTGAGAATACCTCTAAGCCATCTCACCAGCTAATGTTCTAGATCATTAAAAGATAACTGTAACACACATGTTCTCGATAACTCAGGAAATTGAAGCTCAAATGACTTTTGAGAATGTAGGCTGAATTGTGACCTTTCTTAATGCATGATAACAGTTTTTAGTTCTACTGTATGGGAGAACTCCTGATTTTCAATAACGCCACTAAAGTTCGCAGAATCAAAGCATCACAATATCTGAAACTTTCTGTAAATGTGTGTGTGTGCGTGTGCGTGTGCATGTTAGTGTGTGTGTGCATGTGTATGTGTGTGTTAGCAGCTATGGATACTGGCACAGGGCCTGCACCAGACTGGCCCTGACAGCAGTCAGCCATGGATGGCGAAGGGGTGTTTAATCTCTATCCCTCACTGCTGAACTACTGAGAGATGAATTCTGGAGGAGTCACTGTTTTCAGTCAGGTACTCATTGGTGAGCCCACCAGGTTACACCAGGAGTAACCAAGGTTACCTTGATAGTCCTGGAAAAAAAAAATCACAAATGTGAAAAACAGAGGGAAGTAAGGATTGACAGACTTGGAAGGCAAATGAAAGGGCGAGGGGAGAAATAAAAACCACAATGTACTATCTGCATGTATGAAATGTCAGGGGGCAAATTAATTCATCAAAATACTGCATATATAACTATGTGAAAAGGAAGAAAGCACACGTGTGAGAAAATATTAATTGGTGTGTCTAGGCAGAGATACAGAGGTGTTCTCGCTACTGCTTTTCATTGTATGTAGAGCGCTTTAAAGATGAAAATGTGGGGGCATGTGTGTAAATACATAGAAAAGACACTCTCCTGAGCAATGAGTTCATGGATATTTCCACTTTCCTTTCTTTCCAATCGATGTTTCCTGTGTGCTGTTCCCTATGTGCCAGTAAAATACCCCAAGTAGAACAGCAGTTCAGGGTGCCAATGTTAGATTTATCAACTGATACCATACTACCAGTTGTAGCGGGATATCTTCCCACTACATCTGTATAAAGCTCAGAGTTTGTTCTGTATGAGAGGTAGGTGGAATGAGGAAAGGAAGAGGAAGAGCTAGCGAGAGAGAGAGATGTAGGAGCCATGGAGAACCACGGGTCTAGGATGCTTCTGGGAAACGGTTTATATTTTAAGGTTAGATATTGGGAAACAACTCTAATTGTGTGGACATTTTGTTAATTGAGCATTATCAAATATAGAAAGCCACTGGATAATCTTAAAGCATTAGAGTCTCATTTCTACCAAGAACCGTGTGGATGGCGGGATGGTCTGGGCTCAGCCAAGCATTGTGGAGACAGCGTGGTAGATTGGCAGAGTCATCATCTGCACTGGCCTTCCGTGGGGCACAAGGTCAGTGCTTCTGGCTCACCTGAGCCAGCAGCCCAAGCTGAGCAGCTGCGGAAGCACATGGCCTCAGGCCTTGCCTAGTTGGGAACATGGTGGCCCCTTAACAACAAGCCAGATTGGGTGCCGCCATTTTTAATATTAACTTTAACAAGTTTTTTTTTTAATTATCCAAAGGCTTTATATATTTAGAAATACTCAATTAACAATTTGCCCATACAACTTGTCCTGTCCAGCAGGGCATTAAACAGGGGTCCAGGGAGGTCACCTGAAAGAAAAAAATAGGGGGAAAACAGGCCGACGCAAAGAATGGCAATCTGTCTATAGGCTGATCAAATCGCCATTTTTACTTTTTCACACGGGGGTTATATACACAAAAAGGCAGGATGTGGGGAAGGGGATGACACAGGAGCGTAGGTGTTTGGGGGGAGTACAGATATCTTCCAGAACAGAATGTCAGCTGGGTGAAGGTTCAGGAGACAGTTCACTATGAGTCCGCCTATGATTCACTTGTCCTAATCTAAGTTGGTACTATCCACCAAGGCTACCCAAGGTCTATGACTATTTAGGCTGGCAATTTTCCACCAAAGCTGCTTATTCACAATAGCTGTTTCAGTGTTTTCCACAGAGACCCAAGACTTTGTGCTAGCAGGCTGTCTTAGGCCTATGGCTGATTTCAGGCCTTCAGGTATAAGCAAAGCTGCCCCTGACAACAACTAGAGTTGTTTCTCAGTATCTTACCTTGTGATATAAATTACTACTCAGGACCCAAGCATGGTTCTCCATGGCTCCTACATCTCCCCCCTTTTAGCTCCTCTTCTTCCTCTCCTTCAGACTCCTCACTCTGCCTACCTCTCACACAGCCCAATCACTGAGCTTTATACAAATGTAGTGGCAAGATATTCGGCTACAACCAGTGACCAAAGAAAATGTAGGCTAAGCCTGTTTTAAGGCAATAAGTGTTTGCCTGCATGGTTAATGTGTCCTGTACAACCCAACACTGTCTCCTTCTATCTATAGAAGGCCAGCAAATTAGGTAATATCACAACTCCCAGCAGGTCTCAAATAGTTGTCATACCAACAATGTATGGGAAGAGAACACCACATAAGTGGCCTGGGAAATATCAAGTTCTCAGAAATGGGAGGGGTCATTTAAGGTATATAAAAGTAATAATTTTTTAAAATATCTGACATTTTTTTATTAAATAGCTCACGGTAGTCTTGTTGTGTTTCTAGTGGCACAGGATCAACAGCCAAGTGCACATATTATCCAAGGGAAAGAGCTCAGTGAGGCATGCTGCACACTACACCAGTGGGCTAGACATTTGGCATCTTACCATTGGGAGCAGCTCAGAAAAGCCCAGTTCCCAACCAAAGAGAATGGTAGACATGGTAAGTCTGCCAGCCTTTCATTGTGCTGACCGCCTCTCTTAAAAGGAAAAGTCACCACCTTTAACTTTAAGAATGGCTACTGTGTATTTCTCAGGATGCCAGAGTGGGGAAGAGACCTACTCAACAGCATCTTCCAGAAATGGGGATCTATCTAATGAGCCACTACATGGTCGAGATGTCCCACAGGGAACAGTGGCCTCCATCCAAAATGAACTTACTTCGAACTTTAATCAATAAGAGCTTTTGTTTCTTGTAGTTGGTGGATCTACTCTCTTCCTTGTGAAATACTACTTTGTAGCCATGAAGTTTCACTAGCAAATTGTCTTCTACCAGGAAAATGTCAACCAAGAAAGGACAAGTTCAATTTGCTAGATTAAGTTTGACGTGGTACTCCTTTGTATTGAATTGTTCCCCCATATCTGGTGTCTCCTCTGTAGATACATGGAGGGAGCATCTTTGAAATGTGTTTGCTTCTTTGGCAATCTTAGGTTAAGTAAAACTGGGCAGGAAGAACTCAACCCATGGATGATAGGTACCCCATAAACCAAATGGGAAGAAAAATGTGCTACGACACATTTCCTTAGCTTTAAAATCCTCATTAAGAACAGCAGCCTTCGATTCAATAATGCTTAGCGACCTCGGTAAGCCAGGAACCAGGCTGGTTTGGTTGCTGTGTTCACCCAAACAACCCTGAAGTTGGCTGGAAGGTCGTAACCACAGCTCATAAAAATCAGCAACCGAATTTAAAATACAGAAATATCCTTTGCCCTGCATAGAAAATATTGTAGCGTGCTCTCTTTTTTGGTCTCAGCTTTCATGAGAATTCCTTTAGATTTTTCAAAAGTGAAGGTTACGAGCAAAGAAGATGTGATATTGGCAGCTGAGATCCGCTAGATGTGCTTTTAAAATAGCTCTTTGGAAGGCCGAATACCACAGCTTGATTAAGAGGTGCATGCCCGGATCATCTGTCTTCTGCTTGTCTTTAAGCCCTGAGGGGTCGTTTGTGCCAGATCACAGAAAAAAAAGTACTCCCCAAGAGACCGAGGACAGCACTACCTGGTAATCAAAAAAAGAGAAATGAGCAGCGCCTTGAAGAGACTTAAAGAGGCGGGCATGGGACTCGTTTGTTTATCCCCAAATACAAATGTCCTCGCCCATACCGTTCATTTCGACTACCCTTGTCCTCAGCCTGAAAAGAAATTGCATCATTTCTCTTCTGCTCCTTCACATCTCCACTCTCGTAGCATGTGTCTTGCATCTTCAAGCATGCTGGATGTCGGCGTTGCCTACAGCTCTGAAACGAGCCAACATGGTCCCCCAGTCCAAAGTGGCTTTTACAGATTTTCATGAAACAAAGGGCTCTTCTCACAAGATCTTTGGAATCCAGGAGTGCAGGCACAGACTTGGATTTTGAGAGGTTTGAGCTCAGCTACAGAAGTCACCATCAAAGCCTGCAGGGGCCGCTAACTTGCCTGACCTGGCTGCAGTGACATAGCTAGGCTCACATCTACCTGGGTCTGTGTTCGCCATCCTTTGTCATGAAGTAAGATTTCATGAGTCTCTCTCTCTCTCTCTCTCTCTCTCTCTCTCTCTCTCTCTCTCTCTC